>OZ010797.1:212784366-213384366 GCA_963932465.1 Maratus speciosus | reverse complement strand
TCCGAGTACTATTGCCAACAAAATGCCGACTAATTAATATATATATACACTCATGTCCAAAAGTTTAGCATATATGATAAAAACGAAGAAAGGATATCGTAAATATCTTACGAAATTATTAAACTTTATAGATGATAGATGAAAGTCCCAAGATAATTATGACTGAGTGTATCGAGATAGTCAAATAGGTTTTAAAGCGCTGATGTTGATTCCTTTTGAATTATTATTGTATGTCTCTAAAAATTAGTGGTGAAGTACTATGATTAATATGTGTAGAAAATTGTGGTTTGGAACTCCAAACTGCTTTGTTTGATAGCGATATATCTTGTTTCTAAATGTACAAAATTTGATGAAACTGGATGATTGAAAAGCTGGGGCGAAAAAAAGCGATGCCCGTTTTTTTACCAATAAAGGGCTTAATGGATTCTATTTTTTCTGTGTATGGCATATTTATTCACATAGACTCCACTCCGGATAGAAATTCAAATTCTGAATTAAGTATAAGGAATCCTGTTACCAGCGTACGATGTACGTCTACAACATAAAAAAAGTCAAAATTTAAAAGATTGAAAATTTTCGAATGAACAAAACTTATATCCATTTCTTAGTAGGGGAGGTAAGGGAGGTTTGATACATAGGGATGGTTGATACATTGACAATTTTTCTCAACAAATGGCATTAACAGCCATTCTAATGCATGTGAAGGCATCTTTTATTTGCTGAAGCCATCATTAGCTGGACTAATCAGTGAAGAACTGACAACTTTTCTTTTCTTTTAATTTTGAAGGTTTTTGGAATGTCAATGTAAATTTTTTCACTGGCTGATTTTCTTTCATAACTCTTTTTATTGTGAAGATAATATCTTGTAATTTTTTTAATTTATAAAGGACATTGTTAGGATTAGATTTACTAGAAAGTAGATTACCATTTTGCAAGTGCATTTGTACAAAGTGATTGAAAATCCAATAAGGCATAATAGGGAGAAATGATACATTAGTACTGGGGAGAAATGATACACTTGTATATTTGAAATTTAATAGTTTTTTTAAGTTTGCAAACTAATATAGGACTGTAATATTCATTATTGTTTTACAGCAAGAGCTACTGAAATTGGTAAGGAAGAACAGAGACTATTCATAGACATTATGTAGGTTACATAGAAAAACAGTGCGATGATAGATGGTTAGTTCGCTTTGCTCGTCATGTAGAAGGGAAAAAGTTTAAATGGCCTGAAAGGGAAAATGTTTCTATAATTTACGAAGGGCAAATTGAAAAAAACGTTAAATCTACACGATTTTACTTATCAAAATGATAGAGTTATTAGATTTTTTTTAACCATTTCAGGGGTGGTGGTATGTTTATGAAAACACTTAATTTTAATTCCCAAACGCCAAATTGGCCCCAGCATTTTAGTAAAATATTTTCCATTTAGTATGAAAGTGAAATATATCCCTTTTCTTATTTCTAATTAAATTTGTTGGTAAATTCCTAATTAAATTTGTTGGTATTTGGGTGTTTTCAATTTCATCCGGTATAATATAAATTTCTTGAAACACATTTTTAAATCAATCTAAAATTACGTAAAAAAGTTTAAAAAAAAAAATTAACATCTTTTTTAAATAAAATAAAAAGAAGACACAAAATTAGTAGAAAAAATAAAACCATAATTATTTTCGATTAAAGGTAAAATTCGTGTAGAGTGGAAAATATCCAGATTTTGATAGGGTAAAGTACTAAATATTTGCAATTCAGTTTTGAATTTTCATCAGATATCACCTAAATTCCGTGATACACGTTTCTAACTAAATTTAAAGTTAGATAAAAAAAAAATAGAAGTTTCTTCACTTCAATCAGTATGTCTTAAAATTTCCAGACTAAACTAAAAACTTTCCGACTATAAATAAATACAGCTGGATCTCGATATTTCGAAGTCAAAGGGAACAGAAAAAAGTTCGGAATATCAAAGTTTTCGATCAAAATATCAAGGTTACAAATAATATTAACATTGCTGGAATATGTATATAAATATTTTGTCTCTTCATATCGAGGTTTTCGAGTTCACAATATTTGACAAGTCAAAGTTTTTCTGAATAGTTTTAATCACAAAAATAAAATCCGTAATATTTCCGACTAAGTATAAATTTATATAGGTTTTCTTCGTTCTAAATTGTTTTTTCTAATTAAAAACTACAAGGGGAAAAAATCCGACTAAGAATAAAATTTTATAGGTTTTCTTCGCTCTAACTTGTTTTTCTTATTTACTAATTAAAAACTACAAAAATATTTCTCCAATTCATAAGTTTTTATACGTTAATGCCATTTTTTTTCGACTAAACTTACTTTTTTCTGATTGAACGGGAATTTTTCCGACTGATTTTTTCATTTTTCTAATTTATAAGTTTTTATAGGTTAATACCATTTTTTCCGACTAAACGTACTTTTTCCGATCGAACGGGAAATTTTCTGACTGATTTTTTCGTAGGGGGGGGGGGGGGGTTGCCCCCCCCAGGATTTACGCCCCTGCATCTATATTATAAAGGACAAACGTATCTGTGCGTAACACTGACGTCATTTTGTGAATGGCAACACTTCCCGATGAAATTTCAATTTTGCAATTTTTTTAATTTCTAAACATTACACATTTTCAATTTTTCCATCATCATATAGTAAAACAAATCTACTTTCAAATGCAATTTGTTTGAAATCTTAATTGACCGATTTAGTATGGCTTTTAAAATAATTTTTAAGCATGAATTTTTTTAATCTCTCTCCTTCGGGTGAAGGCGCCATTATGAAATAACTCGTTTGCACTTAAAACAACATAAATGGTTTAGCATTTCTCTGGCTAATTTTTCAGAACAAAATTAAAATTTCATCAGTTATTATATTAAAAAGTGACTGTCCATTTGTATTTCACATCTATTCCTCCGAGAATATGGTATAGGTGAAAACTGGGAAATTGAGTTAGTAGCCAATGGCCGACAGACTCAGTTTCATTAGTGGCCACCATAACGTTTCAAACTTTCTTGACATCTAGATAAAATATAATTATTGTATATATATATATATATATACATATTTTTCCATAAATGAGAGTTTTATACCAGCCAACTATTCATGATAAGAATAGGGAAGCAGTCAAAATTCAAGAAAATTACTTTCAAATCACAAAATCTATTATCACATTAATTTTTTTTATATATATTTTTGGATTATTTGTATATGTTCAAAAACACAATTATCAATCAAATTACCACCTCATCAAGAATTAATTTTTTTTTTCTTTGATGCTCAAGAACTTTCGCTTTGACATTTTCGAGCTACAAGAACCGAAATTACCAGCACGACTGATCAACAATCTTGAAAACGGGAGACTCTAGTTCAAGGACATGAGGCACCTCCATTGAGGGTTAAAGGAGATATTGAAAGTTTGCACTTCTTGGATGAAATGCAAAGAATCACAACGATTTTACTGCTCCCGATGAGTTAAGTGCCTGGTAAAAACCAGTTCAAGGTCATTGACCATCATAAAATGTGTTAAAAGAAAGAATAAGTTTAAAATGTCTAGTAATATTTTGAGAAATAGGGGTAAAAAAAAATTAGATCACAAGAAAAAATTTGTTAAATAGAGAATGGACTTCGCTATTTGGAGGTTATTTTACGAAGAAATTCGCAAAATGTTCTTCGTTCCAAGGAAAAGTTTGCAAAATAGAGGTTCATTAAACAGAGGTCCGACTGTACTTCATATTTGGTTTAATATTTTGAAAATATCTGTTACATTTTCCCTATTTAAGTTTATTAATTCATTGTCTGCATTATTTTCCTATTTAATTTCAATACATAAGTACAAAAACAACTTTTAAAAATGTATTAATTAAATAAACAAAAAGCATTTTAAATAATTTATATTCCATTGATAAATTTATAATTCATAATTATTTACAGTAATAGATATTATAATATGTAATCAAATGTCATTCTAATAATGTAAAGATCGTTTATAATATAAACATTACGGAATATCGTATGTTAAAGTAACTTTCAAGGCATTTCTAATAATGGCTAACTTCTGAAAATATAAATTAAAAAAGTTATTTAATATTAATTATTTTATTCCCAAACTATTTTTATTAGATGCTACTATTTAATTCTAAGCTATTGCCAAAATTTCATTAATTTTAAACCGTAATTTAGTGAGACATCCACAGTACAATATTTAATCACTTCTGTCAGTTTTGAAAGCCCCGCGATTCATTTTTTTTTTCTCTGACGCAGATAGCTATCTTTTAGCTTCTTCTTGGAAGGAAAACAACATTGTGACTTCATTCTGTCCTCCATCTTGAGTTCATATTAGGCAGTGATGTCTCCGCGAATCTGGTATGCAGGGGGAATGCATTTTCGATTACGATGAAAATCGTTATCGATATTTTCGATTGCGATGAAAATCATTATCGATGCATCTCAGAAGCGTGTGTGCGGGTTGCTGATTGGCGAATTTGATTTTTAGCGTCGGTCCAACAATCTTTGGGGCCATCTGCTTTTCGTCTCACTCACTTGTTTACGATGTAGGAGAGAAAGGAGTTGTGCGTTTGAGGCTCCGGCGTCAGACGAAGAAATTTTTCACGAGGCGTAGCGTCTTTAACGAACTGTGGTTCCTTTTCTTCAAGCATCGCCCTATCTTCAATTTTTTAACTTAAATATGTATTTATGATTTAGAGAATAATAATCAATAGCTTTAAAAGGATTTGCTTGAAATTTGGAAGTCCGTACAGAAGTCTGCCGGTGTTTGTCACCCTCACCAGCATCTTTTATCATCAAAATAATTTCAGCCCATTCTGCTTTGCCGATGTTCATCGAGCATTTCAACAGCATTTCCTCATCCAGAATTTATTTCGAGAGTATTTTATCCAGCTGAAATACGTCAGAACTTCGTATGCTCAAGAATCCTTTTCCATCCAATGTCCAAGTGAAGTAACTACATTACTCTATTCCAAGTAACCGACTTTATCTGGCTGATGCTCATCCCTGACAATCTAATCTTCAACAAATTCCTGACGGCTCTGAACTTCTTCAATGATAATTTTAAAGAATCCAAGTTACACAAAAATTAAACTATAGACTTAACATAATAGAACTAAAAAAACTTTGAATACAGCAAGCAACTATTTTAAATTCATAGATTATAAATTTGTGCTTATAAACTGGTTTTACTCATCACAAAAATATTTCTTTGCAGCAGACCTTAGCATTTGGTAAATAAATATATTAAGGAAGTGTATATCATTTTAATTTGCTTCTGTCAGGATGGCCATCCAATATTTACTAGTATCATCAATAAAAATTTGTGTACAGTATCTTCCATCTCCGGGTGAGTTATTTATTCTTTTTATCTTTCAGCTTCCGAATCGGATATAATTGATGGCAACATTTTTCTTATTTAACAATTTTGATGATATTTAACTTTAAATCTTAAAAAATTCTTTGGTTGCCAAGTTTTTTCAGTTATGCTTCTACATGATCACGGCCATAGGTGATGACGGAATGGCATTTTGATTACCAGATATTTCAGTAGTATTTTTAATAGTAATTTTAATTTATCTTTCTGGTATTTAATCTGCGATCCCGACATCAACGAAATTACAATATCTAACACTTCAGCATTGGAATGTACCAATTTCATATACACCCCCAACGAATAATAGACTGATATTTTCCTAAACTGGTATATAAATAGCACAGTGAATACGACATTCCAGTGAAAACATCTCTTGAAAATTATCGCATTTGCGATGGAAAGATCTTGGAATTCATGTAACATTTTTTCTGCTTCTATAGATATGATTTTTAAGTTTTAAAGACTAATACATTTGTAACGGAATATTTAATAAATTTTTATGCACCTTTTTAGTAAATAGATTTTTATTTTTAGTTATTTTAATGCAAGGTAAATGTGTCATTCCACTCTGAACTCGTTTTAGAGTTTTATGTTTTTCAATTAGAAATTAACTACATCTGAAAAACTTAAGACTTCAACTCAATACTATAACTTGCTCTTTAACAGAATAAGTTCACCATTATTTATATACTCAATTTTAATTATCAAACCAGTTTTCAAATCACTAATACTTAAACACAAAACAAAATATAAATGAACATATGTGATTTATCAACTTTATGACAAAAAACAAAATTATATATTTTTTAAATTTTTTAAATGAATTTCTAAAAAGAAAAAAAAAAATTAAGTAGAAACTGTAATGGAAAAAAAAACAACAACAATCTGAAGATTTATAAGTTAGTTGTGATTTTTTATTTAGTACGTAGCTGATCTGCCCAGCGTTGCCTGGGCCCATGATGAATGACCCCTAAATTAACCTCAAATTTGTGTGATTTTATATCTTAAGACTATTTTATTTTATCTGAATTTATATTTTTAAATGAAAAAATATTGAATTGAAAGTATATGCTATTTGGTATTTTATTTTCTGCGTAATTTTATTTTTGGAGTCTATGTGCACTGAAAGCAAGTGAAACCACGGCAAAGACACCCAGGTTTTTACTGATTACATCGAAATTTCACACATTTTATTTTATAAAAAATATTTCTACCAATCCGAACATTTTAAAAATTTTTGTAGGTGATGTAAATCTGGTCGATTGAGATGTTCTAAAAAGATTGTATTAAAATACGAATGTTTATTTACTTTTGTTTTAGTGTATAAAAAATATAGTCTCCGTGAGGCACGAAGTGACCTGAGTTTGTCAATGTATTTGAAAAAGTTATAAAAACTCATATTTTTTTAAAACCGATTATACCATTGATTAGAAGAAGGTTTCAGCTTTAAGAACATATGTTTGGTTTGTCAGTACCGTTAAAATTGCACCCTGGAGGAGCGTTGCAATAAGGAGGAAATAAGTTTTTCGAAAAAAAAAAAAAAAACCCCGACCCTTTTTGAAAATTTATTTTCAAGGGGTTAACTGCAATATTTTTTTGCATTGATTGCAGCATTTGAAACGTAAGAGTATGATATTTTTGAGAATATGTCTTCTATTTTCAACTTTACTAAGCAGTTTGGACGATGTAGGTTAATAAATAGACAAAATACCCCCGAAATTTCTTTTTCTGGCTCTTCATTTTCAACCAATGCGTAAATAAGCCTTCTGCACATGCATCAGAGGTTTTTTTTCCCTCTATCACAAGGACTGAGATGACTTTTTAATGAGAGTGAGTTGCTATTTTTATAACTCAACTAATTATTGGAATTTTAAAATTCTGGGTCTCAGGTGCAACTTTGGGTTAGCTTCACAAAAATTTTAATCCTTGTACATACCGTAGATTTTGCAAGCCATCATAAACACACACGTACACAGACAGAGCAAAACTTTCTTTTATTACTATAGATTTTAAACAAAGATGCAAATTAAGACACTTTTTCATTTCCCAGTATATTATATACTACTGAACTAGTCTGGAAGTGGGAAATAACTATTTTAGCAGCATCTGAGAAAGCAATAGTTGTAAAAATTTTACACAATGCTCTTTCACTTTATTTCTTAAACCAAATTTTCACAGAATAAATAAACAAATGCATAAAATAATATTAAAAGTATATTTGATTTAAAAAGTTCATTAGTTTAAATTGAGGTGATATAAATCAGCTAACACTGATTAAAACTGTTTGAAGTCCACCAAGACTATACCAACATTTTGAAACCTAGTAGCCCTTGTTATATCGCACATGGTGGGAGATGACAAAAAAGTGTAATATAACCAATTGTTATTAAAATATTCATAAAGATGATAACCTACACACAAATGTTTCATTTTCATTTCTAACACTTTAAATCATATGCAAAGTACTATTTTCCTAAATTAATGACATGGGATTCCATATATAAATAAGGTCACTTCAAATGCTGTTATACTTTTTTTTTTAAGGAGACACACAGACACAAAAGAGCCACATAGCTGAATGAGTTATGTGCGTGTGAACAGGATTTACATAAAAAAATACAGTATTTACAAAACACAGGATTTACATAAAAAAAAATAACTTTAACTGTAAATTCTCATGTGTCAAATAAATGAAGGACTTAATTGCTCACCATTATTTCTCAAGCATTCATCCATAAAGTTTACTCCTTGATCAAAATAATCAATTATTCTAGTTCTAGGTGCATCAATTAAATCTAATCCTAGATACCGGATACCACAGTCTGCATAGAATTCAGGTCCAGTATTCACTTGTCCAAATCCAATACCAGCTGCAGTGTTAAGGACATGAGTAATTCCAACTTTAACCAAAAATTCTTTCTTGCGAGCAGAACCTCTAATATAAAAAAAATCAACTTAATTTAAACAAAACTTTGTTGAAATATTAATACAATAAATTGAGACAGATAAATTATTACACATTACTTTTATAGTGGCCTCCATATTAAACTATCAATACTTATACGATAACTTTGCTTTTATTTGGAAAGAGAGGGGGAGCAAGGAGACAAATCTTCAAGGGGAAAAAAAAATACTATGCTCTCTCTCTCTCTCTACTAAAATTCAGTGCAAAATAGCAATCCCATTTTTAAATGATGCAAAAAATTATAAAAGTACATAAAATAGTAACTAATTTTATTTATGCTTATTTCTTGGAACAATATTCATTTACAATAGTAAGTTGTTGAAAAATTCAAAAAAATATATTTTTAAATGCCAAATTGTATTTAATTTTTAAATTTTAATATGCATTTATTTTTTTATATTTGTAACTTATTTATATCTGATAAGTTATTAAAAATAATAATAAAGTTAGTAAATATTACAGCTTGGCTACAGAATGTGAATGATTTAAATCTGATGAATAAAAGTTTTTAAAAATCAGTTGATATTTTAAAAATTCATTAATCATATATAGGTGTTCAGATAATATACTGGCAAACTCAGAAATTTGTTAATGAACATTAAGAAGAATAAAAAGTTGTAAAGGGACATGGTACCACAAAACATGTTTAACCAACGAAAATCACAAAAATACATATTCAGGTTCTGACTCCAGGAGAGAACGAAAGCAAATGTTAGTTGATTGCTGAATGCATTCATAGGTTTACTCACAATCCCTGACATCCTTACATACTCAGGCATGTGAATTGGATGCTCCGAAAAAGTTGCTTGGCCACCAAAATTGACAGATCTCAATCCAATGGACTTCTTCTTTTGGGATCACCTTAAATCCCATGAGATGCATGTGGACACACCATAAGATCTCACATCATGGATTGTCATTACTGCGGCAGACTGCACAATGATGTCTGCAGTCACCACTTTGAATTGAACAACAGCTTTTAATAATTTTGTTCACATTATTATAATCATTCCTTTTCCAGAATTCTACTGTGCACCACCACATGCTGTGTTGTAAAATGCTACCAAATAAATCTTTATTTTTGTGCTTTTTGTCATGTGTGCTGTGTCACGTCAGAAACTGAATATGTATTTTTGCAATTTTCACAGGCTGAACATGGTTTGCAACATCATGTTCAATTACAATTTTTGTTCCTTTCAATGTACACTTACAACCATCCGAGTCTGTAAATATATTATCTCCTACATATTAATTTTTAAAATAATGTGAAAAATTATTAAAATTTAATTTTAATTATAAGTTAATTAAACTTAACTTGAATATCTTCGACTCATTTTACTCCATTCTGGGGTAAAATGGGTCACCTATGGGGTAAAATGGATTATAATGCAAAATGATGCTTAAAGAATATATTTATTAGTAAATACATTAAACAAAAAGGTGATCTGTTACTTATTATGTTAAACAATATAATATTCAAATTTTAAAGTAGTATTGTTCATTGTTATTGCAAAGTGGTTCTTCTAAAACTTTTACAACATCGCTTTTTCTACTATATCAATGTCCTGTTTTTCAGGGAATACATAATCCCCTATTCTGGATTTGATTACATACTTCATATGCATATCATCACTTTCAATATTTGTGATTTGACCAACAAATCTTTTTATAGCCATTTTCCATTTATTCAATAACTACACATTTTTCAGGAAAAAGTTCACTTGTATTCTTGACCATCTTGCAAACAGATCGATCTGTTGTGGAGTGAGGTTTTTTCTGTTTATGTTTTAACTGTGGGGTTCGAATTTCATTTGTTCCAATACTTCTTCATGAAGATGTTCAATTACACTGGGTTCTGTCATTATTTCTCCAGATCTGTATTGGACTCTTTTCTTGGCTTTTTAGAATTAATAATAGCAGCTTTAGTGGCACTTGATTGTACAGGTGATAGAGTTCTTAAGATAGCACATTTTAAATCTTAAAATGGCGATGAAAATACATTAGGTCTTGAATTGTTTTGTCATTGCTAGAACAGGAAGGAAGTTCTGCATCAGCATCTGTAGTAGCTGATGTAGACTTCTGTAATACTACCACATTCACAGAAGTAGATGACACATCCATCTTTGAGTCAGTGCAATTGCAATCCTATGTTCCACTTTTGTTATGTTAGGAGGAAACAATCCTGCACCTTTGAAGCCATTCACAGCATGATCTTTCTGTAAACTATTGTTCCATAAGATGAGGAAAAACAGCTTTAAAAACCTTTTGCATCCTTGTTTCTCTTGTTGTTTAAACTTAACATTGTTTATGTAAGTAACAATTACAATATTAAATATAAGAAAAAAAAAGCTTAAATTTAATACTGTTTATATGTAAGTTTAAAATTAAATTTATAGTTTAAATTTAACAAAATTTACTGCAGTAGACCTACACACATAGACACAAAAACTAAGCCTAACTATGACCCATTTTACCCCATCTAGAAAAAAATTAAATAAAAAAGAAAATATTTAATATTTTTTTATTAGATTGGCTTGAAATGTTTTCCAAAGCTTCTTTTATAAGAAAATGCTTCAAATTTGCACTGTTTTTTTTAATTAAAATACAGGGATTTTCAGAAGTTAATAAACCATGTGTTTTGCACACCACCATCCACAGCTTGTAAAGATTTTTTTTTCTGTTACCATATTCATGAAACTAACTTTTTTGAACATAAAAAATGTTGCCAACATATTAATAAATATTATTACAAATGTTAGTTTAAAGAAATTGAATTTCAATTTTATTTACATTGAATTATTTATAAAGTGACCCGTTTTATCCCATGACCCATTTTACCCCACCCTATATACAATTACAGTACAAAGTCCCAAATCCGGACATCCAGAATTCTCTAAAATCCTGACGTTTTGCTGACTAGCATTTTTTTTTTTTTTTTTATATATATAAAAAAAAAAGGCATTATAAATTTTGAATTCTTTTAACTAGATCGAAAACATCTCCACTCTTCTAACAATTTTTAAAGAACAAAAATATTCATACTCTTTTCATTCCTCATGTCTAGTTTCGGCAAAATGCCTTATGGGGCATTCCACATCAAATCAGGCAGTAAAATATCAATATGTAACCCACCATCACAGATTTTAATGAAACTGCGTGTGTTTGTTCTTACTATTAAGATATGATCACCAGTAATTTTTTTTGCTCATTGGTGAAATAGTTTCTGAGAAAAAAATTGTCAAAATTTTGAAAAACTGCCGTCAGTTAGCATTCTTGACTGATCGGTTTTCAAATGTAGCATGTCATATATGTAATCATATTTCAATATCTACTCTACAAATCATCTTCAAATAATTTATGCATAATATTTAGAGTACACAACTTATGAAAAAAAAAATATTGTTACGCTTATAACATTTTAAGTGTGTCTAAAAAAATATTTAAACTTTGAAGTCGTGAATTTTTTATGAAAAATAATGCATTAACAAAAAAAGCATTATCAACAAAAGGCGGTATTTTTATTAAATTTATTTTTTGTGGGAGATATACTTAAAGGTTTCCTTTACCTGATTCTGAAATAAAAATAGTGGGATTTTGGGTGTTTTTAGTAGTATTTCCTATTTAAAAATATTTTGAGGTGCATTTCAAATCAAACCAAGTGAGTCATTCCATGTCAGTTCCCCTAAGCCATTTAATCACTGTCACAAATTTCAATGAAACTGGGTTTGCTTATAGCTTATTTTAAGACGTAATCACCTTTAATTTTCTTGATCCTAAGTAAAATATTTTTTAAGATAAAAAATTTCAAAATTTTGAAAAATTGTTTTAAATTTTTTTAATGACAGTTCGATATTCAAAGACTGCATTTAAAAAAAAAAAAAAAGTCATTTCAATATAAAATCACTAAATAGGTTTCAAATAATGTATATGTGACAAATAATGTAGGCAGATTATTATTTCTTGTTTTTTATCATGTTTAAAAACTAAGAGTGTCTTTTATCTTGTGAATTTTTAAAATAAAGAATTTTGTCAAAAATAATGTGTTAATCAAAAATTTATTATTAACCCGATTAAATTGTACGTAAAAATATCTTTTAAATGGTTATAAAATAAAAATAGTGAAAATATGAGAAAAAATTATCAAAGTTTTGGAAAAATACCACGAGTTGCCATTAATGATTGTTCAATTTTCAAAGGACTCATTTTATATATAAAATGATATTTTAATAACTAATAAAGAAATCTTCTTCGAATAATTTAAGCAAGATTATGAAAAAAATATTGCTGTAATGTTAAAAAATATTTAAATGTGTCTAAAAAATTGTATAATCTTTGAAATCAAAAATATTTTACAAAAAATAACGAAATTATTAAAAAATCTTTATCAATCAGAGGTGGAGTTTCTATGACTAATTTTTTAATTTTAAATTGTACATAATACTACATTATAATTGGATCTGAAATAAAAATAGTGGAATTTTGGTTGGTTTTAGTAGTATTTAAATCATATTTAAAATTATCAATATTTTCAGATGTAAAATCTATCCAATGTATCATCTCTGGAAATATTTTTATTTATACATTTATTTTATTTTTCAAATTATCTTTTATGTTCGTTTCTTAAGGAAATAAATAAACATATTGTTTTTTAGTAAAACTTCTAGGGCGAAGAGCAATTATCCCTTTCCAAAAAAGAGAAAAATCACTAGCTCCTCACCGCCCAATAGAAATTTTCAAAATGACATTCCTAATCTTTAAACTCATATTTGGCTGTTAATATTGAAAATCTAGCATTGAGCTGCTAATATTGACAAAAATACCAAATTTCACTCTTTTGAAGAAAATTTTGACATATTGTGCTTTAAATATATGCAAAAAATGCTTATTTATATCTTTCAAATAACTATATCTAAAAAATTATTTAAAACGTAATGAGTTGCACTTTTGTAACTTTATTCAATTTCTAATGATATGTACCGTAATTTCGGGTGTATAGTCCGGAGATCAAATAATTCAGTTTGGACCCAGAAATTTCATTCAGTATTTGAAGACAAATATTTACTGTGATCTAAAAAGTTACATTTTATTTTTTAAAATTTCTGGGTCGAAACACGATTGTTTGATCCACGGGCTATACACTGGAAATTACGGTAATTTGATTTATTTCATCACAATATTGCTAAAAGATGGATTTTCCAAATATATATGTGTGTATATATATATCCCTGTTCTCAAACAAATTATTTAAAAATTATTCATTTATGTTTAATAAAGCATATACATTGTTTATACACTTATAGAAAATACATATAGTAAATTTTATGATATTATGTCAATAATGTCTAAAAGTAAAGAACTTATATAATAGTATGTGACGAAAAATGTAACATCTGGTGTAATGATAACAAAGTTTTATAATTGTTTTACTTAATTTGGATGAATGAAAAAAGCTTACATGTTTATATTTTATTGAAGTACAGGTGAAAATGTCACAAAGACATTCCTATCTCAACAACCACTGAGTATGTCACATTCACACTACAGCTGATTTTTTTTTTCTTTTTGATCTTTTGGGTTTGATTTCAGATGGTAATGAATTAATTAGTTTTGTTAGAAGTGTCATTGCAGTCAGCATATTAGGTTCACTATTTTTTTTTAATGATTTGTTTTGATTGACTCTATGAACAACAACATTTAAAGGGACCATTTCATGAATTTTCAATTAAAAGCTGATTTATAAATTCATTATTTTGTTTAGTTATTATTATCGTCTTAAGATAATAAGTTGATATTAAGATTTTTAAATGTAGTTTATTTATTATTTGAACAGTTGAAAGTATTTTTCAATAAGAGTGGGCTGTTGATTTTAAGTCGGTTGTTGAGCAATGTAGTGTTGGTAAAGGAACTGGTACTATTTAATTTTTATTGCTATAAATAATATTTGTTATTTTATTATTGTATGTATTATATTTAAGCAAGAGTAGCAATACACGATATCGTAGTCATTATAGTACATCTCAGCATGAAAAGCTTCAATATTTATCATTAAACATTCACATTTTATGAAAATTTTGTTAAAATTGATCATATTTTCACTATTTTTATTTTATAACTATTGAAAAGATATTTTTACGTACAAATAAAAAAAGTAATAATAGCCTGCCTTCGGTTAATAATAAATTTTTGATTAACACATTATTTTTCCCAAAATTCTTGATTTTAAGAATTCACAAGATTAAACACACTCTTAGCGTTTAAACATGACAAACAACAATAAATAATAATCTGCCTACATTATTTGTCAAATATACATTATTTGAAACTTATTTAGTGATTTTATATTGAAATGACTTTTTTTTTTAATGCAGTCTTTGAATATAGATCTGTCATTAAAAACATTTTTAAAAAAATTCAAAATTTAGATATTTTTTTATCATAAAAAATATTTTACTTAGGATCAAAGAAATTAAAGGTGATTACGTCTTAAAATGAGCTATAAACATACCCAGTTTCATTGAAATTTGTGACAGTGAATTAAATGTCTTAGGCGAACTGACATGGAATGACTCTGCTTGATTTGATTTGAAATACGCCTCAAAATATTTTTAAATAGGAAATACTACTAAAAACACCCAAAATCCCACTATTTTTATTTCAGAATCAGGTAAAGGAAACCTTTAAGTATATCTCCCACAAAAAATAAATTTAATAAAAATACCGCCTTTTGTTGATAATGCTTTTTTTGTTAATGCATTATTTTTCATAAAAAATTCACGACTTTAAAGATTAAACATTTTTTTAGACACACTTAAAATGTTATAAGCGTAACAATATTTTTTTTTTCATAAACTGCGTACCCTATATATTATGCATAAATTATTTGAAGATGATTTGTAGAATAGATATTGAAATATGATCATATTTATGTCATGCTACATTTGAAAATCGAGCAGTCAAGAATGCCAACTGACGGTAGTTTTTCAAAATTTTGACAGTTTTTTTCTCAGAAACTATTTGACCAAGGAGTAAAAAAAAATACTGGGAACCATAACTTAATAAAAGGAACAAACACACGCAGTTTCATCAAAATTTGTGATGGTGGGTTACATGCCTGCCTGAACTGACATGGAATGACCCTTATTCCATAAATAAAATTCCTTTTAAAGACTGCATAAATTTCTATGCAAAAATTTTAAATAGAAATATTTTAGATTTTTTGTGTCGCCAAACAACAGAACATGGATTATCAATGAGGAAATCAAAACCCAGTGAAAGATGCGCCATATACCATGTACGGCACAAATGAAAATAATTTTTAATTAAAAACTCTATCAAACATTTTTCAAACAAGTATATTTTCTTAAATTACCCTTCAATTACACCTAAAATCATTTTCTTATTAGCTCCAGGTAGGGCTGGACGATATCAGAAATTTAATATTGCAATATATCAATGAGTTAATTTTGATATTGGTGATATATCGCGATAACTACCTTAAACTGTGTAAGAATAGAAATATTGCTAATTAAAAAAAAAATGGTACAGTAACAGCAATTTAAGTACCGGGTCATTCCATATCAAATCAACACAGCTAAAAACCTGACCTCCTTAGAATTTTATGATATTATTAAGCTCATCTGTTAGATTCATAGAGAAGTGGATAAATACCCAATGATAAACCTCTATCTCATTTGGTATCTGAGATAATTTGTTTCAAAGATAGATGCAAAACGTAAATTTTTTGCATTTCATGCAATACAAATTTAGTCATTATTTGTTCCCTAATTGTTACAATGATTTACTTTTTGTGTCTTTGGAAAGTGTTTGAATTGGGCTTTGATGTGATATATCACATGAACATACTTTTTGAATTTTTAATTTCAAGGTCAAACCTTTTGACATTTGACTTTTCATATCTCAAAATCGGACATTTTAATTTTTTTGAAAAAATTTGATATTACTCTTACACTTGTTTACTATAATATCTGAGCATATCATTTTGGGACAGCCATGGGATCGTGAGTTATAAATTAAATTAAAACTACTGTTTTAATTTCCATACAAAAGTTGCAAATTTAGGTGACTTACATACATATGTATTTCAAGTAAAAAAAATAGTTTATACATAAAGCAAAAGACAGTACTTTCTTAATACATTTTACCTCTTATATTAAAAAAATAGTTGAATTCAGCCCCCCCCCCCCCTCCAAAAGGGGATAAAATTTTTAACCTGCAAAATGGAAAGGCTATGGAGTTCCACAATATATCAAAACATTTCTATAATTCTATGCATACCTGTAATATGAGCTTTCAAACATTAAAGTAGAGTTGCAAGAAATGCATATTTATAATTTTATGTATTCAATGTTATAATTCTGTATGAAATCAATGCTCAATATGTAACATTTCAACTTGCTTTCTTCATATTTCAATAACATTTGAAATACTTAATAATATAGTATAATTAAAAAAATAATAGAAATGTACTCACTACAAGTCATGTGGTAATTGTATGATAGTGGAAGTAATATATTATCATATGATATGATTATTTGATCTTTAAATTATCATACAGATTCTAATTAAAGACTCAATTATCTAACTGAAAAACTAAAAGTATAATTTTGTCCGCACAAATTACATTTCATAATTTATCATTGAAAAGCAACTGAGCAAGTTATCATCAGAAACTCTGGTTACAGACTAAGTCACAAGCTGTCGAAAATGTGAAATAAAAGGCAGGTGTCGCTGCTGATTCGATATCCCCCACTTGCCAAGTGAAATGAAAAGAGAACATTTCAGTGTTCTTTTGTATATGATCGAACCACCAATGTAACAATACCTATTGTGTAATGTCAGCTTCGAAACGAAGCTATGAAGGGGAGATCCTAATAACATCTTAGAATGCTCATGATGAAGATTTGCGAATAAATATCTTGTTAAGTTTTTAAGAAGCTACTATATCATTTAGAAGTAATATCACTTAAAATATCTACACCCGGCAAAATTTGGAACAAAGCCAAAGTGTTTCTAAATGGTGCAACCGGCCAAAGGAAGTAAGGTCATTTAATTATTTTTTGATTGAAAACATTTTATTCGCAATAAATAACAAAAAAGTAACTTTGCTGATTAATAGAAAAATATATATATGCTGTTTTGTTTGAAGATAAATTCTTGTTCTGATTCATTTTATTTTGAAAATGAAAATGATCCATTCGAATTCAATAATGTGATATAAGAAAAAAAAAACTGTATAATTTAAAGATTAGAAACTTAATTATTTATTCCGATTGATATACAGTGTAAGTAAATAAACATGAATGATTTAGTGAAACTTAAGAAAGAAAGGGCTGTTTTGAGAACAGCGGAAACTAAGTATATAAATAAATTGGAAAGTGATGATTTGGAAAAATGTACAGAGAGCTCGCTAGAAGAATATGTTAGTTATTTAGATCAAATGAGTAAAAAATTAAAAACCTTTGATAATGAAATTAAAAATTCAATTAATGAAAATAAAGAGTTCGAGAGTGAAGTGCAGAATGCTATTGAATATAATAAAAAAATAACGACTTGGATTACCAGAATTGATGTGAGGATAAAAATTATTAAAGAATCTAAACAAATTACGCTTTCCAGTCCTGATAATACACCGCAGAGGGTTATATCTAATAATCCTAGTGAATCACCTGAAAATGCAGGAAATAATAGTTTAATCTTTAATAATGAACAGTGAAATTGCCTAAAATCGCAATTGCAAAATATTATGGCGATCCATATTTGTGGATGGAATTTTGGAATCAGTTTCAAAGCTCTATTGATAAAAACGAAAATTTGTCACAAACAGATAAATTTTCATATTTAAAAACTCTTTTAGGAGGGGTCGCGTTTAATGTTGTAAACGGATTTGCTTTGTCAGAGGAAAATTATGAAAAGGCAATAAAATTACTAAAATAAAGATTTGGTACACAGGAATTAGTTGTTAACAGGCATATGTCAAAATTATTAAACCTTAATCCCGTCAAGGACTCAACTAATATATTTGAGTTAAGAAAATTGTATGACATAGTTGAAATTCAAATTCGAAGTTTAGAATCGTTAAATGTAATGACTGAAATGTACGGTCATCTTTTGTATCCCATTCTGATTAGATTAATCCCAGATGATCTCGCTCTAAATTTTAATAGAAAACGTTTAGAAAAATCAGATGAAAAGGAGTTTAATGTTTTAGAACTATTGAGATATTTAAAAATCGAAATTGAGGGTCTGGAATCTTCTCTTATGCTAAATTATTTTAAAGATACTAAACGAAAGTATACAGGTACCCTCTGTAAGGAAGGAAGTAAAAATTATTTTAAGGGTTTGAGTTCTGCTAGCGCTCTTAATGCACAAATTTTATCATGTGTATTTTGTTCTTCTCCCCATGATTCATTCAAATGTAGCTTGTCCCCGCAAGATAAGTTTAAGATATTGAAAAATTCTAGTCACTGTTTTAAATGCTTTAAACATTTTCACAACAGCAAAAAATGTAGAAGTAAATTGTCTTGCTTTAAATGTAAAAATCAATATCATCATGGTTCTATTTGCACAAAAGACAGCAGAGGGTTAAATACCGCTCAGGATGATAAAATAAGCAATACGCGGCAAAATTCTGAATCTTCTAATTATGGATTTGAGGTGACAGTAAATGCAAACAATTCTAGTTCCGAAATTGTTAGTTCTGTTTTGTATTGTAATAATAATGTGACGTATTCTAAAAATGTATATTTACAGACGTGTAAAGTAGTTGTGAGTTCTGATTTCAGTTCAAAATTGACTAGAATACTTTTAGATAATGGGAGTCAGCGGTCATTTGTCAGTGAAGATTTAGTGAATGCTTTGAGTTTAAAGCCAGTAGGTCAGGAGATTTTATCAGTGTTGTATTCTTTCGGAATGCAAAGTGCAGTAGAGAAAGTACATCCAATAGTAGAGGTAGAAATTAAAAGCTTAGATCAATCTTTCAAAGTGAAAATCCGAGCGCTTGTTGTTCCTCAGATATCTAGTGCCGAGATGTATTAACCACCTGCACAAATTAGGGAATTTACGAGGGATAATAAAATGGAAATGGCTGACGCTTGTGTAGGGAAAGATTTGATGAATGTTGAAATACTAATTGGATCAGACTTGTTTTGGGAGTTTATTTTAAACGAGCGAATATTCATTAATAATGACTCAGGCGCTATAAAAACGGTTTTTGGATGGGTAATTACGGGACAGGAATTGAGAAAAGGAAATAGTTGTTCTTAAAATATTGCAGTAATGAAAAATGCAGTTGAATTAAATAATTTAAGAATATTTTGGGAAATTGATTCTATCGGAATTTCGGACGAGAGTGATGAATTATCTCAAAGGGATAAATTGTTAATGAGAAGAGTTTGAGAGAAAATTGCAATACAAAAATAATAGGTACACAACTAATCTTATTTGGGATTCAGGTTCACATGAAATTAATAATAATTTTGCATTGCTAAAAAGCGGTTCGATAATTTGAAAGAAAAATTGAATAAAAATAAAGTAGTATGCGCTGAGTATAAGAAAATTATCGATGAGCAGTTTCGTGAGGGAATTGTAGAAAAATCTAAAAATGATGCGTTATTGTCTGGATACTATATGTCTCATAAGGCTGTTTTAAGGCCAGATAAAGAAACTACACGCATGAGATAGTTTTTGATGCGTCATCAAAGGAAAACCATTCGAAATCTTTAAATAATGTTTTGGTATCAGGTCCAAATTTAAATCCTATTTTATTAGACATGATACTTAAATTTCGAACATATGAAGTTGCTTTTTCTTCCGATATTGAGAAAGCATACTTAATGATAGAAATAGCAAAAGAAGATAGAAAATACTTCAAATTTCATTGATTTAATAATGGTGACTAACTCCTGTAGGGTAATGAATATGACACGTTTACCTTTTGGAATTAAATGTAGCGCTTTTGTCTTAGTGGTCACAATTAAGGCACACATTAAAAAATATAAAGAATTATATTCTGAGGTTTTTGAAATGTTAAATAACTCCATGTACGTTGATGATCTTTATTCTGGGGCAGATACAGCTGAAAATGCTTATAACCTTTCATCCAGTGCTAACACTATACTTAAGAATGCTAGCATGAATTTGCGTAAATTTAATTCAAATTCAAGAGAGTTAAAAGAACTGTGGCAACAAAACGGTATGTTAGATAACCCATCTGAGCAGTCTATGTTATTAGGACTGGAATGGGACACTAATAAAAACATTATAAAAATTGATTCATTGGAATTTCAGAATGTTACAGCTAACACTAGTTTGGCCACTAAAAGATCAGTCCTGCGTGCTGCAGCAAAAATCTATGATCCCGCTGGATATATAGCCCCCTTTATAATCAGAATTAAGCTGTTAATGCAGAAAATATGGCTAAAAGGGCTAGGATGGGATGAAGAACTTTCTGAAGATCTAGATATTGAATTTAGAAACTGGTTAGTGGACGTTCAAAAATTAAAAAATGTATCAGTCGATAGAAAATATTTTCTGGAAGGTGCAAATCCAACAGAAGTAACTATACATATTTTTTGCGATGATAGTGACAAAGCATACGGAGCTGTCGCGTACTTCAGATACATAAACAAAAACGGAAAAGTGAAAACTTCTCTTATAATGTCAAAATCACGTGTTGCTCCTCTTAAGACACTGCCTCGTCTGGAGTTGATGGGAGCAGTTATAGCAGTGAGAATCTATAAATATTTGAATAAAATATTCAATGACTATTGCACAAATACACTTTTTTGGACTGATTCACAAATCATTTTGAGCTGGATCAAGAGTGCAGCAACAGAGTGGAAACCATTCATTTGTAACCGAGTGGCAGAAATCCAAATCATATTGGATCCTAAAAATTGGAACCATTGCTCAGGCAAAGAAAACCCAGCAGACTTATTGATGAGAGGATTGCAATTGAGGTCTTTAAATGAAAATTCATTATGGTGGCTGGGACCGCCTTGGTTAACCAGTTCCACAGATTGGCCTGCACAATCGAAAAAATTTTCAGGTAATGACAACATGTTAGAATGTCGGAAAAATATTCTGGTTAGTGAAAGCACTATTGAAAACAATGAGCTAATAAAAAATTTAGGAAACTTTAGTAGTATGCTAAAACTACTTCGAACAATTGCATGGGTTAAACGCTTTATAAGGAAAGTTAGAAAATTACCTGGAAACGATGGTCCCTTATCTGCTGATAAAATTCAAGATGCGGAAATATTCTTCATGAAGTCAGTCCAGAAACAATTTTATAAACCAGAAACTGATTTGCTTAAATCGATGAGTGAGCTTCCAAAACAATCTAACTTACTATCATTGGCAGCGTTTCTTGATGAAAATGATTTATTAAGAATAAAGGGAAGACTGGACGAGAGTAAAATATACTTATGCAGAAAAGCATCCAATCCTCCTACCAAAGGACTCTCGATTTACAGAACTGCTAATATTACGAGAGCACAACAAAATGCTTCATAATGGTGTTACAGCTACACTATGTAAATTGCGTGAGAATTACTGGATTCCCAAGCGGAGGCAAGCAGTTAAAAAAGCCATCAATTAATGCCTCATATGTCGAAAATATGCAGTGAAGCCAGCAAAACAAATGACGGCGCAACTTCCCAGAGATTGAATCTCAGAAACCCCGATATTTTCCGTCTCTGGAGTAGACTTCACCGGTCCTGTTTATATAAAAAATAGAGATAACACCGAAAAGGCTTACATAGCTCTATTCACATGTGCTGTGACTCGTGCTGCCCACCTTGAACTAGTTTCAGACTTATCAACTAAAAAGTTCATATTGGCACTTAGACATTTTCTTAGCCGAAGAGGAAACTGTCGTATATTCTACTCTGACAATGCCAAAACCTTCAAATGTGCAAATAAAGAAATTCAATATTTCTTTGACATACTTAAGCACCAAGATTTTCAAAATTTTATCTCTTCAGAAGGAATAACATGGAAATTCATTGTTGAACTTGCCCCATGGTGGGGAGGTTTCTATGAGAGGCTGATGAAAAGTGTTAAAGAACCCCTAAGAAAAATCTTAGGAAAAGCTTTGCTTACTTTTGAAGAACTTATGACTGTGCTTGTAGAGGTGGAAAATGTTCTCAACCACAGGCCTCTAACATACGTTTATGATGATTCCTCTGAGTCTGAACCGCTAACACCAGCCCATTCTCTGCTTGCTGGACACAAGGTAGGATACCCCTTTAATTTTAACGAACTGTTTAACGCCTCTATAACTAGGACTAGCCTAATTAAAAGAAAAGCATATCAAACAAAACTTTTGAGCCAGATTTGGGAGAAATGGAAGACTGTCTCGTAGTATTTACTAGCAACTAAAAGTTTGCATTCTTTCGGAACTCCTAATGCTCAAAAAGACTTGAAAGTCAATGACATTGTTTTAATTGAAGGTGTAAGTAAATCAAAGTTCTTATGGAACTTACGACGAATTATCGAGGTCAATGGAGGTCATGATGGACTAGTCAGGTCTTGTGTCGTTAAGACCAAAAAGGGGAATTTAAGACGACCTGTTCAACTTATATATCATTTTGAAATTGCTGATTAATGAAATAATTTTGTAAATAAATCAGGGTTGGCAAGTTTCTGCCAAGGTGGTTAAAACCACTGGTAGAAACCGGTTAAAACTGGCATGGCAAAAACCCCTTTCTGCCACCACATGGCAGAAACTCAGAAAATGACAGGAAAGTTATTACTAACATACAATAGATAATGCATAGGAAAAACAAATATTAATCAAAGTACAATTTATTTACAATATTATCATCATTCAAAATCAAATATTACATTCCTTACACTATGCAGTAGTTTATAGCAAAAGACAAGTTTTGATGCGTTTTCTAAACCTAAACAATTAAAAAAAAATTTTAAAGGCAGGGCATCGAATTTAGGGGAGGCGGGTGGGGTGGGGGGGAGAAAAAAAAATTAAACCACACATGTTGACCAATATATCTACGGATAGATTTTTGAACACAGGTTCGTTCAGATACAGTTTTAAGATTAGATTCTATTTATTTAGTTAAAAAATTTATAAAGTTTATTTACCTCTATTTCCGAATAGTAATTTCATCAAATATCTTAAATTCTTATTTAAAACCGCCACCCTCTGAACTAATATAAATTTCAGGTTCATTTAAGAATATTATTACAGACCCGGGCAACGCCGGGCGGGTCAGCTAGTTTCATATAAATATTTGATATACTACACTCTTTATATTTAATATAAATAAAATAATACTATATATTTACAAACATTGAATTGAAAAGTTTGTTAAAGTTACAAGAAGATTACAAGTCTAAAATTTCTAATGCAGAGCAAAGTCAATAATGATCAATTCAATTGCTTTGCTTCAAAAATTTCAGTCTTGTAATTTAACAATTTTTTACATTAAATTATTAAATATTATAAAAAGTTTTTACAATGACGAAATGGAGTTACATTTTTTAGTTTACTTAAATGTATGTCATTTAGTAATTACTAGAACTATTAAAGACATTTTTTAGTTTTTGCCAGTTTTTACCGGTTATAACCAGTTTCTGCCACTGGCAGGACAAAAACCAGTTTCTGCCGGCAAAAAGCCAATCCTGAAATAAATTTTCTGCAAATATAACAATATTTAATTTTAGTATTGTGTTTATGTAAATAATATTAATAACTTATTCTTTTACTGTATTTATAACTGAAATATATTTAGCTATACTGTAAATACTGATATTATTTAATTTTGCATTTATTGTGTTATTTTATGAAAGTTTCTTGCAAAAATCCTGTCCAGATATATTTATGTTGTACATATTGGTAAGAAACATATGTTTTGTAATTACATTATGATTGTTTATTTAGCGCTTTATTTCAGATTTTCTTAAAGGTAAAACTTTCTAAAATCTATTGTTTTGAATAATTCTATATTGTATAATTTTGACATGTATATTGGTTTCAATAATTATTGATAAAATTAGATTAAAAATATAGTGTGATAATTTTGGCAATTATCAGGTGGGGAGTGTTGAAAATGTGAAATAAAATGCAGGTGTCGCTGCTGATTCGATATCCCCCACTTGTCAAGTGAAATGAAGAGAGAACATTTCAGTGTTCTTTTGTATATGATTGAACCACCAATGTAACGATATATATTATGTAATGTCAGCTTCGAAACAAAGCTATGAAGGAGAGATCCTAATAATATCTTAGAATGCTCATGATGAAGATTTGCGAATAAATATCTTGTTAAATTTTTAAGAAGCTACTATATCATTTAGAAGTAATATCACTTAAAATATCTACACCTGGCAAAATTTGGAACGAAGCTAAAGTGTTTCTAAACAAGGTCAGCAGAAAGAAGCCAGCAAGAGTTCTGTTTTATTCTTGGTCCAGCTTGCACTCAGTAATGTTCGGATGATTCAGCTGCTTGAAACTAGGAATGCCAGAACAGAAACAGATGAGAAGTAGTATATGTTACAAGAAGTTATTTATTTGATAGTTTATGTAGTACATAAGCCTTATTAAATGAAATTCAGCTGAATCTTCTATTATCTCTAGAAGGAAATTTGCTATAAAATTTATAAAAAGGATTTTATTAAAGATTATTTTAAAAATCAATAAAAAAGGTCTCTTTATGTGTCTCTTAATGTTATTAATTGAATGTTTAACTCTTGGTAATTACAAATTATTTGACAGATCTGAAATAAATCTGAGAATATCTTATTTTGAAAAAAAAAAATCTTATAATTTATTTTAAAATTTTAATTTGAAATTTAAGAAAATATTTTTTAAATGAGACTAAAACCAGCTTTTGAACTCAACAGGGTTACTTGTTACAATAAGATTAACCATTTGACCGGCGACAGGTATGGGGAAACAGTGCTTTTACCCCCGAGTTATCTCATGGCAAACGCTGAAGTGGTTAAACAACAACAAAAAAATCTTAATGAACTTTTAACCAAAATTAGAATTTTCAACTGACTGTAATAATGGTCTCCTTAAAGTGCAAACTCAGAACATTTTGAAAAAAAAAAAAAAAATGCTAATGAAACTACTCATGCGCATTATAAAGGACCAATCAAATTTAGCAGCAGAATCCCAGTAGAAATCCTGTAAAAAAAGAGATACTTTCAAATATTTGGGGCGAAAAGACGAACAGGTCATACAGATTTGGCAAGCAACATTTTTCTTCGTCAAATGCAAGCAATTTTAATGCATTTGAAATTGTTAGTTAAACTAGTGTTTAAATGTGCAATACTTAATGAATTTAAACTTAAACGATGAAACAATTTATTATTTTTTCTATTATCTTATATAACATATACTAGTTGCCCCAGTAGCAGAAAATTCTCAAAGTGTCTGTGATAGATACTTCAGGGTCAAAAAATAAGCTGCAGTTAAAATATTTTTATAATTGAAGTGTTAATTAATCAAACAATCACTTACCTATAGCGTTTTTAGGCATTTTATTAATAATAATCTAAACTTTTTGTATTAAGTAATAAAGAGCTAAACATAATATGAAGCAAAATAAAAGTTCAGTGAAAAAGAATCTGCAAAAGAGAAAAGGAAATCTGCGATGCCCATCTCGAACTTTCTGCTACCGGGCTAGTTGCGTGTTGCAGAATTTATTTAATTTTACACTGTTTCACAGGCTGGATAAGTTTTAAGTGTATTTTGTAAGTATCTGTTCAATTATGAAATCTCTCCCTCATACAATTTGATATTAAATAAACCGTAGTTTCCATGGCAACAATACTATTGGTTATATGGTACTGGCAATATCTCTTGGTTGTCTATGACACTAACAATATCAAAGTCAAATATACAGTGCTCAGAAATAGATCTTAATTTTGAGTTTGAAACGATTTTAAGCTATTTAAATTTTGTTCTAAACTATATAATAATAATACGATTGTTAAATTTAATTAAATATACATATAAATATATATGACAAAACTATAGTTTAAAGTATATATTTATTCAAGTTAAACTTATTTAAATAAGTTCAGCATGAAAACATTTTTCCTTAAAGAGTAATTGACATAAAAGCATACTTTTTTTTTCTTTCGCCAACTGGTGATAAAATGCAAAGCCGTAAATGCCATTCCAGGGTAACGGAATGACAGTTTAATTAATAAGTAGATGTTTTAATCCTATAATTAAAAAATATTGGAATTAGAAATTTTGTTTTATCTGAACTTTAAACTCCACCATTAACTTTTATTAAATATATTTACTAGTTAGGATTTAAGTGATTAAGAATAAAAATAACTGTAACTTTATTCATGGTAACGGAATGACGGGTTTTCTACACTAGTATTTGTCAATGAGCTTATAATGTAAAATTCAGCCAAATGGTAAATAATAAAGCTTGTATGAAAATGACAGAAGCAACAGGGTACTAATTATGAAATATTCTTAGGTTTTCGGATTTCTAAATCAATAAATAGTTATAGAACAATGCAAAAAGAAAATCTTACTCTGGTAACGGAATGACAAAAAGTTCCATATAGTTTGTAAGCTTCTTTTTAATTTTAAAATTATTGAAATTAATACATAAATCATTGTAAACTGATTACACATTATTATGCAGTTATACAGATGACAAATACAAAATCTGTTTCGTATAGGGGAGAGGGGGGCACATGTGAACAGGACATATTTCATATTAACACATGGAAATTATTCCAGAGGGAAACATTCGCCTTGCATACAATATTTCAAATGAAAATCAAATTTCAAAGTGATTGCTTAAAAGGCGCAAAGGCCAACATAGTGAAAAAGAGTCCAATCCGGGACTCGAACCCGGGCCATCAGTATAGCGCACTGACGTTCTACCGACTAAACCACTTGGAACGATACCCAGCAAGGAAAATTTCTTACTGTTATATGTTGGCAAGGCTGCAAACGCAGCACAAGATGGAATATTTATTTATTTATGCCTATATTTTTAATTTTAGAGATCATATCACTTAATACTGACTGTAGCTGAATAATTGAATGTTTTCTGATTAAAATGACGTAACACCAGGCATTTGAATAAGTTTGAAATTTCATGACTCATGTCTACTTTTTCATGGAATGGCCCGTAAGCAAAATTTTCATTATTTTTTTATGGACGTTATTTCGAGGTTCTGCTAAAAAAAAAAATTCTGAACATATATATCCTCATGAGGAGAATATTCTGCCATTTTTTTCAGACTTTTATGAGTATGCACTAATGGAGACATTCATTGTAAGTTAGTATCCTGTAACCCCATACATCTAGTTTTTAAATTTTTAATTAAACCATGATACTATTATGTATACCTCAAATTTCATTGAAACAAAGAAGTTAGGTTGTCTGTGTTTCCTCAACTTCCTCTGCCACAATAAAAGAAAAAAAAAATATTTTGTGAACTTTACAATAAAAAAAGATTTTTATCATTAGTACTTACTTGTACATATGAGTTATTCTACCCAATTTATAGGTTAGTCACCTAAATTTGTGACTTTTGTATGGAAAATTAAAACAGCACTTTACATTTTAATTTATAACTCAGGATCCAATGGCTCTCCCAAAATGATATGCTCAGATATTATAGTAAACAAGTGTAAGAGTAATATCAAATTTAAAAAAAAAAATTAAAATGTTCGATTTTGAGATATGAAAGGTCAAAGGTCAAAATGTTTAACCTTGAAATTAAAAAAATATATGCATGTGATATATCATATCAAAGCCCAATTCAAACACTTTCTAGGGACACAAAACGTAGGCCTTTATGACAATTAGAGAACAAATTATACCTGAATTTGTATTGCATGAAATGCAAAAATTTACGTTTATCTTTAACCACTTCACCAGCGAAGGGTATAGGGAAACAGTGCTTTTACTTCCGACTTATCTCGGGGCAGCCGTTGAAGTGGTTAAAGCTAATTATCTCAGAAACCAAATGAGACAGAAGTTTATCACTGGGTATTTATTCATTTCTCTATGAACCTAACAGTTGAGCTTAATATCATAAAATTCTGAGGAGGTCAGGTAGAAATTGTCATTTTTTTGTGTTGATTTGACACATGGGATGACTCTACCAACAGATGTAGAAAGCAACAAATCAATGTTTTATACCTATATATGTTCACACAGCATTCAATTCAAAAATTCAATTTAAATAATGACTATAAAATTTTAATTTTTCAGGGGCCAGAAAAACTGTCTTAAGTGCAAACTTAGGCATGCATGCATATGCATAGGTCACCAGTCCTGATGCAGATCAATCTGTGGAGGAAAAGAAATAATAAAATAAATTATTAATAAAATAATTTCTGTATCAGCAAATGTAAACTTACTCATCACCAACAAATATATTTGGATAAACTTCATCACAGTCTACGCCACAAATCATAGGTTTAGTAAGTTCAAATGAAGGTGGGTTTATAAACCTAGGCACATAAGTATACCCCATTAATTCTCTTGGAGGAGGCACAGTGTCCTGTAGGACTCGTGTCAGTGCCCGTAAAGGATCTAGTGCAGATGAATCAGACATCCTTTTAAATTTAAAATCTGAAACAAAAAAAAAAAAGCGGTAAATAAGTTTGCGAAACAAAAAATAAAATTTTAGGCAATAACAGCATTTAACAGAACGACCATATAAAAAAATTTAATTGTTACTTTTTATAAAGAGAATTTAAAAAAAAAAGGCAAAATTCATAAATAATTTTAGAAGGAAAGTATTTTAAAACTAAAGTTATCTTGAAATTTTGTTTGTACTTTTCTGTTAATGGGAAGTCAGTCTAAATGCATACAAATAGATTAATAATTTTAATCTAAAATCAGGCAAGCATAACCCCTTCACTTCCATGCCATACACTACATACATCAAGAGCTTATTATTAATCTTTACCTGTTGTACTGCCTATTCTATCATTTATAATTCTTAATTAAAACCTTGTTTTATTTTGCAGCAAATAATAATCATTAACCCTTTCATGACAAGCATCGCATGCATATGATGCATAGCGTATGTAGAATCCTTAATTTTTCCTACCAATATTTTTAAAGAGTAGTTTTCCCATTTAATCACAGAATTTCCATGATTGAATTCGGCTAAAATTTATATTTAAAAATACTGGTACTAAATAGTTAAAAATTGTATACAGGATGCTAATTGCAAAGTGGTTTATGGTAATGGTTTAACACTTCTAAATGTGCATATATAAAATGGTCTGGAGGTGAATGGGTTAGTATAACAATGGCCTTTTAGTTTGATTATTCAATCAATTTAAGATTTTTGTTTTAAAAAATAAAATCATACAAATTCAAAGACAATTTGCAAAATCAGAACGGGGAATGCATAGCATGCCAATGCCAGGGAGTAATGCTGTTGAAGACAGTGAGATCTCCAACTCTAGGTTCATTTGGATGGATTTTCGTTAAAAAAAAATATTGATACCAATTCATCGGTGAGCATCTAACACTAAATTCATCCTGGAGAGAAATCTCTCAATTTAACACAGATTTGAAATATATTTATGGGTAATTTATGTTATCAAGGCACCAGTGATTGCCAAAACGTTTTTGCATCTTGCCAACCCTTTTCTTTCTTGCCAATCTTATAATATTAAACAATATTTTCACATTGCAATGGTAGATATAACTCTCTCTGTGAATGAATGAATTAAAATATTTTGATAAAAAAATAATTAAGATTAGTTAAAAAAAGTTCAATAATTTTTATTATATCTTTAAAAACTTAGCTAAACATAGCTAAAAAGCAATCATGATAAAATAAGTAAACACAAACATACCAATAACAAAATATCACGTAATTTGGGTCTATTAATGATTAGGCTAAGTTAATAACATAAATATTTAAATGAGATAACATAAAGCAGAAACATTTTATTATTTCATAATGTAAGTATCGTGTCCAACTTTATATACACAAAAATAAAAGCTTAGATTATTTAAGGGCCCAAAATCTTTTAATATTCACGCCATTTTCTTGATGTAATTTTTTTCACTTCACCCATAAATAAACCTCACACAATTTTAAAAACTCAATTCAGATGATTGAAGATTCAAACCACGTTCTTTGCTGAATGCACTTTTTACTGCGGCAAGACGAATGGTATCATCTAAAATGCAATTTCATGTTCTTCCATACAAAATACAGGTTTATTCATAATTCCTTCTGGGGTTTCGAAGCGCTCTAGTAAAAAAAACTAAGACGAATACAGCAAAAAAAAAAAAAAATATTTGAAAGAATAAAGAAGCAAATCAAGTTTTATTGTCAGCAGTTGTCGGTAGATGGTAGTACACGAACCACTGAAGGCAGTTAGTAAATAAAAATGGCGTTTACAGGTGAACAGAAAGCATTTTGTGTCTTAGAATTTGCAAAATCTGAATCAATGGTGTTGGTGGGCATTTCGTACAAAATATCAAACACAGGGACCAACTGACAGGACAATTGATGTGTGGTACAGTAAGTTCAAAGACAGTTGATAGTACCATGTTGAATAGAGTGTGGCAGGAACTGGACTATCGCATTGATGTATGCCGTTGTTCACACACACAACACCTGTAAGTAAATTAACACGCTGAATGTCAAGTTTATTTTGTCTGTTTGTCCGTTTGGGCCACGAAATAAAATTCCCGTTGATTTGTTTCTCTATTCTTTTAAACGTTCTTTTTTGCTGTATTCATCTTACTTTTTTTACTACAGTGCTTCGAAATCCTGGAGGGAATTATGAATAACCCTGTATATTTCTACAAGATATCCTTTTCTTGAAGGAAGAAAGAAAAGAAAAAATACACAGCCTGTTCTGTTTTAAATAAATCCAAAATTTTCATCATTATATGTATTTGAATTGCACTAAAATAAAAAGTTTGGGCTGTTAGAATTATGTGAGATGAATGATGGAAAGGGTTGTAATTATGCCAATTGAAACAAGATTTGGTGTGTTATCACTGCCATCCAACTATAGTTAATTTTTTTTCAACTGGTGGATTGTATAGTTTCGTATGTTCTTACAAGAAATAATGTCTTTTTTTCTTCACCTATTCAAGAACTACTTCAACCTGTGCTTTTTGTTCCAAAATTACAGTCAGTGTATTTGGTACTTTTCTGTTATACAGACACAACTGTCACCAAGCGTAATACTTGGCGCAAAATGAAAATCACGTGAAGTGAAACATTTGAAAAAAAAAAGAGAAAACATTGTCGATAGTAAACTGAACATTTTAAAAATACAGTCGAGTCTCTATATAACAAAATCCATTGTTCCAGTAAAAAATTCGTTATATAGAAAAATTCATTATTTAGAGAATGAGTAAAAATTCCTATTTAATGTGTAAATTTTGAACAAAAATTACTTTTGAGGTGTTTAATTAAGAATTTGAAATGTTTAACTATAAATATTAACCTAATATTGTATTTCTGAATTATTTAAACAGTTTCAGAAAAGAGAACAGACGTTTATTTGAAAGCATAATAAAAATCACATAAGGAAAACTTACATTAATTTTAGAGGAAGAAATCTGTAATTTTTCGCTGTTTTGATTTCAAAATTGTTGCACTCTCGAAAAAAATGTTCACACTTTAGCAAGGAATGAAAAATTGTATCGGGAACATTTTCCTCCATTTGAATTCTCATTCACCTTAAACTTCAATTACCTCTGCTCTCTGATCCCGCTCTTATATGTGTAACAATCCAATAGACACTGTTTTAAGAAGTATGTTAGAAGGTGTGTGGGAGGGGGGGGGGGGGGATGAATTCGTTGGGCATAAAAAACAAGGAGATTCAAGGTAGAAAAGTAAGATAAAAAAACTCAGCACTGAACGATAAATCACTAATCAGTGATGGAAAATTGATTCCATGTGATTTGGAAGCTTTTTTTAAAACAATAAAGAACATTTTATGAAAAAATTCGTTATACGGAGATAGATATTTCGCTATATGGAGACTGTTTTTAATGAGATCATGGGAAAAAGGGACCATTCCTACTAAAAATTCGTTATATAGAGAAATTCGATGTATGGAGTTTCGTTATTGAGAGACTCGACTGTATAACATTTGAAAATTACAGACTTTGGTAATTGCCAAATGGTATAATCCATCTCAGTGTCAGAAGTAAAAGTAAATTATAACTTCATAAAAAAAAGTATTTTTAATTCAAATAATAGTAAATTAAAAAGCTTTCCGAGGTTAAGGTTAATTAATAATCATTCACATGATTTACATTTCATAAATAGCAAATCACAATGTTTCACATGGTTTACAATAAAAATCTTTTTCACAATCAGGGTTGAAATAATTGGTGCATTAGTATATATTTTGGCATGGTGTCTGCATAACAGAAAAGTATCATGTATTTAATATGTCATTACCAAGTTCTTAATTGCCGAAATACATATTCAATAAAGAAAGAATTATAAAGAAGATTTAGGACTGCTTTCAGAATAAGTACCCCATAAGCTGTCAATTGCTATAGTTTAGCTTTTAGGTAAGCTTTAAGTTAAAAATGTCATTACCATGGTCATTATCAAGGAGTATTGGATTTATGATTTCAGGGACATAGCAATAACAATTATTTGACATTAAAAAAAAAAAACCGTTGCTATTCCATAGCAAAAATTTTCATTTCTTAAAAATCTGGGATTGATGATATAGTATTTAATCATTTTTTCAAAACCAAAATTTCCCTTTATCCGAGAATGACGCATGTTATTAATTAAAGTTACAATGCTTCTTTAAATGCACAATTCAAACATGCAGCAAAAAACTTTTATAAACATTATTATTTGCAGTTATTTCAAAATTAAATAACTTAACACTATGACATAAACTTATATACAATTTAAAATTGAGAATTTGTAAGGGATAACTTCAGACACCTGGAAAGACTCGTTAGCTAATTAGGATTGGCAAAAACCCAACCCACCCGGTTTTTTGTGGGCTTTACTGGGTTTTAATTATTTTTCTGTATATTTGTATATTTATGTAATATATGTGCATACTCATTTAAAAATATATTTATTAAGTTACATTTTTAAAATTACATTTGATCTATTTATTACTAATTAATATTATTTATAATATCAGTCAATAAATTTATTCTATACTAATATTAATACTGATCATATTAGATTATATCTATACTACATATTAGATACATGATCATATTATTAGAGGCCCGGGCCTCTAATAATATGAAATTGCGAAGCGAACGAACCTCAAACTGGGTCACCGCTGCCGACGGCACCGTATAGCAGGCGTGCTGCACACACAATGCAAAATCTTGCAAAAAAGCCAAGCATGCTTGAACAAACCTCAAATCGGGTCCCTGCTGCCTACAGCCCCGTATAGGCTCCTCCTTTAAAACGAATCTCTAATGTATACGTAAATCTCGTTCTGCCTGACGAACATGCTTGGAATTTTTTTTTTCGCTTAATTCAACGGAAGAAACTGAAGCATGGATAATGCAGTATCATTCAGAGCGGTTACCTGCAATATTGGCATTTAAAATTAAAGACATAGACTATTTTCCTAAATCACTTTTCTCAGAAAATATTGTGTCACAATTTTCAGCTTCAAAATGGTAGGAAATTCTTAAAGAAAAAGTACAGAAAAAGAAAAACAACAAGTTAGATTCTGATTTTTGTAGTTTTTTCCAATCTCAGTATTCTGTTCCATTTAGCTCTGCTTCCATCGAGAGGATTATCTCTACATTTGGATTCATATGGTCTAAATTGTGGAACAGACTAGGCTCAGAGCAGTGTGAAAAAGCTAGTAAAGATTTATAAATATTACCATAAAAATCAAAGTGAATGTGATTTTGATTGGTAAACTATAAAAAAGATCAATTATAATTATTTTAAATATATTACATTGTGTAAATTATTCGAAATATATTTTTAAAAAGTAAACATTCTGAAATAAACTACCACCTGATTACCACAAGTACAACTGATTTTTATTTATTTATTTTTATGTAATTTTGATAAAAGAAACCATCTAGGTTTTGGCCTTAAAAGGTAAACTTGTATTTTGTATTTCTAAATACTATTAAGGGAGATTTACAGACTCAGAAAGGATTTTTAGCAAAAACCCACTTTTAACAAAAACCCAAGTGGGTTTTTGTTGGTGGACCCACTAATGCTAATCCTATAGAAGAAAATTTTAAAAATATCTCGTTTGCATTTTAATATTTTTAAATGATTCTTTTTGCATTGGATAGTGCCGTTTTTTACTATTTCAATTTTGTTTGAAGATTTTTTTCAAGAGGGCACTTTCGAAACCGGTTCTGAACATATGAAGATACAGTGTAGAACCGGAACCAGTTAACCGGAAAACCAGTTATCCGGAATGATATTTCTGATAGACTGATTTCAGAATCTTTGCAGAAAAAGGTGTCATATACTGCCAGTTTGACATAGGCTTTGCTTGAAACAATTCTATAATTTGATGACAACATCTAGTATTTTAAAAGAAAACATATTTAGTTGTATTTTAGATGTTTTAATTTTCATGCAGAGGAAACAGAAGAATTTTGTTCCTAAGGGATTCTCATAAATTACCTCCTTTTAAACTTTGGTTAACTTTTTATCGTTCTTGCATTGATTTTTAATCCAAGTAATCTAATAATTTAAAATCAGAAATAATGCCACAACCATACATATTCCACAAAACTTATCAAATGGATACTGTTTTAATGCACAACCAGTTAAACGGAAAAACCAGTTATCTGGAATACATCTGACCCCGAGCATTCCGGATAAATGGTTCTGTACTGTATATCAAAAATATCGAATCTATGTCAAAATATCGGATATTTTTTATATTTTCGAAAATAGTAAGAGAAATATCATAATTCATTGGTTATTTTGTTATTTTTCTTCGCATTTAAGAAAAGTTTTAAAAATCATTCCTTTCTATCAGATTTAAAGAAGAAATTAACAAAATATATAATGATAAAATAAAGGAATTGTAAAGAAAAAAATGCATAAGGTAAAATATAATGATAAAATCTACAGGGAAATATTAAGTGTATTGTTTCTTAATTTTTTGCATTAGTATAAAACTAGATAGTGTTCGTTAGATTTGATGGTAAATAACTTAAATGTTTCATTAGAAAAATTCTTGAATTTTTAATTAGTTGCTTACAAATTATTGAAATTGTGACAAATTTCTATGCTGCATAAGTGATTCCTATTTCTTTAAGGCGACAGAGGGCACTGTCAGTCTAACCTATTCAATGAAGTAAAAGAATTTTAAGTTTATAATTTATAATCAATTACGTTTGCTTTTTATCAAAAATTTACCTAAAAATACTGGGTAAAGCATTTATTTTTATTTACTACAGTATTTTTCTTCTTCTTTCTTTTTTTTTTGAAAAAATAACAATATTTATTTTTATTTATTTATTTTAACCTATACAACCATTAAAAGCTGCCATGAATTTTATTTTTTATCAATCTCATTCTCTAAAACCTAAATTTGAAACTTTATGCAGCTAACGATTTATGATATGAATTTTTTTACTTGAATTTTATTTTACATTTTTATTTATTTTTTTAATATTAAAGCATGGATATCAAGGTAATTTCTTTTATAATTCTTATATGAATATTCTTTCTTTCAGTATTTTTTTTTTTTTTAACGGAAAAGAATGGCAAACTTTTCTTTCTGCCACGCACATATATATATTCTTGATAATGGTCAGAAAATATAACAAAAATTGTAGATCAGCTCAATTTATTTAATTGATAATTACATGCAAAATATTTTAAATAAAAAATTATTTTTTAAAAATATTGTTGCATATTCGATTTTATTTAATTATAAAGCATTCAAATAATAATAATAATAACAAAATAAAAATCATACAACTTCTCCTGCTAATAAAACAGGCCATTATTGAAGAGAATCATCGCCAAAAATATTGCAGAAATAATTTTGCTGGGCGTTGGGCTCGAACCCACGTCCTCTACAAAAATTCAGAGCTTTAAACTGCTACTTTTGACCGTTGAACTAGCAGGGACTCGCTCAATATTCCCCTAAGTTAAAGAGCTCCGAAAAAAAGTTGACGCATGCGCAAATGTGTCAATATTGATCTGGCTGATCGTGATCTTACAGAATTCCCTTTATGACTTCATATATATGATTGTTTTGTCGGCAATCATTGTACCAACGTTCGGCTATCTGTCTGTATGTAACAAAAATTTAGTGGGTACTCTATTTCAAGAATTCAAAAGTAATACAGTAGACTCCCTCCAGTCCGCGACCCTAAAATCCGCAAACGCCTAAAATCCGCGTATTTTTTCAGATGTAAACAGTGAAATTTACAGTTAAGGTGCAGGCACAAAATTCAAGATGGCGCCGAAATCAGCGACTACCGCCATGTTTTTTTTACTCAATTTTTTGTTAATTATTCTCTTTTGGCTATTACAGCTGATTTATTACTAAATAAGTTTATATTACTTTTGATTTTTATATAAATTAGCATATCTATATCAAAAATTCCAGGGCTCGAAATGGAAAAATCTACGAAACAGAACGCTATTTAAAAATTATTTTTGCCGATTTTTTTTTTTTTTTTTAAAGTATAGACAAATTTATTTCTAAACATACAAAGCAATATTAAAAAAAACATTCAAGGCTCTAAATAACAATGAAAACAGTAACAGAGAGCGCAATAAGCTATATTAAACAGTAACAATGTTTCAATAAAAGTATGAAACGGAACGATATTTACCATAATTTTACGAATCGGAACTTTATTTATCATAATTTCAAGAACCGGAATATCGCTCCGATTTGTTCCAGTACATTTCGAGCCTTGAAAAATTCCCCTTTATTGTATTTTCTGTAGAATATTAGCAAGTGTAAACTGTAGTGGAATTCTTTACTTTTCTTCCGTTCGTTTCCTCGTGTTTCAATATTTATTATTTTTTCAATATTATGTATGCATTTTAATATGTAATTCTGATTAATACGACTAAATGCAAGCTTTTTTATGAAGAAAAATATGAATTTACTTCCGAAAAAAATCTAATGGCCCTGTTTTGTAAATACAGTAAAGCGCTTATCTGTGCGTATAGGCAACTGAGAAAAATCTTGAGAAAGAGGAAATGCGCGGAGCGAATGCGCGAAGCAACGGAACATGGCAAATAAGATATAAGTTTCGTTTTGAGATCGCAGCGTGAAAGAGGTATCGACGTCAGTTTTCATCAATGTTGAATTCAGACACTTTTTTCCGGGAGGGATTTCTGTGGCTCCAGGGATGGGGGAATTGCACTTTTTGACCATTGAAAACAAAATCTCAAATCTTCCGAGGGGGAGCATCTCATTGCTCCGGGGAGGAATGTCCCCCCAGGCCACCTCCTGAATTCAACACTGGTTTTAATCTAATGATTTTTATTTATTTATTTTTAATTTTACGTACGTATTTTAATATGTAATTCTGATTAATATGACTGAACTCAAGTTTTTTCATAAAGAAAATACGCATTTATTTCCGAAATAAATAAAGATGGCGCTAATATCATCGGCGATCGCGATCGTTTTCCAAAATATTTTTTTAATTAATCAAGCTTTTTCGTTTATTAAATCTGGATAAACATGGCATAAAATTTCGTTATTGATGCAGATTCTTCATCAGAAACTGAATCTAATGAAGAACTTGAAAAAATTAATCTTGAAGAAGGTCTAGCCATAGGAGAAAAATATTTGAGCTTCCTGAAGCAGCAGAGCTTTATATCTGAGCAACAGATAATGAATCATCAGTAGCTTCAGGATGCAATAACAAAAGAACGAAACAAAAAATTAAACAAACAACCATTTTATCCATGTTTCAAAAATATAAAATAAAAAAATAAGTAAAGTTTGTAAAAAAAAAAATAAGAAAAATTTATTTTTCCTCATTATGTATATTTAGTATTGTATGTTTGTATTTAGTGTTATTTATATGTATATTTATATATTATTTTATATTTATATTATATTGTATATTTATATGTGCATTTAGTATTGTATCTTAATTATTATTTACATGACTTAATTTTTAATATTTTTCTAAATTTTTTATTTTGCATAATTATTTTATTTAATAATTACTTACTTTTAAACTAATAAATTATTTTAATATTTTACTTAATTATTTTAATGTTTCACTTTATTGTAACCATTCATTATAATTTCCATTGCTCAACTACCAATCAAATTAATGTTCAAAAATGTAAACAAATAAATGACCAGAAATCCGCAAAATTCTAAAATCCGCACAACCTCTGGTCCCAAGCTGTGCGGATTTGAGGGAGTCTACTGTATTGACTTCTTGCTCTTGTCTTCTGTATGGGGAGGAGGTAAGCAGAACTTTTTATCAACAAAACAGGTGGCCAACATTCTTTTACTAGTAAACATAACAAGTATCATTTCAAACCCAATCTGTTTTTAAAAAAAAATCAGCTTCAAATATAAAGCTTAGAAAGTTTTTTTTTTTTTTTTTTTGGAGGGGGGGGGGGGGGGGCTATTTACATTAGTATACAGAAGACTAGATAAAATCCGCACATCATTACAGATGTAAACAATGAAACTTTCAGTTCAAATGTAAGGTCAAATTTACAGAATTTTTTAGTTTTATATCATTCTGTATGTATTTTAATATGTAATTTTTGATAATATGACTGAACTCGTGGTTTTTCATGAAGGAAGTATAAATTTATTTGTGAAAAAAAAATCAAGGATATTGCTGATGTCACTGGTTATCGCAATCTTTTTACTAAATATATTTATTATTAACCAAACTTTTTTGGTTACTAAGACTGGCTAAACCTTAAAAAAAAAAAAAAAAACTCCTTACTTTATGATTTTGACATGAATTAATAGGGTATCTTTATGAGGAAAGTTTCGTTGAATAATTCAAGAAAATGCTGCTAGAAACGCCATCTATGTGATTTGTTTTGAAACTTGTGAGTTGGGTTCGAGACGCCGATCAGAGGAGTAGTGTAAATATCGGCTCTCGATCAATTTATTGTTTTGCGAATTAAAATTTAATTAGTAATACAGTCCGCTAGTTTTATTTAAGGTGAGTTGTGTGCAGTGATTATTTGAGAAAGAGCTGTTGGCGGGAACACCTATTTTTGGTCCGTCGAGCCAGAGTAAAGAACAAGCATTTATTTAATCGAGTATAAAGTGTTTTGATTTTAAAGTCAACGAGTATAAGTGTACCTAAACGAATTAAGTGTTTTCTTTTTTATGAGAATTTGTGCATTTCCTTTTAATCTTATAAGTTATAATATTACTTTAATAGTGTGGTGCTAAAAAATATATATTTTATTACGAGGAGTTTATATCAAGCAGTTGTTTTGATTCAAGAACAAAAACAATTATGTTCTTTCAGTGAAGTATTTCGTAATCAACATGATAATCTAATGCAGAGAAAAAAACGAAGTTATTTCGAAATGCTGATTTTGAGAAGACAAATAAAATAAATAAAAGAAAACAAAATATTCTGCCATGGTTCAAGCAATTTGGGAAAAGAGATTCGCCTTTATTTTGGAGGTATGTGAGATTTAATTTATTTATTTATTGTAAACTATATTTATTAAAATGTTCAAAAGCGCGAAAAAGGAAGACTATCAGGGGATATCTTTTGAGTTAGGAATTGATATTTCTGATATAAAATTAACTAATTATGATTTAATGAATTTAATAAAGGAAAGTGAAAAATATAAAGCAGATTCTAAATTGGTAGAAGAAATGCCCAATAATATTATAGAGGAGAGAAAAAAGGAGGAAGCAAAGGTACTAGAACTTGAAAAATTAAAAATTGAACATACAAAATTAGAGCTTGAGTTGGCCAAGGCCCGTGCAGAAACCAAAAGTGAAAAATTAAATGATTTTGAGAAAGGAGAAAGCATAGAATCTTTAGACTCTCTCATTAAAAGTATAAGAACACTGACAATCAAAATTCCTTCTCGACCGGAAGGTTGGGGGTATTTTTTCTCGTCTTTAGAAAGGGCCTTCATTTCAAAAAATGTCCCAGAAAAATATAAATCGGAAATTCTTCTAAATCTGTTAGGGGAAAGGGCAACAAATGTTATTACGTACATTAAGGATGGGGAATTAGAAGATTATTCAAAGGTGAAAGCTATAGTACTTAGAGAATTTGAGCCAACTCTCCAAACTTGTTTAGAACATTTTAGAAAAGCATGACGTCAACCCAATGAAACGTATGTACAATTTGCATCCCGATTAACAACGAGTTGGGATTATTATTTAAAATTGAGAAATGTGACAGATTTTGAAACTTTAAAAAAGTTAGTGATTTCTGATAAAATTTGTCAGATGCTTGATAAGGATGTTACGTGTTTTATAAATGTTAGACAAGGAGATTCTTGGTTTCACCCAATTGAGTTATCTCGGGAGATAGATTTATATTACACATCAAAGGAAAAACCTGTGGTTGATAATTCTAGGTCGAATAATAAAAATAATTATTCCAGGCCAGTTTTTAAAGTTTTTCTAACTGATGTAAAAAATTCTAAATGTATTTTGTCATGTAATGAAAATCATCCTTTGCATAAATGTCCTGTTTATAAAAATATGTCAGTGAGTGATAGAGTTGAGCTGGTAAAGACAAAAAATCTTTGTTTGTAAATCTAAATTCTCGGGTATTATTTGTAGGAAAAGGCACAATGTAACTTTGCATTTTCCTCGCGAACAAAAAATAAATAAAGTTGAAAACCAAGAGGTAATTTCACAGGAAATGAGTCATATAAACAAAGGAGGTAATAAATCTAATTTGGATGTTTCGGCTCCAGTATTTCAGCCTTTCCCAGCTAATAATCAAAACAGTTTATTTTCAACGACATGTAATTTGGCTAATGAGTTGAAAGCTGTGTTACTTAGCCCATTTGTTTGTTTAATAAAAGATAAATTAGGTAATTTTCATGAAGTGCGAGGTTTATTAGATGTTGGAGCAAACTCTAACTTTATGAGTAAAAGGTTAGTAGATAAACTTAATTTGAAAAGAGAAAAGACTAACATTTCTATTTCAGGCATAAATAATTTATCGCTGAATGTTAGATCTAGAGTTAGCACAACTGTTTCAAATAGAGATAAGAATTTTCATTTAAAATTAGACCTTTTAGTCGTTCCAAAAATTACAGAATTTACGCCGTCTAGGCTGCTTGAGACTTCTATCCCATTGTTAAATAACATCAAATTAGCCGATGAAAAATTTAATGTCCCAGGTCCGATTGATTTGCTTTTAGGTGCAGAAAATTTCTATGAATTTTTAAGACCAGGTCAAATTTATCCGCAAACATTAAATACTAAAATTGTGTTACAAAACAGTGTATTCGGGTATATTGTCAGTGGAAGCCTTCCGGCTAGGAGTGAAAGTAATATACATTGTGGGTTAATTACAGATAATTTGGAATTAGAAAAAATAATTAGAGAGTTTTGGGAACTAGAAAACATAGAGAGAGAGAGTCTGAGATTTCTAAAACTAAGGAAGCAGAAATTTGTGAAGAACATTTTCTGAAAAATTATTCTAGAACTGAAAATGGACAATATATGGTGAAAATGCCGCTAAATGAAGATCCCTCTTGTCTTGGCGAATCAAAACAAAAGGCAATGAATATTTTAAATTCATTATGGAAGCGCTTAGTTAGAGAACCTAAAGTTAATGATCTTTATAAAGCATTTATGGAAGAATATCTAAGTATGGGTCACATGGAAGAAGTGATAGAATCTGAAGAGCCAGAAGCCACTTATTATATTCCACATCATTGCGTATTCCGTACAGAATCAAGTAGTACACCATTACGAGTCGTGTATAATGCCAGTTCCTTAACTTCAACAGGGAAATCATTAAACAGTTTGCAGTTTAACGGAGGAACAATCCAAGATGAGTTATTTTTTATAATGTTGCGATTTCAAAAGCATCAGTTTGTTTTTGTCGCTGATATTAAAAAAATGTATCGTATGATATTAATACATCCGAGTCAACGTGATTTATTACGAATAGTATTTAAACCTGAGGTGAATGAGGCAGTAAAAGTGTACAGGTTATGTACCGTGACTTAAGGCACAACTAGTGCTCCATTTTTAGCTACAAGAACCTTAATGCAATTATCCAGAGACGAAGGAAATGAATTTCTTTTAGCTGCGAATGTGTTGTTGCAGGATGTGTACATGGATGACATCCTAACAGGTGCAGATGATTTAGACACAGCTAAGGAGATTCAGCAACAACTGATATCTTTGTTAAGTAGAGGAGGCATGGATCTCCATAAATGGGCAGTAAATAATTTTGCTCTTTTGTGTAATAATTCAGAATCTGAATATTCTTTTTCTAATGAGACAAAAACTTTGGGGATATTGTGGAAGCCTCAACCAGATTGTTTTGGGTTTAACTTAATTATCAAGCAAAGCGAATTATACACTAAACGATCAGTCTTGTCACAAATTGCTAGAATATTTGACCCTTTGGGTTTGATAAGTCCAATAATTACAAGGGCCAAGGTGTTTCTGCAAAAATTATGGTTGCTGAAAATAGATTAGTGCGATTATCTCCCAATGAAAGAAAATAAAGAGTGGAATGACTTTCTTACTTCCTTAAAGAGCGTAAATCTGATCAGTATCCCTAGATGCATTCTTATTGATCAGTCTATTTGTGTAGAACTACATGGATTTTCCGATGCATCTGAAATTACTTATGGAGCGGTCATTTACGTGAAATCTACTAATTCTTGTGGTGATTCTGCTGTTAAGCTACTCACTAGTAAATCCAGAGTAGCTCCTCTAAAGCATGTCCCTATCCCGCGTCTTGAACTTTCTGCTGCAGTCCTGCTATCTAAGTTAATGAAGGTGTTAAGCCCAGTAGCAGAAATTTTTCCAAGTGTCTGCGACAGATATTTCAGGGGCAAAAAATAATCTGCAGGCAAAATATTTTTACAACTGAAGCGTTAATTAATCAAACAATCACTTACCCGTAGCGTTTGTAGGCATTTTATAAGTTGTTAATAATAATCTTAACTTTTTGAATTAAGCAATAAAGAACTAAACATAATATGAAGTAAAATAAAAGTTCGATGAAAAAGAATCTGCAAAAGAGAAAAGAAATTCTGCGACGGTCGTCTCCCGTCTCGAACTTTCTGCTACCGGGGTGTTAAGTGCTTTAAAACTAGAAATTTCTAAAACTTATTTTTGGACAGATAGCACCATTGTACTTGCATGGTTAAAAAAAAGAGTCAAACGATCTTAAGACCAGGGGCGTCACCATGGGGGGGGTAGCCTCCCTCCCCAATATATGTGAAGTTAGGAAATTTGAGCTTAGAGTTGGGAAATTCTAGATTTTTGTGACAATTTCTTTTTTAAAGGTAATAGTAAAAAAATTACGAAATTTTTCTTGTTTTGGTGATTATGTTTCTGAGTACTGTAACAGTAAACAAGTTAAATTATCAAAAGAAATCAGCCACACTTAATTTATCATTGTGTTTTTCAGTTATACAAAAATATTACACATCTACCAGACCTAAATTTCTCTACTCCTGTCCATCAATAGCTGACTATCCAGTTCCTTTATTTCCTCCAAAACTTTGTTCCTTTCTCAAAAATTTCAACCTACCTCACCTTCTCCTCCTAAAACAGAATCCAGCTATTTTAATCCAAAGTGATTGCATCTTCTTTTGAATACTGGAGATCACTTGTAGCACAACCGAAAGGAATGTAGTCACCTACTTGAAACACAGCTGGGCAAGAAGATTTGATGAGTTTTCACAAATTGCAATAATTTTTTTAACTAATTTCCCGATTTTTGGACAATATTTTACTCATTCTCGTGATTTTTTGCCACAAAAATTAGTTAACCCTTCACAGTCAAGAAAAGGGCGTTATATGAGCAAATGTGAATATAAGAAGTCGTTGGTTCTGATAAATTTGTCACATTTTACTTTTATATGTGTGTGTGCGAAATATATATTAGTCCTGTTCGTTTATATTTATGGGTGTTCGTGAAATTTTAAACCAAAAGTTCAGTGTTGTGTGTTTAAAGCTGTTCTAAAAAATTACTATAAATATCAGAACAAAAGAACCCTTCATAATAGGAAAAGAGTTTTCGTGGAAGATTTTGGAGCATCTAAAAATCCATTCAAGGATGATAAAGGTAAAAAAAGAACAATTTGAATTTGGAAAGAAACATGACTATGAAAGCTGTCCATCATCTGAAGAAAAAATCGACATGCACGGTAACGCTGACACATTGCACTTGAATAAAATTTTGAAGAAATAAAGATTTCTTTATAGACAAGTTCACAAACAATTATGAATATTTGGATATGACTGAAGAAGCTGACTTCCGAAAGCGCGGTAGGAAAATGGTTTCACCAAAGAGAATAGATAAAAATAATAGCACAGCAATGAACATTGATACACATAAGTTTTACAGGAAATAATTATAAGAAATACAAGAAAATTTCGGCAATTTAGTAATGAGCTTAAATGACAATGTTCCCTATATCAGGAGAATATTGCACCAATACATTTCCTATTTAAATTTCAATTGTGCAAGGCAAATTTGAGTATCACTAACTTAGAAAAGTTAATAATGTTTCCACCTGTATATGAGAAAGGGATGTACATGACTTGCAGAGTCAAATAGAAATAAACCAAATCCTATCTGATTCACCAACTTTTCAGCTGATTTTAAACCCAACTTTTTCTCGTTCAAAGGGAGAAAAAGGTTGTTGTTGCTAAAGTTGGAGGAAAACCACTACTACTAGTACCAGCCGTTAATATTTATCGCCTATTCGTATCAATCGCTTATCTCTGATTGGCTGAAATGTTGAAAGTTGGGGGGAAAAGGCGCGGCTAGAGCATACTTTTTTAGAGCTGTAGATAAAAAGTTAGGGATATTGCTGTTTGCTATCACACTCGGTGTTGAGACAATTATTTCACGAAAAGTTGGAGAAAATCAAGAGTTGGCTCAAAAATTGCTCGAAAAGTTGGTGAATCTGAGCTTTAAACAAACCTTTTACTCATGCTATGAAATTCAAAGACTATTTGGGTCATGCCGTCAAACTATATACTCATATCTTAACATTCACAGAAGCTTACCTTTATGGCGTTGCATCTAATGAAAGAATCTTTAGTTAAATAAAAATTAAAAAATATATATATTACAAACTACAATGAGGGATGACAGGCTTGACAGTCTAATGCTTTTAAAATGTGAAAGTCAAATAGTGGATTTTATTAAACTGGATGATGTTATCATCAGGTTGGCTTCTTTGAAGACAAAAAGAAATAATTTTAAATGAAAACAATTCGGATGGGCCAATCCCAAAACTTTATTCTATCCCTTATACAGGGTTCGCAAATGGTCCGCCAACTGAATACCAATAAATTTTAAAAGAAAATTTTATGGTAGGTTTGCGCTAGAATTAACTTTCAAAGGTGTTTCCGGGGCGGTTTGAAAGAAAAATCTAAAATGAAAATTTTTCTAAAATAATATTGGTATTCAGTTGGCAGACCATTTGGGAGTCCTGATTATGTTAATACCTCAAAATTTGCAACCACAATGCTAAAATTAAATAATAATTCTATGCCCATAATAATGAATTCTAAAGGTATATATTCGTTTAATTGTGTTCATTTAAAAAGGAGATAGAAGCCTCGCATTTTTCAAACAAATCATTGAATTTCGGTACACACCCTGTTAGATGCAACCAAAATTCCAAACCCAAAGAACACAAAAGTGATACCCAGTAAACACCGAAGCCCAATAAGTGAAACCAAATATGAAGTTTTGACTAAATTCCGTGCATTAGTTTTTCAGATGTAGCTAACGCGAAAATCATGAAAAATGCTGCACAGCAGTGCCACCTGTCATATAATGTACACAAAATCCTAATAAGCACCAAATTATGTCAAGGTTTAACAGAATATGAAGTTTGATCAAATTCCGTGCAACAATTTTTGAGAGATAACTATTCTAAAATCATGTAAATCGTGAAAAATGCAGCTTAGCAGCGCCACCTTTCGAGTGATTTACACCAAAAACTAATCACCATTAATTCTTATCAAGATGTAACTGAATCTAAAGTTTTACTAAATTCCTCACATTAGTTCTTGAGATAGAGCAACCACAAAATTTGTGTCACATACACACAGACAGACATTTTCTAAAAACAGTCAAATTGTGTTCAGGACCTGCATGTTTGTTTTTTATTAAACAAACCAATAATTAGAATTTTTATGTTTCCAGTTTCAAAATTTTTCTTTGGAAAGGAATTTTTTATGCATAAGTTTCATTATCATTATTATACACATTGTGGTACACGTATTATACACACTATTAGTTGAAAGTTGGAAGAATTTGTTTCAAGTTGGGAAATTTTCGAATTCTCCCCCCCACCCGAAAAAAAATCTATAGCTACGCCCCTGCTTAAGATGCTTGTAGCGAACAGGATATCGATTAAACAAGGTTTAACTTCAGTTGAACAATGGCATTACGTACCTTCCAAGCAAAATCCTGCAGACCTTATTTCTAGAGGTATAGATCCCATCAAGATTCAACAGTGTGATCTGTGGTGGTTCGGTCCAGCATTCCTACAACAGCCTGAGGTGGTCAAGTGTCCTAATAGCAATCCTGCTGAAACCAATGAGCTGTTTTTGCGTGAATTGAAATCACCATCAGTGACTCAAGTATGTGCCTTAGTTAACACTCTTGAACCTTTAGACATCATTAATAATTGTTCTTCGTTCATCAAACTACAAAGAGTAGTAGCATGGTGTAAAAGATTCATATATAACTGTAGAAACCCTTTATATTAGAGATGCAACGAATATTCGGCCGAAGCCGAATATTCGGCCCATTCGGCCTGTCTGCCGAATATTCGGCTTCGGCCGAATATCAAGTCCATTATTTGGCCTTGGCCGAATAATACTGTAATAAATGTTTTTATATTTACACAGTATAACTTTTTAATTTGACAATTTATATTCATCATATATAATGAAAATTTTATTTGAAATTAACTAACACTTTTTTTTCCCATTAACTTTCATACTCCGAATAAGTTTTATCTACCCATTTTTATATAAGAGGCTAATTTAGGAATCATGTTAAAAAAAATTTATGCTGTATCAGTAAGTACAAAAAGTATCTGTAATAAGCTAAAATAATCTGTTAAATTTAAAATTAATCTATTCAAAGTTGTTTTAATACAGCTGTACAAGCTAATTCAATTTTTTTTTTTTTATCATAATGGGAAGTTTAACATTTAACCCTTGTTACATAAAAAAATATTTTTTTCAATAATATTTTGAATTATACCTATAAAGAACATAAATATATGATTGATTAGATATTGATGTATTATATGTATAAGATATTTAAGTCGTATATGTTGCAATACTTAAGGGTTTTTTCTTTTAGTAAAATACGCTTAAAAGTTAAATATATTTTAAGTTATTTTTTAAGTCTGTTACTATTTCTTATTAAATAATGAAAGAAATGTAAATACTAAATTCTTTTAATTAGTATGCATTTACGTTTTAGATATTTTTTTCAAGAATAGCATTGTAATGCCTTAAAAAACAGTTAAAATGTTTTCAATAAACGTAGATTGTGATGCAGAAATAATAATAATAATTCAGCATTCTCAGGTGATAGTCTATTTCTCTTTTTTTTTTTTCGTAAATGTTACCTGCTTCTGAAAATAATCTCTCACTATATATGGTATTTCCTGGTGCAGAAAGGTACTTTTTGGCTAATTGTGAAAGGTTTGGAAAGTCTTCCGAATTTTTCGCCCACCACTCCAAAGGACACTGTTGTCTTTCTACTAGTGGCTGGGGAAGAAAATTACTAATTTCTTTTACTTCTTCACATTGAGGGCACTTTCTACAGAGGCTTCACTGCTGACAGCAAAGAAAAAAAAATAATAAAGATAAATAAAAATTTTGTTAATTGTGAGCTTTATAAAGTCTACAATGATTTCTTTCCGCCATTTTAGAGGATATTCCTTTCACCCTTTCTATCAGTGGTTTTTCTTAAGATATTAAGATTTCTTATTTTTTATTTTATTTCATCTGAAAGCTGAAACTTATGTTTCCTAGTACTTTTAAAATTTTGTCATTATTTTAAAATGTAACAACAACACACATAATATCTATTAAAATGTAACTAGACAGTACCTGATGAGTAACTTTTGCTAAGAATTTTTTTGGGGGTCTGAATTATATTATTGAGACAATTTTTAGGCCGAATATAGCCGGATATTTTTTCAGAGTAAAATAATGCTTTAAAAATTAAAAATTTGTATATAAACAATTTTTTTAAAGAAAACAATACATTTTAATTGTGAAATATACAAGAATTGTTCATATAGTGCATACTATATTTTGTTTTTAGGCAAAAATAAGTTCAGTATTCGGCCGGCCGAATAGACCGAATATTCGGCTGTAACTTGGCCGAATATTCGGTATTCGGTTATTCGGCCAAACCACTATTCGTTGCATCACTACTTTATATCATACAACTGGAACTTTATCTAGCAGTGAACTCTCTCAGTCCTTATTGTGCATTGTAAGGAACATTCAAAGGACTTCATTCGTGAAAGAAATCCAGCGTTTAGAAAGGGGTACTGCTATCCCTAACAATAGCAAACTGATAAACTTGTGTCCATTTTTAGACAGTGATGGCTGCATTCATGTTGGTGGTAGACTGAAAAACAGTAACTTATCTGATCACCAAAAATTTCCTATAATTATCCCTGCAAAACATAATTTTACATTTTGTGTTATTAATTATTTTCATGTTTTATATTTTCATGCAGGTTCAGAAACCACAATGTCTCTCATTCGAACTAAATTTTGGATTTTAGCTGGCAGAAATGTAGTTAGAAAAATCATTTTTAATTGTATTATTTGTAAGGAAATTAATTCTAAAATTTCGCAACAACAGATGGCTGATTTGCCAGCAGCAAGAGTAACGGTATCCAGAGTATTTACGCACACTGGATTAGACTACTGCGGTCCTTTTGAGATAAAAAATTCAACAGGTAGGAGTAAAGAGGTAAAAAAGGTTTTTATTTGTATTTTTGTGTGTTTTACTACAAAGGCCTTGCATTTTGAAATTGTCAATGATTTAACAAGTGCAGCGTTTTTAGCAGCACTTAAACGCTTTATTGCGAGACGAGGCAAACCTTCTGATATCTTTAGTGATAATGGCCGTTGGCCGAAATTTTGTTGGTGCCAATAAAGAATTAAGAGCAATTCTCAGATCTTTATTTAAGGATAAAAGTAAGGAGGAAATTCAAAATTATTTAGCTAATGAAGGAATTAAGTGGCATTTTAATTCCCCTTCAACCCCTCACTTTGGAGGTTTATGGGAGGCAAGTGTTAAATCACTTAAATATCATTTAAAGCGTGTTGTAGGTAAAACTATTTTGGTACTTTTCGGTTAGCCGGGCGCCAGTGTTATATATACATATGTATGTATACCTATATATACATATATATGTATATTTATTAATATATAGAAGCTATATGTATACATATAGCTTCTAGTGTGTATATATACATATATATGTATATATAGGTATACATACATATGTAAGTAAGCAAGCACCCACCCTGGGAACCCGCTTTTGGCTTATGGTTAGGTGTAACCCCCAAGCCCAGGGCAGATACATATGTATATATAACACTGGCGCCCGGCTAACCGAAAAGTACCACTATTTTAAGTTATGAGGAACTCTTGACTCTTATTATTCAAATCGAAGCTGCTCTTAATTCTCGTCCACTCTGCCCTCTTTCAAATGATCCAAATGATGTTGAAGCTTTGACACCTGCTCATTTTTTTATTGGCTCATCTTTAATGGTCTTACCTGAACCGAATTATACTGAAATCCCTATGAATAGGTTGAGCAGGTGGCAATTAGTTCAGAAATTGACACAACATCTTTGGAAAAAATGGTCATCAGAATATTTAAATAAGCTCTTAAATAGACCCAAATGGCATAAAGGAAGGATAGAGATAAAAGCGGGAGATTTAGTTTTAGTAAAAAATCCTGATAATTATAGCCCTTTAAAATGGCATTTGGCAAGAATTGTTAAAATCCATCCAAGCCAAGATGGTATAGTTAGAGTTATAACTTTAAGGGATAAAAATAGCACATATAAAAGGCCAGTGGTCAAAATTGTTGTTTTGCCTCATGTGAATGAAACCACATTAACTACTTGAATTCATACATTTTATTTTAATTAAGCAAAACTTTTGTAGTGTAGTGTATTATTATATTTTTGTGTTTATATTTGTAAATTTAACATTTCATTTAGTGTATATGCTGAGAAAAAATTTGTATTATTGAGATTGTATTCTAAATTGATATCGTATTTATAGTATTGAATGTTGAAACATTCAAGGCCCGGCGATATGCTGCCGCTAGAAACGCCATCTATGTGATTTGCTTTGAAACTTGTGAGTTGGGTTCGAGACGCCGATAAGAGGAGTAGTGTAAATATCGGCTCTCGATCAATTTATTGTTTTGTGAATTAAAATTTAATTAGTAATACAGTCCGCTAGTTTTATTTATGGTGAGTTGTGTGCAGTGATTATTTAAGAAAGAGCTGTTGGCGGGAACAGCATATTTAATTATACACTATTAATTATTTATTTGACCTTTACTTTTAATAATTTAATCATTTTTAAAATTATGTTACTTTTTATTAGTTTATTATTTAATTGTTTTGATATTTTACATTTTAGTACATTGGAAGCATTCATTATAATTTCAGTCACATTATTGCATTCAAATTACTGTTTAAAAAATGTAAACAAGGAAATGACCAGAAATCCGCAAAATTCTAAAATCCGCACAACCTTTGGTCCCAAACTGTGCGGATTTGAGGGAGTCTACTGTATTAATAAAATAAATCCATTAAAACTCCTTCAGCTATTTTTGAATTGTTAGAGGCTTTTATTTATGCGATTTTTTATGGGGGGGGGGGGGGGGAGGTCCCAATTCGCGAAGATTTTATGACATTCGTAAAAGATTTTACTCTCACCCAATACAACAAATTTTGTCCTCTTTTCATTAAAGTTTATTCGTATTCATACAGCAATTTACAATGCTATTTTTTTTTTCTTTTTATGCAATTTTTTTATATTCGTAAAAAAAGGGGTGGGATCTGGTTTTAGTCTTATACCATAACATTTTATTCCTGTGATTTTTTTTTTTTTTTGCATATTTATGAATTTTTTCTGTAATTAAGATTTTTTTCGCATTCTGCAGAGATATTTTAAAATAGAAGTATAAGATATTTAACAAAGAAAAGGAACATGCTTTTCGATTCCTAATCATGTCTGCAAATTGTATTTCTTTAAGAATAATAATAAAAAAAAAAAGAGTGTGAATGTGTCAGAAAGTTTCACGTTGTTTGAAAAAATAAATTGTTGAGCAGCTAATAGAAATAATGATTAAAAGAAAAAAACAGAAGGTAAAACTCTCCCTTTCCTTACTATTAAAAATAATAATAATTGGTACCTTCGACGTTAATTAGCCAATTTTGTTCAAATTTTCAGCAACTGAAATAATAATAAATTAGTCTGTGCACCAGATTTTTATTAAAATATGATAAGTTATAAGAAAATTACAGTTCCATAAAAAATAGCCCACTATTAGACGCACTGGGAAAAAAGTCGACTACAACCTCGGTTTGTTTATTTAACTGTGAGAACCAGACGTCGAGAGAATTAGCTATAAGCTTTCCATTCGATAATGTTTAAAAAAAAAAAGAAGCTAATTTTAAATATTTTCAACAACATTTGCAATAAAAAGTTAAAAACAGAGTGAAGCAAAATTGAGGAAAAATAACAGTTATTTTAAACATCTCTCTTTTTTCCCATGACTTCACTTTACATTTTGTAATGCGCTGCACTTGTTTTTCACATGGGTAGGGTAGTATATAGCGGAGGTGCATAATACGAAAGCATGGTCAAAGCGCTTTCTAATGATATATCACATGATAGGTGTCAGAAATTAAAAAAGCGCCCCCTGATGGGCTGGTGGGGGTTAGCAAATTGGGGGAGGGATGAGCGAGGTTCATATTAGGTATATAACAACACGCTCATATTCGAATGCAACTCAATCTGTGAATTTCAAAGCTATCGCTGAAGAACTTTTGGAGATTAGTGATTTTGTACAAACAAACATTTTTATTTATACAGATTACTTGTCACACCGCTTCCGCTCTGCCAATACAACAACCTTCTGCGAGGAATTATTTGGATGAACTAAAGCCAATCGATTGCACGGAAAAAGAAGAAAGAGTGTTATCATAAAAACATATAAAATTGCAAAAATTAAATTAAAAAGAAAAGTGCCTAGTTCAACTGATGGCATTGAGCTTACAGGCTATTCACACTAATTGTATATTATACTTATTTCAAAGAATAATGACCTCTGAAAAATAAATTAAGGTGGATTATCCATCTGTTTCACCCCCTTTATACTTAACAAATGAATCCCCAAATCTAATCAATGAAGCACCTTATCAGAATAAACTGGTGTACCGAATTTGAAGCAAATCAGATAATTTTGCTGTAAAACCACATTTATCTAAATTAAGGGGGATTAGCCCCATTTCCCCTTTTACACTTAATCAATGAGCCCCCAAAACTAATCAGAGAAGCACCTTATCAGAATGAATTTATTCACAAAATTTTAAGCAAATCTGATAATTCTACATGAAAAACCCATTTATCTAAATTAAGGGGGGGGAAGGGTTTAGCCCCCAGTTCCCCCTTTACACTTAACCAGGGGTGGGGAATTTCTAGAAAATCTTATCAGCCAAGGATTTATTTTACCAGCCAGTAAAATGCAATGTACAGTTGAAAATTTTTATGACAAAATTACGCAACTCAAAAGTAGTTGGTTACTATTACTCTAATGCACTTTCATATTTTTCTTCCCTAAAAATTTAAAAATATAAACAAGAGATGAAAGTTTAATATAAAATAGAACTTAGTACGATGTTTACATCACAATAATTAGGAAAGTTGAAAAATATAGCTAACTACTAAAAAAAAAGGGTTTTGGCATATCTCTATAGTTTGCGGTTTTCAAAAACTACCTAAAAATTCACTCGCCTGGTTAGAAAATTCACTCGCCAGTGGCGAGTAAAATTATGCATTTCCCTACCCCTGCACTTAACCAATAAAACATGAAAAACCATTTATCTAAATTAAGGTGGGAATTAGCCCTGTTCCCCTTTTCACTTAACCAATAAAACTCCAAAACTAATCAGGGAAGCACCTTATCAAAATGAACCTATTTGCAAAATTTGAAGCAAATCAGAAAATTCTGCATAAAACCCATTTATCTAAATTAAGGGGGGGGGGGGTTGCCCCCTGTTCCCTTTTTATACTTAACCAATGAACTCCCAAAACTAATCAGGGAAGCGCCTTATCAGAATGAACCTATTTACAAAATTTTAAGCAAATTGGATATTTCTATCAAGAGTTATCGTACAAACGAACATTTAATTTTTTTTTTATATAGAAATGTGCCCCCACGGGGGGAAAGTGAGATGAGGGGGATGAGAGGTGCATAATATGAAAGAGTAGTCAAAGGACTTTCTAATGATATATCACATGACGGGTGACAGAAAAAAATTTAAAAACGTCCCCTGGTGGTGGTGAGGAAATTGGAAGAAGGGGGAGCGAGATTCATAATAGGTAATATAAAAACACATGCATATTCGAATGCAATCCAATCCATGAATTTCAAAGCAATCGGTGAAGAACTTTCGGTGGCTTAAGATTTTGAACAAGCGAACATTTACAATTTTATTTGTATAGAAAAGAACCCCCCACGGTGTAGGTCAAAATTAACATTTTTACCCACTGGCCAGTACATTGATTTTTTTCACTGGCCAGTAACAAAGTTATGTACGCTCCATACAAAATTGTGTTTTTTCTATTAACATTATAATTAATTAATATCTTTCACTTACCATTCAATATAATTACATTCAACTAACAAAAAAACTGGCATTAACATGTAACAGAAAAATATAACCAAGAAATTACTGCTTCCAAAATAAAAGTCAAACACATATTTGAAGATTTTTAGACATACTTAATGCAATTTATAAAAGAGACAAGAAAATTGAAATATATTTTAAGAATTACTGTTAATTGCAATGAAATAAATTCATAGCAAATTTTAAGAAAAGTTACAGCAGAGGTGGACTTCCACCCCCCCCCCCCCCGGGCACTAACTATGCATTTTTCTGCGACCATTTAACGAATTTCGCGATCTTTTGACGAAATTCACGTTCTTTTTGCGATCCTTTGGCGAAATCTGCGTTTTTTCGCGATCTTTTGACAAACTCTGCGTTTTTTTCGCTATCTTTTGACGAAATTCGCGTTTCTTCCGTGATCTTTTGACAAAATTTGTGTTTTTTTCGCGATATTTGCGTTTTCCCGCGATCTTTTGACGAAAGTTGCATTTTTTCCGTGATCTTTTCACGAAATTTGTGTTTTTTCGTGATCTTTTCACGAAATTTGCGTTTTTTCGCAATCTTTTCATGAAATTTGTGTTTTATCCGCAATATTTTTGTGAAATTTGTGTTTTATCTGCAATCTTTTGACGAAATTTGCAGTTTTTCTGCGATCTTATCATGAAAGTTGCATTTATCAACGATTTTTTCACGAAAATTGCATTTCTCCGTGATCTTTTCACGAAATTTGCATTTTTTTTGCGCTCTTTTCACGAAATTTGTGTTTTATCCACGATCTTTTCATGAAATTTGTGTTTTATCCCCAATTTTTTCACGAAATTTGTGTTTTATCCATGATTTTTTTGACAAAAGTTGCATTTTTTCCACAAAATTTGCATTTTTACCGTCATCTTTTCATGAAATTTGCTTTTTTCCGTGATACTTTGAAGAATTTTGTGATTCTTTTTTGCGATCCTTTGATAAAATTTGAGTTTTTTCCGTGATTTTTTGCAGGGTCCTTGGGCGAAATTCTCGTTTTTTGTTATTCTTTGATGAAATTGGTGATTTTTTTCTGCGAACAATAGACGAAATTGATTTTTTTCGGCAACCATACCGAAATTAGCTAGAAATTATTTTTATGTCTGAATTTTTGAACTGATGACCGATTTTTCTTTAATTTTCAGAAAATTCGGGACACAATCGCCCCTGCTACTTTCTTTTCTTACGTTCGGGAATCGCCGATCTGAACGAATTCACCTCTTTCCTCCCTGGCATCGATGTTTCAACCATCGCGTTTGGCAAGTGGTACCCATTGAGTTTGGCGAGTGAAGACAAAGTTAATCGCCACGTTTTAAGTGTTACTCGATGCTTGGCAAGTGGCGAGTGCTAATTTTGTACTATACCCCATGGGGGGAAAGTGGGGGAAGGGGGTGTGAGGGCATAATATGAAAGAGTAATCCAAGGGCTTTCTAATGATATGTCACATGATGGGTGAATTAAAAAAGCGCCGCCTGGTTGGGAGTGGCAAATGGGAGGTGGAGGTGAGCAAGGTTCATAATAAGTATATAATAACACTTCCGTATTCGAATGCAACTCAATCCGTGAATTTCAAAGCAATCGGTGAAGAAATTTCCGAGATTAGGGATTTTGCACAAACGAACATTTATATAGATATGTTTCTGAACTCCCTCTGAATAAAAAAACATTTTTGTTAGATTAAATTGTATGCTATTTTATAAGTACAGTTGTCCCCATTTAAACGAATATTGACGGTTCCAGAAATAATATTCAATTAAGCGGGTAATTTGATTAAACAGAGAATCATAACTGTAATATTTAATGCATAATAAAAAGGCAAAATAACCATCTACGGTATATTTAACAGGGCTTGAATTTCAGGGCAGGATGGCAGGATTCGCGCCCAAAACTTTGAAATCCCGCCCAAAAGAATATCGTGGGCGGGAGACTCCCACCCAAAAAAATTCCCCCTTTTCCGAAAAATTTTGCATTTTGAAACCACGATCAACACCTGCGAATGCCTTGCAAATTTTGTGATTTTTTTCACGCGACCAATTGACACATTTTGGGCGGGTTTTTATTTCGCGATTAATAGAGAAATTTCAGCGATTTGCTTTCCCGAGATCGATTGACAAGCTTTGCGTTATTTTCCGAGACCGATTGGCAAATTCAGGGGTGATTCTGTTCTAAATGTTCCAAAATTTTAAGGTATTCGGCTCGGAAATTTATTAAAAATCGGTCATCAGTCTGAAAATTCGGACATAAAAAATATAATTGAAAAAATCATGAATTTTGACAAAAGATGCCGAAAAAAATAAATTTCGTCGCGAAGGGATGCGGAAAAAAAACGCTAATTTCATCAAAGGTTTGCAAATAAAAGGCAAATTATCGCAGAAATAACTCAACTTTCGGCATAGCATAGCGAAAAAATGCGACTTTCGTCAAAGGATCGCTAAAAAACGCAAATTTCATCAAAGAATCGCGGGAAAAACACAAATCTCGTCAAAGGATATTGAAAAAAACGCAAGTTTCGTGAAAAGATTGCGGAAAAAACACAAATTTCGTCAGAGGATAGTGAAAAAAAAGCAATTTCTGCCAAAAGATCACAGGAAAAATGCGATTCTCGTCGAAGGATCGCAAGAAAAACACGAATTTCGTCAAAGAATCACAGGAAAAACGCGAATTTGGCCAAAGGGCCACTAGTAAAACGTGAATTTTGTCAGAGGATCGCGAAAAAAAGCAAATTTCGTCAGAGGATCGCGAAAAAAAGCAAATTTCGTCAGAGGATCGCGAAAAAAAAAGCGAATTTCGTCAAAGGATCGCGAAAAAAACGCAAATTTCTTCAAATGATCGTGGAAAAAACACGAATTTCGACTAAAGATCGTGGAAAAAACGCGAATTTCGACTAGGGATTGATCGAATACCGAATAGTTGATTCGGTATTTGGTGGTTTGGCATGTAAACCGAATATTCGGCTTCGGCCGAATACTTTTAAGTATTCGGCCGAATAATTGCAGATAAGTATTTTTTTTAGAATTAGAAGACTCTTTTACTTAGTAGTAGAATATGTTAAACAATGAGTTTCAATATTATGTGCATTAGTTCAGAGTTCAGATGCACTACAAAAAACAAGTCAAAGGCCATTTTTAATTAAAAAAAAAAAAAACTTTTTCCTTTTTAAAATAGTTTACATAGGGGCGAAATCGAAACAACTGTCTACAATAGAGAAAAATAAAGTAAAAAATATGCACATCTTTCCCATATCATTTAATTTTAATTAGTTCTACATTTGTTTTGTTTTTAATTTAAATTAATTTAATGTGTATTTTCTTTAATATACACATCAAATAAGTATATCAGAGTTCATATCTGTATAGCTAAGGTTATTAAAAGAAAATACACGCATCAAATAAGTATACCCATATGCCTACCCTATAGCTTTTATAACCGTTATATCAAAATCGCTCAAATTTGTTATCTTCATCACCACTGTGTTAAAATATTAATCAAAATATAAATATCTATCAATAATTTGACAGAAAATAGTTAAATGTACAAATTGATATGATACCTTTTGTATTTTGAGAACATTCCTATTCAATATGTTTATAATTAAGACTTAGACAATCAGTAAATCAGCTTAATGACAACAATGTTTCTTTGTATTTGAATGAACTTTTGTTTTTCTGACAATTCTTATCCTTAATAATAGCCTGCATAATTTAATACTTTCATAGAGTATTTTTGGGTATTGACTAGTGATAAAATAATAAAAAATAAGTGATAGGTTAATGAATTTGTGAGTGGAAAGAAGTCATTAAATTTTTTTGTTAATTAGATTTAAGAATAAAAATGTATCTGAATTAAATTATTAAGAATTTAATTTCAATTAAAGTTTATTAAAAAAGCTAATATAGGCAAAAATGTTTAAGTATATGCAAAAATGCGTATTAAAAGATTTCAAGTATTCGGTTGCCGAATACCGAATATTCGGCATACACTTCGACCGAAGCTTCGGTATTCGGCAAAATTGCTGCTTCGGTCAATCCCTAATTTCGACTAAAGATCGCGAAAAAAAACATGAATTTCGTCAAAAGATTGCGAAAAAACGCGAATTTTGCCAAAGAATCGCAGGAAAAAAACATGAATTTTCGTCAAAGAATCGCGGAAAACACGCGAATTTCATTAAAGAATCGCGTAAAAACGCGACTTTCGTCAAAAATTCGCAGGAAAAACGCGAATTTCGTCTAAGGGCTGCTGGAAAAAAATGCAAATTTCTTCAAAGGATCGCGAAAAAACACAAATTTCGTCAGAGGATAGTGAAAAAGTTAAAAGGAAGTTAGTTTTTGACTATAATTCCATTAAAAATATAATAAACAATTTCATTCAGAAATAGATATTTATGATGACATCTCCGAATATGTTCATGCTAATAGTTAAAAATAAAGACACGTCAGATATTGCAAAGTTTTCTGAAATTTTTTTAAGAGAGCATAACCAGGCTCGGACTGGCCCGCCGGCCGGTGCGCCCTCGTCCAGAAAAACTTCGCGCCCCCATAAGCCATAAGTTCCTAAATCGCACCAATATTTTTACCCTCGTTGTATGTACTATACTTTCTGACTAGTGTACTAAATTTCGAGAATTCGTTTAGGGAATACTCATCAATTAATAGACAGTCAGCAGTAGAGAGGTATTTTTCATTATCACAAAGAAATTAAAGATTAGACCGAAACAATTTTAGGATCGAAAATTAAAGTGGGAATATGATTGAGAGAGAAAACATGCATCCAGGGAAAGCTTTAGTAGCAATGGCGCCCTGGACTAGTTTTTTTTTTCCCATCACTTCTTTGAATGATATATAATAGATTTTAATTTTAACCAAATATTTTGCATATTTTCATTCCTACAGCCTTTAGAGCCTTGCCTTTCCCTCCCCTTTAAAGTCGGCCCTGAATGCACCTATAATTGAAGCCGTGGTTTTTGAAAACAAATTTAGAAAAGAAACAAAGTTATATCAGAAGGCAAAAACCTGTTGTGTGAATTTTATTGCCGATTGGAAAACATGATCTTTTTGAAGAATGCAAACTTGATGACACTTCTGGATTGCAATCCTGCAAGCTGTGAAATCCTGCTGGCAGCGATTTTCATTCACAAAATTTACCCCACAACTTTCGGTTAATGCTAATCTTCTCTTTATTTAATTACAGACTTTTCATGGTTAAATAACTATTAGAAAAACTTTTATTTATTTTAAATAAAAAATTGTTTAATCTAAACGCAAAAATCTATTATCAAATAAAGAAAATATATAAAAAAAAAATATGACAGGTTTTTTGAATAAAAAACTCTGGTTCCGGAATCCTGTAGCTTGCATTAAATATTTCCCTTGATCTCTAATTGTGATAAGAATTCTGCGAATCACGGGATGACCGTGCTGTGAAGAGTAAATTTACTCAATTATAGTGATTTTACTCTACTAAAGAGACAACTACTTTCTTGCAAGCCTAATCCATTACGCTATTTCGCGTCTAGCGCAAAAAGCCATGTTAGTTTTTTCTACCTATTGTCTGTGCAACAGTGATGATAAGAGAAATAAAAGTGGTTGCCCATTACTAAATCTGTTAAAAATAATCAAACAAAATATATAGGGGGCAATCGACTAGAAATAATGTCTACTACTTATTGTTATGTATAAATTATGTTTCCAAAGTAGTCTACATATTAAAAATTGTACCAACTTTGAATTTTTAAACAATAACACTCATTTTTGATGTCTTATTTAAGTTTCTTAGATCGGGACAGCCAGGAAAAAGACATTGGTTATTTACATTATCTTAAACCTTGATAGAGTTTGAAGAGTTTAAATTTGAGGATGCTAAAGGAAACCAATTTGAGAAAAATTAAATTATATCTTCATAAAAGTCATCTGATTGATTTTTTATCAATTTGTTTAAGAGATACACTGAATAGAACCAAACATACTACAGACCTTTTTCGTGACTTAAAAACATTTTTAATCATAAAAACTAATAATAAATTCATGTTAAAAAAAATATGAATTATGGCCTATATTAATTTTTGCATACAACAAACCACAATCATTAAAAACATCAATGTGTAAGTTTACAGCTCTTTTGAATAATTAGCTTTCGACATAAAGAGAAATTTTGCCCTTCCATAACTTCAGAGGACCGTCTTCTTTTATCAAAAGAGCCACAGAAAATTTTCGTAGTTAAGTACCAGAAATACTTTATAGGATTTGTAAAGTAAGTTTATTGTAAATTTAAAATTCCTGTGCAATTTTACTGGTGACTAATTGAGTTTTATTGTAAGATCATTTTATTTTTCGAAATTTATGCATAAACTTCTAGCACTCTTTGTATTAAGATTTAAGAAAAACATAATAACTGTATCTATTTAGCGGCTGCAAAGGAATTGAAACAGAATGTCAAACATGAATGTCACCATTTGAAAAATCAAAGTTTGTGCCTTTTTTAATATGTAGACAACACCCCAAAGCAAAATTTATTAATAGCATTCAATAGTAGATATTATTCCCAATCAATTGGTACACATGTCTTTTTGTGCCAGGGTTCGTACGGATCAGAGAATTTTTCCAGGAAAACTATCAGTATTTTTTATAGAAAAAAAATCTAGTTTAAGCGCACGAAATTTCGTCTTCATTTAAGGAGAGATTTTCTACAAGAAAATACTGGTGCCGAAAAATTTTTTGGTTTGCAAAATTCCAGGAGGTATACGAACCCTGTTATACGGTCATTTTCAGAATTGGTAGGGTACTTTTTATTCCATGACTCTTATAAACTAACTATTGACAAAAGAATAATGACATCAGTTATCTGTTACAAGCTAATCTGTGTTAAACTTGCTGGAACTTTTAGATATCACATTATTCGTTTTAGAAAATTACGTAGCATTCTGTAGATTTAATGGAACTTTAAACATGAACGGAGAATGGAACTTTAAACATGAACGGAGAATCTATCTAGAGTCTTCTATCTAGACTAAGAGATATAATATCAAGCCATTTTCATACTTGGTACTGTGCGAATGTGTTAAATCTTGTTAAGCCAGATACAACACAAGCAAGTAAAATTAACATGAGTTTGTTAAAATTTTTGCGCCCTCTGAAAATCCAAGGTCTGCGCCCTTTTCCCTGGCCCAGTCCGACCCTGAGCATAACCATACATTTCTGGTACTTTCCAAAGTTATAAATGCTGTGCTTATGCTGTCTGTCACAAGTTTAACCATGTATAAAGAGGATTCAGGCCCCAAAATCGAAAAAAATCTAAATTCTGAAATTTATTTAACAACCACCATTGTTATCGATGCATGTCATTTGGTTGAAAGTTGAAAAGTAGACTGTATAAAAGCTCAACTTTCTTCTTTTTTAAAGTAAAAGAACATTTTGCATAATTTTTCTGAATTGTTGATTTAAATTGATTCTGTGGTACTTTGTCATGTCTGTATTAATGTAATTCTTTAAATAACATGTAAAATAACAGTGGGTTTTAAATATTTTTTTTCTCCCTCCCAAGCAGCTCAACTCCCCTCCATTTACAAACGTTGGGAGGGAGACTCCCCTCCTAAGGAAAATTGAATTTCAAGCCCTGTTTAATTAACAGCATAATAAATCGTTAATAGATTAAAAAACTAAAATAAATACAAATGCTAATATAAAGTAAATACGTATTAATTTAATGTCAGTACATACATTTATATGGCTTACATCACACATAATGCAGCTCGTTTGAATTTGGTCAAAACTTTGCTACTTCTAATTTACGCTACTTTTACTGCATTAAAAAAAATCGTTCTAAGTGGTTTGTTTAAGTGGAATTTTAAAAGAGTAAATATCAAGTTATTTTTTGAACGAGTGCAAAATATCACAACTACCATCTCAAACCTCCAAGTGACAGTGCATTGCCATTAACGCTTGGTTAACAGCAAGAAGTGATGGTGGGGAAATCATTTGACTTGTCCATTAATACACCTGCCGGCCGAAATCATTGCAGGAAGAACTGAAAATTTGTTTTCAGTGTAAAGGAACCGAAAATGACAAAAGGTGGAAGGAAATTCCAGCTGAAAGCTGCTTTCCGCACCTATTTTCAAACACCGGTCGCACAATTGTTATTCGATTAAGCGGGGACGTTCGTAAAAGGTGTTTGGTTTAAGCGGTGAAAAATAACATAGAACCAATAGGAATAAATTCGGTTCCAGAGGATTCCATTCGAATAAGCGGGGTATTCGATTATCCATGACCCAATTAAGTGGGGAGGAATGTAATACAGATAAACATCGAAAAGCATTGCAATTACTGTTTGTCTGTTACAATACCATTTTTTTTAAATCATAATTATTCACATTAATTTATCTTTGGATTACATAATTATGATTTTTTTAAATAAGGCCATTTTTTTTCTGTTACAATGGAACTGCCCCCTTTCTCACTGGAAACACCCTACCCTTTTTTAAACCTAGGAGAAATTCTGTGATGAATTTATCAATTACCAATCATTATCCTCCTGCTTGTCATTTCCAGTTTAACCCTGTTTTATGTTTTAAATTATTATTTATCTAATTCTAATATCTATTTATCTTTTCATAATTAGTGGTATTTTTTTCAAGAAAGTAATCAGTTACAATAGAAATATCGTTTTGCAAGTTCGTTACTTTTAATTTCGTAAATGGGAAAATTGTTTTTAAAAATGACTCGATTTAAAGAAAAATTTTCAACTTAAATTTGCTAACTATTTCTTAAAGTAATAAATTTTATATTTTTGAGCGAGACTTTTTCAGAAAAAAATATACTACAGATTTGGGGGAAAATTGACTTTTGACTACCGGGCAACACTGACAGGAAAAAAATCACTTAAACTACCTATTCAGATTCAGGGTTTCTAAATTGTTTCCTCAATGTATAATAATTTTTAATTAATATCTAATAATTCAGTTAATAATTAAGATATGAAAATATAGTACTGTTATTAAGAAAACAACATTGTTCACAATTTCTATAACTTCGGCATATCATGAATTGGATGAAAATAAATTACAAAATATACCACTTTCACATATACATGAACCAAGGTAAATAAAAGTATGTAAAATAAAATTAAAAGTCAACGATAAAACATGCTGTTAAACCACAAAGGAAACTGTTTCCATCAAAACAATAAACCAAAAATGTAATAAACATTTAAAAGAAAAAAATTACTTCCGATTCCAAGAAAGTTTCCCATGACAGCAATTAACAAGAACAATTGTGCGCTGCAACGTTAATACAAAAATTCGAATTGAATTCATATGCAATTCAAAATTATTCACATTTAAAAGTATGTTTTATAGTCAAGGTTAATTTTTAAAGCATTACACAGCTAATCTAAAAGGAAAGGGATTGCTTTCTCAGCTTCAACACCTTACTGCTTCATTAGCGAAATGCATAATTTCTAAATTAGCAGTTAGGCAAGACAAAAAGCAAATTCATAAAAAGATTAAAATTTTAGACTGATAACTTGCAACAACTTAGTTCGCATTATTTACCTTTCAAAATATAACTAAATAATCTCATAACATTTTGTCCATATTTGACAAACAGAAAGGAAATATCCTTTTGTTTACAGTTATTCATACAGTTAAGAATTTTCATTTGGTTTTTGTAAAGGGGTCTGTTCAAGTTGCACGTGTACGTGCTTAGAAGACAGGCACATGGAGTGGGTCTTTATCGTGGATGGAATCGTGATTATCGTGAAACGCGTTCAGGAACAGATCATGGATTTGAATAATTATTTTGCATTCACCACAAAAGATTCAGAGATTTAGTGGAGGGTATTCGGTGGTATACGCCATATACCTTCTGGATTTTTTTTAAGGAACACCATATACCCCTGTTTCTCAAGCAGAGGTATACACTCTGCCTTGAGCGCATACCCTCCGCTTAGAGCGTATGCTCTCTGCTTTTTTTACGACTACATCACTGAAAAGATTGTTATGGGAAGGAATCGATTATACTTTAAGATATGCACCTTTTATAAGAAATTGAAAAACATTGTTCCATTCTTCAGCATATAAATATTAATTTCTGTAAATTTTATTTATTTTTTAATAAAAATGCATAGCTGCGAACTATTCCTTTCTTGTGTTAATACTATTTCCGAATCATAATCCTTAACATATTTAATCGCAGAATTCTGCAATTAATTAACATTAAAATTAAGGTAAAGATTACTATTCGGTAGGAGTGATAACTAAAAAGTGGAATAGTTGACAGCTAGGTATATGCTGATAGACATATTTAAAATTTTTATTTTGCTAAAGCAAAAAAAAAAAAAAAAAAAAAAAAAAAAAAAAAAAGCTTTAAATTTTGCAAATAGTGATGAAATATAAAATATGCAGATTGGAGTGACGGGGGGGGGGGGGAGGAACGGTACGGTTGTTAGTACCGGTACCGCAGAATATTAAAGCTCCGGTACTTATTTTGTTCGAAATTAAGCCCTGTTTCCTACCGAAATTTGGATGCGATTTTACAAACCATCAAGCACAGCGCGACTGGGGTGGTGTCGAATAGCGATTGGTTCATCGACCAAGACATTGTAGGTAGGGCTACGGAGTCGGTGGGAAAAATGGACGACTCCGACTCAGGGAACTAAACAGATCAGACTCCGACTCTTTCGCTCAAAAATGAGCCCGACTCCGCAGCCTTGATTGTGGAAGGGGTTTAATTCACTTAAAGAGCAACATTTTTTAGTTCTGCTTTTTTTCGTTCCGAAAACAGCGAAAATGAAATCAACAAAGAACGTTTCATATTTAAAAGACCTTTATAAATGTTTTAATTTTAGCCCCTCCCCCCACACCCTGGAATCTAATCCAATCTTCAGATTATTTTTAATTACACTTACATATGATAAAAGACATAAATAAGTTTGAGGCGTAAAACTGCTGAAATTCTTGATATAATAAAAAAGCTTTTTCCTATAGTTGAGATTTCAAATGAAAATGAGTATAAAACATTAAGATCAACTGTATCTAATGAGGAGAAAGCTCATGAGTTTATTAATGTAATTTCATTGTATACTAAATAAATTTCATTGTATACTAAATCTAAAATCTCCCCAAAAGTTTGGTTAAAGTATTTGTATTCTATTTGAAAAGTAATTTAAAATATGACAGGCTTCAATAAACAAGTAAAGAAACTCTTTGCATACTTGCTATAGTGTGATATAATTTTTATTATTTCAAATTTTTTTAAATGTTTTGCGTATCAATAGTGACAATAGAATACCACTAATATTACATCAATTAAGGTCAAATGTAATAATTTAACCTTCTAAATCTAATAAGAATGAAACCTTAGGATGCTTAATGTGTTTCATATTTAAAAGACCTTTATAAATGTTTTAATGTTATGCCCCCCCCCCCCCTCCCCCACCCGATTTCAATCTTTAGATTATTTTTAATCACACTTACTGCAATATGATAAAAGCAATTAATTTACTCCATTAAAAAAATTAATACATTAATTTAACATTCTTTAATAATAAAGCATTAATTCCTATGGTTAATAAATAGGATTAAACGTAATGCTACCATTGTATGCTATAGAATTAAATGCTATACTGTAAATAATATAGCGCAATTATTTATTCTTTATAAATTTAATCTAGAATAAATTATGATATTATCAAATGATTACAACCATGTAAATTAAACAATTTTATCAAAGTATTAAAGCATAAGAGCAGAGGGGGAGAGATAATTTCAATTTGTAAAAAATAAATAATATTTTCATTAAAAAATAAATAATTTAAGTTAAAAAATGAATAATTTACGTTAAAAAATAAACAACATTTTCATTGTCTATTTTATTTATACTTTATTATATTTTTTAAAATGTATTAATTCCAACTTTTAAATAAAATTAACATACTTATCTTTTTTTCTATTTTTTAATTTAAACTTTATTTATATTATTTTTTAGAATTAGCTAGAATTAAGCATGAAACCACAACTAAAAAATGTTGGCTTTCTAAATGTTTACCGTTTTCAGATCATCATAATTGAGACTGTGCATAAAATTAATATATACTAAGCAATGCAGTTTTTACATTTATATATAGTTTTAATTTTTTTTAAAATTTAAATTAATGTTTATTAAACAAACTATTTGCTTCATCATCTTAAATAAAGAGTGCGTAAAATAGAAAATTTGTCATTACAAATATTTAACATGACATGACATATGAAACCAGGAATATTTAATAATATAACAAATACTCCATAAATTGTGTAGTGTCTCCCTCTGCCCGGAAAATTCAACATTAAAATGAATAACTTTTAAAATAAATAGAAAATATAAGAATTCAGTTTCGGGGTGATTTTTTATAAATTTAACTCAATATTTAAAATTTTCATTTTAATAATATATATATATTTTTTACACCAGTTTTTTAGGCGACTTGAACATTTTACTTCACTAATAAGGAAAGGGCAGCTGATGTCACTGTTGGTACAAATACTGTGGATCAGCAAGGAAAATCTGTCCATTCTTTATTACTCCTACCTGTACACATGAGCTAGGGAAATTTGATTGGTCTACGTTTAACAGGTCTCTCATATGATTGGCCTATGTCGCCAAGACTATTCCTGCAATGATCGTTATGACAAAAATGTAGTTGGTAGATTGGTTGACGGAAGTGTTTGTATGTATGCCCCTTCTTCATACATAACTTTTACTTATTTTAAATGACAGTCTTCTTTTGATGTATAATCTGCCAGCCAAATGTAATTAAAAAAATAAATAGACAACATGAAACTGCATTATATTAAAATACTTTATATAAAAAATGAGACCTATATGAACTGTTTTAGTAAAACGTATAACCCTTTCCATTCAGTTTTTATTTCTCTTAGTTGGTCCTTCATAGAAAATAACATTGTAAATTGGATATCAATTTCAGTAAATGGTAAAATTGCCAATATAGTTTTAAACCTTGGTATTGATTGGTTGAGACCCAAATTACAGAATTAATAAATATTGAGTAACAGTCCTGAAATTTTAATCCAGCAGAGCTTTCTAGCTCTGCTGGACTTTTAGCTTAGCTTTTTCAGAAGTTAATTGTTATATTAAATAAATAAATATATGTATGTATGCTGTGATTTTAAAATAAGCAACTAATTAGCCCCCCCCCCCCCACACACACAAAAAAAAAAATTCAAAATCAAATAATGATAACAAGGTATATTTATTATTGTTTATATGTGTTTTAGTGTATTTATATCTTTTCATTTATTATTTATACACAGCTGCGATTTGATGCCATTGTAGGTTTTCTTTAATTTGTATTCATTTAGTTTGATTTTACACGTAATTGATACATGTAATGTTTGGGCTTGTTCAGTAAAGATCAACAAAACTAAAGAAAAAAAGAATACAATGCATTAACAAGGACACAACTCGATACCTTCATATTACTAACTTCATTCTTTAACAACCATACAGCATGGTTCCCTAATCGTATTTTCTTTCAACCATTAAACAAAGTCGCTCATCTACTTGTTTATTGAATTGATATCATTTAACTCCTCCTCCAACAAGTATGTAACCACCTTTCAGGCAATCACCATTTGGTATTGTACTTAATCGCGCTACGTGTGATGGATTGTAAAATCGCAATTTGGATGATTGGAATCTTTGAGTTTCATCTATAGCTTGAAAAGAGGTTATCTTTATTTCAAATGGATGTTTTTATAGATTTTAAAAATTAATAAAAAAATTAAGAAATTTGTACTGAAATTTTATGTTGGGGTATCAGTGTAAACAAGTTGGAAATTGAACGTCACATGGTAAATGAGATGCGTTCGTAATAACTAGTTTTATAAATATTTTTTGCACCACATATTTGTACTGAATGTACATTTTAGTACAATTCATAAGTGCACATCAGTTTCATTCTGTTCGAAAGGCTGTAACATCATTAAAATGCACTTGAAATATTTTTTCCCATTGGCTGTAATGTAACGGAAAACTTATCGAAGGACAACTATAGGTGCTACGTATTGATATAATTACGAACGCACCTAAAAAGTATAAAATACACAGACAAGTTTAATTAAACAAATTATCTAGTACAAATTATTGCTTAAAAAAAAATAGCCAAAAGTTGACAGCAAGCGTATATGTGGCTATACAGGGTGTTCGGTCTCAACGGTGTCCAATGGCTACTTCCTAAACCGTTAGTCATAGACATTTAGTTCCATTTGCAAAAGTGTTTTAAATCAGGTAAAGAAATATTTTAAAAGCGATTTGGATCAATAAAAACATTTCTTAAAAAATTACGAAATTTAAATTTTTATACGGTCCCCAGGTCCTATAAGTTATATTTAGTGAAATTTTCCTTTTACACTGACAAGTAATACAAAAAAAGGGCCGTTGTTCTACGATTAAAATTGACCGAGTAATAGCTGTTTAAAGTTGGAGCATATTTTTTGCTGCAAATTGGGGGTCATTCACAAATTTAGTCGAAATATAATTTCGTCAGATATATTAAAAAATGGTTGAGGGTCAATTAACATTGCAATATAAATTTGAAATCTTTAGACATTCTGACATATTAATGCAAAATATACAATTTGTAATAAACATTTAAGAAGAAAGGAAAAAACAGAATTTTTGTTAAATAAAATGATGCTAAATTAACAGCCTCAATTCTTTACAAAGTGATACGTATTTAAAAATATTATTAAATTACACTAGCCTGAAAAACTTGGGTTATTTCATGTTTTTTAGCTTTTGATAATTGACTCTTATGTATTCTGTACCGCTGAATCCGGAATTGACCTTCATTTTTAGCCATCACATCAGGATTTTTCGCAAATTGTAAATTTCAAAGTTAAAATTTAATCTCCTCCCCCCATCCCATCACACCACCCAGCTGTAAGAATCCCAAGATAAGCAAAAATATCGAATAAATTATTGAATAAAATAAAAAAGTTTTAGATATGTTTTATAGTATAAGATTTTCGCTATATTTTAACTTACACATTTACAAAAAAATTCTAACGTGATGGTTAAAAATGAAAGTCATTTTCAGATTTAGTGCTAAAAAGTATGTAAAAATCAATTATCAAAAGTTAAAAAATACAACCATCTCCTCTACTTTATAGTATCCAATTTTTGTTATTCTTTAAATTCGACAATGTATGATTTGCGAAATATCCTGACATGATGGTTAAAAATTAAGGCAATTTTCAAATTCAGTGCTAAAAAATACATAAAAGTTAAAAAACCCAACAATCTCCGTCTTGTATTATCTAATCTAAAACTTTTTCTTAAACATCTTGGCGGTAATCTATCCGAAAGTTTTTGAGTTATCCTGTAAAATGAGTATAAATGGTAACCAGCGAAAATCATAATAATATTAGATTGTTGTCTGATTTGCGCCAGTATGTAAAATGTAATTTTGATTGGATATTTGAAAGTGGGTTAAAGTTCGAATACAAATTTTGAACTGGAAAAATATACATAAGATCTTTGAAGTAACATAAAAACTTATAAAAATAACATAATTTTATTAAAAGAAATCATAAAAGAAACAGTCTCAAATCCTGACAAAATAAAACATGTTATTTCAGCCAATCTGAAACTTAATAAATGTTAACTTAATTGTAATACTTGTACGATTTTTTTCAAAGCACAGATACACATGAAATGAGATCTTCGAATACTTTAAGCACTTGGAATGTGACCCCTCAAAGCCAAGCCGAACTCATTTGTTTTCAGAGCAGAAAAGTGGCATAAGTCATGCATTTTTAAAGTCTCATAACTCGCACAATTTTAGTGTTATATGAATGGGACTTTTTTTGTCTTACTTGTCAGTGTAGTAGGAAAACTTTACTAAATATAACTTATAGGACCTGGGGACCGTATAAAAATTTAAATTTCGTAATTTTTTAAGAAATGTTTTTATTGACCCAAATCGCTTTTAAAATATTTCTTTACCTGATTTAAAGCATTTTTCTAATTGGAACTATATGTCTATGACTAACGGTTTAGGAATTAGCCGTTGAGACCGGACACCCTGTATAACTGATTACAAAGGATTAACTGTAACATGCCTGGAATTTTTCTGGAAGCAAAAAAATGCAAAGATCTAAGATCCACTCTCTCGAAATATAAAGCAGAAGTATTTCCAGAACCAAATTTTAGTAATGTTTAAAAACAATAAATGTAAATCATTCTGATTAAAATGCTGAACGTTTCCAACTATTATTGTTCGGTCACTTGAAAAATTAACAAGTTGGAAATTGCACGTCAAACGAGGTATTTTTTTGCACCGCATATTGTACAGAATGCATATTTTAGTGCACTTCATAAGTTGTATATCAATTTCATTCTGTTCGAAAGGCTGTAACATCATTAAAATGCACATGAAATATTTTTTTCCCATTGGCCATAATGTAACAGAAAACTTTTGACTGTCCCTGTAATTAAACTATACATCCAATTTTCATAAAATTTGAAATGACACGACAAAATTTTGCAACAATTATATATTTAAAATTTCAGACCATTCGGTTGGGTAGTTTTTGTTCTGTTATATGTGGACATACAGACGGATTGAACGACGACTATAGGTGCTACGTATTTATGTAATTACGAATGCACCAAAAAAGGAGGAAAAGATGACAGTTCTGGGACTGATAGAAAATTGTCTTCTTTTCCAAAGATAGTATCTGAGACTGGAAAAGAGCCTTCTTTTTTCTGATTTTTCTTCAAAATTGTTGCTTTTGAAGGGTTTTAGATTAAAATAGTAATCTCAGTCAGCTGATGCTGAAAATTGTCGATTTTAGTTGCAAATGATAGCCTTATATGTGTGGCATGAAAAACAATTTGCTGTTCAAATGTGGCACGATTGAGTCAAAGGTTGGACATCCCTGCTTTAAAATCACATTCTGGTCTACATTGGTTATGTTTGTCCCGAAACTCTTTGGATGGAACTAACTGCACAAAATTAGGCAAAAATGTAATTAAACTCTTGAATGAAGTGAATTAAAATCTGCTAAACTGGAATAGCAAAAGAAGTGAAAATTTTCATTTGATTTTAGACAGGTTCAGTGGCATAGGTTCGGTTGAGCTCTCCTGCAAGATAAAAAGCGCATTCCTTAAGTACAAAATTAAGCAAACAATTCTATGCTATAAAATATCTAGATTATAATGAATCTCTAATGAAGGAAAAAAAAAAAAAACTTTTGAATGAAGTGAATTAAAATCTACTAGAGTGGAATAGCAAACAAAAAGTGAAAATTTTCTTTTGATTTTAGACAGGTTCAGTGGCATAGGTTTGGTTGAGCCCTCCTGCAACATAAAAAATGCATCCCTTAAGTACAAAATTAAGGAAACAATTCTATGCTATAATCTCACAAGGAAGGTCTCCTTACAGGGCATACTCAGAATATGTTGAAAAATATGCTAGTGAAACTACTCATGTATGTAATAAGGGATCAGTCAAATTTAATGGCAGAATTTCAATAGAAAGTCAGTAAAAAAATAAAATACTTTCGAATATTTGGCGTGAAAATACGAAAGTAACACGCAATTTGGCGAGCAGGATTTTTCCTTGCCAAAAGCAAACGATTTTAATGCATCTGAAAATTGTTTATTGTTTTTTAGAATGCACGGTTTTTAATTAATTTAAACTTAATCAATAAAAGAGGTTATTATATATTTTTTATATTACATATATATGTTCCTTGTTGCTGTAGTTATTTAATTTTATCACTGTAAAAATATTTTCTATGCTTTGCAAGTTGCAAATATCTATTTTAAGTTATAGTCAGCTGACATTTGATTGCCATAATACATTTCCATATCGAAGATGAAGTCGTTTCCATAGCAACAAAATCAAATCGACAGTGTTCTATCTGCCTTATTTTTGAGCTTGAAATAATTTAAATCAATTTAAATTTTGTTTTAAATTGTAAAATATGATATTTAAATTTTATTATATATATATATATATATATGACAAACTATAGTTAAAACAAGCTAAAAATGTCAAAACTATAGTTAAAACAAATTAAAAATGACAAAACTAAAGTTATTTAAGTTAAACTTATATAGATAAATTCAACATAAAAAGTTTTTCCTACATAAAAGCGTATTTTTTTTTTCCATCACCAACCGGTGATAAATCGCCAAATAAACGAAAATTTCGTTATTTCTTTATGGACGTTGTATCAGGGTTTCGGCAAAATTTTTTTTATAAACGTATATATCCATATGAGAAGAACATTCTGTAATTTTTTCAGATTTTTCTGAGTATGCCCGTATGGAGACCTTCCTTGTCAGATACAATGAACATAAAACGTGGTCTCCTTTCAGTTTCACATAAACTGAATCATATCATTACAGCAAACCTCCGAAAGTTTGGAATTTGAATATAATAAAATGATCTTTTTACGATATTTTTAGTAACTTTTAAATACTTTTCTTAAATATATATACTGTATATACTCGCGTATAAGTCGACCCCCTAACTTTCGAATGCAAATTCTGGAAAAAAATCAAAAACCCGCGTATAAGTCGACCCCCTAACTTTTTACTTCAATTTTGCACAAAATCAACCCAAAGATTTCACTTGCCAATGTGAAAAGGTAGTAAGTAAACAAAAAGAAACAATTAAAATTTTTTTTTATGATAAATTATTATTATTTTTATATTTTATGTATTATTTTTTTATTCATATACATAAAAAGCCATAATTTTGCAGTATTCGAAGTTTATTGTTTTTCTTTTTTAACTGACCCGCGTATAAGTTGACCCCCCAAATTTGCTTACCGAAAATTGTCAGAAATTTTTCGACTTATACGCGAGTATATACGGTATATATTTTTTAACTATATTCACTTTTGTACAACTTTACCGATTTCATTCAATCATAAATAAATATGTATTAAGATGATACAATAAAGAATACAAAATTATCCATTTTCAAAAATTTTTCACACACGCCCCTCTACATCTAGCACTCTTTTGAAGTCTGTAAATTATGCCACTGAACTGGTTTTTATCTCAACTAGTGCATCATCTACTTTGATTGTATTGTATTATTTTTGGCAGAATCATGAAAATTTTCCACTTAAGGTAGATTTCCACTATACTATAATATACAGTGTCTATTTTATAACTTCTGTACACAAATTATATTGCGACAGGTTTTATTGTTCACGAATTCTAAATAAATTGTACATTTCTTGCACTATTTCCTTATATGTACATAATAATTTTTAATATTTTTCACCAGTAAATATAATGGAAGAAATTTTCTTTTTGATTTACACTGAACCACTTAACAGTTTAACACTGATCATACAACAATTTTTTTAGCCCTCCGATTCTTTTGTTAAGATGCCAGTTTTCATGTCAATAAAAATTAACATGAATTGATGATTAGTTGAATAATTGTAACAATTTTGATTTCTGATCTTAAATTATATAATCAATTTGAATATAAATTTGTTTATCAAAAAACAGTACTACTCTTAAATTTAAAATAACATCTTATATTAACGAAATGCCCAGTTACAAGATTTAAATGTAGCAAAAAAAAAGACAAAAAAAAAAAAAAAAATGATAGTCACAAAATAATTTTATTTATGTGCAAGCCTTTCCATTCATGTTCATTAAATCACAGCTGGGGTGCTAAATAAACTAGAATAGGTATACATAGCTTAAATCAAAAGGTGATGTTACAAAATAAAAAATTCTATTTAGATATGCCTAGTACAATATTGCTGCAGACTTGTGTTTTGTAATTTAAAAATGTATGGTCTTAAAATCCAAATGAAGAATTTATCAATAACTAAAGTGTGAAAAACAAAAAAGTGATATGCACAAGAAGGAATATTGATTCCTCTACATAAACTTATTTATTTATTTATAAATCACTGAGCTAGAACAAGAGCAAAAGAGATGACTTCCTATTGCATTATCAGATTTTAAGTAGGCATCAATGATCTCCCCCCTTTTTTTTTTGAAAATTTTTTATTTTTACACACTTTTTTCATGAAATAGCTTATGAAAAAAATAATAAATAAAAGAAAACATTGATAAGAGAAAACCACAGATTATGGGTCTTTTCCCAGGGTTCTGTTTTTGTGAAAAACTTTCTACATTTGTGAAAACTCTAGTCATAATTTTGTTAATTTGAAATGATCGTTATAATCAGGTTGTTCTTTAAAGTTTCTTTTAAGAAGATATGTGTATGTAAAATACATGTATTTTCTTTATACAGTAGGCTCCCTTAAATCCACGAACGCCTAAAATCCGCGTATTTTTTCAGATGTAAACAATGAAATTTACAGTTAAGTTGCAGGAACAAAATTCAAGATGGCGCCGAAATCGGCGACTACCGCAATGTTTTTTTTACTAATTTTTTTGTTCATCATTCTCTTTTGGCTATTACAGCTTGTTTATTACTAAATAAATTTACATTACTTTTGATTTTGATATAAATTAGCATATCTATATAAAAAATTCCAGGGTTCGAAATGGAAAAATCACGAACCGAAACGCTATTTTAAAATTATTGTTCGCGGAATTTTATTTTTAAATTATAGACAAATTTATTTCTAAACATACAAAGCAGTATAAGAAAAGCATTCAGGACTCTAAATAACAATGAAAAAAGTTACAGTGAGCGCAATAAGTTATATATACTGATAATAGCATTAACACTGTTCTCCTTGCTATCACTAGATGGCAGCATAGGACTTTTGGAATCGAATTGAATCGATTTCATTCGTAATAATTTTATTTTACATAATTATTTTAATAATTACTTAATTTTAAACTAATAAATTATTTTAATATTTTACTTATTTTAATGTTTCACTTTATTGTAAGCATTCATTATAATTTCCCTTGCTTAACTACCAATCAAATTAATGTTTCAAAAAAGTAAACAAATTAATGACCAGAAATCTGCAAAATTCTAAAATCCACACAACTTCTTGTCCCAAGCTGTGCGGATTTGAGGGAGTCTACTGTATATGTAAAAGTGACAGGTCACATTTTACCTTTAATGACTTAATTTGTGAAAGATTCAGTTTAGAGATGAACATTTTTTGTGAAAGTCCTATTTTTAATACAAAGAAATTTGTGAAGGGTCCTGTTTTAAGGTAGAAAGTTTTATGAAGGGTCCTTTTTAAGATAAAATTTTTGTGAAGGGTCCTTTAAAGGACCCAATTTCTTCCTAAACAGATCCCTGTTAGTACTCAATGAATGAAAGTTCATTATTTTACACATTAAAATTTCCATCAAAATGTGAAGAGGATGTTTAATTAAGCAGACTATTAAATAAGCTCTTGCATTCTTATTCTAGATCAATGTTATAAGTGAAAGAAAATTGTGGAGTGGAATAAAAATCTTACTACCCACACTTTAAATAAGTTTTAAGTAGGTGTTTAGATTTTTTTTTTTTAATAATACAATTATTTTAACAATTAACACTGACAAAATGATAATTTTCTTTATACTTAAGATAATGAAAAATTATACAAATCTTAGAGGACTTAATAATAAAAACAATTATCAAACAGCAATTGATCTTTCATACTACAAATATCATTATTTTAATAATTTTAAAGAAATAAAATATATAAATATTTTCATCGCATGACATTTTCAAAAACTCATTTGACCAAATTAACTAGAGCTCCTAAGAGTAATTAACAGTAATTATTCCCTAAATACTGACAAATTGCAAGGTACATAACCAAACAGTTAATAATGTATACTAATATAAAACTGACATATTACCAGATGATTTTATTAAAAAATATATACGTACTAGTAAAAAACATGAAAAGAAAAGAGTACTTTAACCAACAGACACTAATTATTTTAACACAGACTGCACAAATTAACTAGTTTTTTTTTTTAAAAGTAATCTATGTTATCTGCAATAATCTTTATAAAATTCAACACAAGTGGATAATTTTAAATAAACTGAGTTTATATTTTACAGTATGTAGTAGTTACAAATAGTAAAAAAAAATCATGAATATAAAAGGGAAGGGGAAGTTCAGAATGTAAAATGGGATCTGGCCTGCACAATAAACAATAAATGTGCACACAATGTGGCAATAAACAATATAACATTTTAAAACTAAATATTATATACAACAAATATGCTACTTGTTTTCTATTTAATTTTTAAAAGGAAATAACTATGTACATTTCATAATATTTCCATCAGACTGTTAATTTTCTCAAACAATACTTAAGTTTGTACACACAAAGAAAAGTGTCATTTTTTTTTTCTTTTTTAAATCATTATCTAATTTTCAACAAACAATTTAAAACATCATAATTTAATAATACCACTCAATATATCAAAATTCAATGATATTTATTATATACATATATTACACAATGATTAAAATTATATAAATAGCGTATATTTGTATAATATGCTCATAACATAACACACACCTATGATTTGATACTGTATTTTTCTTCTTCAAGTATATTCACTATATTAGGTGCATCCCTCCCCACCCCTCTCTTATTTTTCTCAAAGAAACCTTCATGAGATATGTGAAAACACAATAAAGAGCATTAAACAGTATAATAATTAGTACGAAGAAAGAAAATAAGCAAATGCGAAGTGAGGCCATGACTGCTAAGCCTATGTGCTTGAATCCCCACAAAGCATTTGGAATCGTACTCCCATTCATTCAAATAATTATGTTTTCCTTTCTTGCTCATAACTTAGAAATCTTAAAACTTATGTTTCATTTTTAAGCTTTTATTTTTATGTCTGGCGGATAACACACATTTGTAACTATCAATCAATTTCAATCGTGTTTCAAAAGTGCATGTTATATGTTGAAATATATGGTATATATCAGAAAAGAGTGTGCTGTAAGAGTATGCAGAGAAATGAAACTAGCAAAAATATATCTATATACTAATGACCTGAAAAGAATATTTTCTCCCCTTCAATAGAATAACATTAATGAAATGTGAAGAATATATTATAACAATAAACTTGACACAAAAGTTTTGTACTTTATTAATCCAATTATATTTCTTTAACACTCGTAAGGAAAGTATACCTTTTTCAGTTACACAATTATTTAATGTCTCAAAAAATAAAGGGAATTTCTTATATCAATAATTACCCACAATAAAAATTTTAAATTACAATTAACAATAAATTTAAACCTTAAAAAAGCATATTAAAAGATTATCTTAACTACAACCAATACATTAATTAAATTAACACTATAAAAAAGAAAAGCAACTTTCTTACTTTTGCACAGCTCAAATACTTTTAACGGATATTAAAACTAAAAATTAAGACTATCTTCTGCCAAATATATTTGCACAGTTATACACTGTGATCAACTTTTTTAATACAATCGAACCTCGTTAATGCGAACACTAATGGGGGTTTTTTTCTCGTTTGTGTTATCCATACTTTAAAAATATTACATATTCCATGTAAAAATAATAAATATACATACATATCTTCAAAATCTACTGTGTTGCTGGTGTTGATTTTTTTCCTAAGATCGATGCGTCAAGAATGCCTACATGTAGGCTATCTCTCAGTGGAAATCTTTTGAAGGAGAACTGGCTGATATTTATGTTACATCCAAATTCACCAAAGTTGCTGACAGCCAACTCTATTTTTGTGGTATCTAAGTCCTCACCACCACAGCGATCTATAAGTTTAATTATCATGCGTAAACAGCTTTGTGAAAACAACTTTAATTAGCATTACGTAGTTTTTTTTTCACCCTCAATGCTATCTTTTGAGTGGGTAGAAGGAGGAATCAAACTGAAAATTTTGCAATCACTAGTCTATGGCTATGAAAACTAAGGACATTTCTCTTCCTAGACTAACATTCTTTCAAAAAAATGGAGTATGGAAAAAAAAAAAAAAATAGAACTCAGTACAATTGCATTAAAGAGTTCAGAAAACTTGCTTCGTTTGTGCCTTGAAAAGGAAATATTTCAACAGGTGATTCTTTTCAATTCGTGATAAACAATACTTCGCGTTAAGCGTGTTAGGGTTAAAAGGACTAAAATCACAGTAAATGTCTATAAAACTTGATGGGACAACTGGAAACAGTGTTAAAAGTAATTCGCGTTAAGCATGTTAATAGGGTTTGACTGTAATACATTAAACAAAGCTGATATTTATTACAAATTACTAAATACCTTTGTTTTGAAATCTTACAAATAACTATGTAAGTCATTGAAAAATATATCAACATATAACAGAGATAGTACATCAATCATATGTCATCAGTGCATCATTAATCATATATATTCATACAAAAAAATAAAATAGATAGATAATAATAATCTATAAAACAAAGTCAGAATTTAATGCATATGAAACAATCAAAAATAAATATCAATTATTCACATAATTTATTTTAAGAAGTCTATCCTGAAAATGCTGCGCTCATATTGAAAACAATTTCAAAGCAACCAATGATAGATTATTGCAATGCACATATGCCAATTGATCAACATGTTTACTGTATCTATATGATCACTGCATTTGCAGCAACTGAATGAATGAGTAAAACAGTGAAACTACTTCAAATTTTGTTAAGTAAATCTGCAGAAGTTATTTGGATGATTTTGAAAGCTATTTAAAATATGCAACAAGTGTAAGCATACACAAATGCATTATATAAACGAGTAAATAACGGTATAGAACTTTCAGAATATAATTTTTTTTTTAAGTTTAACTGAATTACGTTCCAAAAGACAAACAGAACAATGAAAAATGCTGAGCATATAGGGACTACAATCAATGAGAATAGGCAATCAACAGCCTAAAGTTAAACATGAAAAATACATTGCATTTACTCTTATAGATTTTTCTGATATTTTAATTTGATCTTGGAAACAAATTCTGTTTTTCCACACTTTTTCTGATGACGCATGTATTATAATGCAATATCATAAATCCAGTCATATGCTGGTACAAATGGATTCACATTCAGAAAAAAGAAAACATGCCATTTTTTATATTTTGTAGATTGCTTCGCTGAACAGAAAAAGGGGGATTAAGGTAGCTGAAAGTGAATAAATTGCTTAGTCAATATTAGTATGTTTATTGCAAAATGCTAATGAAATGTTTTTTCTGTGTTCAGAGATTGTTAAACATTTTGTTTAATCTTAATTATTTTTAGATTAATATGTTATACTTTTATAATTATTTCTCTTTTTACTTCCATTAAAAAGATTAAATTCTATTTAAAGAAAAAAAAATTGCCCCTCTTTAATATTTTCATAGATAAAAAAAAAAAAAAAAAAAAAAAAAAAAGGGCATGAAAAATATATGAATAAATACAGCTATAAAAACACTAAACTCTGTTAACTGCATTACTTCCATAAAAGATTAAGGTCTTCAGTATACAATTCAGCTTTCTTGATCATGAGCCCTGAGGTGCTATATATAGCATATGTCCTGGTCAAGTGGTCACTTGAGGTAGACCAATCAGGGTTTAATTACTCAAGTATGCTTGATATCGATTTTATTAACACTGAAGGCTGAGTGTACCTTAGACAGAGTGTAGTAGTGCAATATGCTAACTACTGATCTACCAGGCATCTGAAAATAATACTTTTAGGGGGAAAAATATATATATATATACACATGAAAGTTCAACAGATCTTCACATGAAGCGTCATATAATAAAAATTGTTCAGTAGCTATTCTTATCCAATCAGAAAAAACTCCACCTTATCGCTTTTGATCATTTAGAAAATTTTAATTCCTTTTGAAAAGGAAGAGATTACACACCAACAATGAGATTCAGAATAATATCAAGAAGTTATCCATGATTCCAAGACAGAAATTAAAATGCTTTGAATATGAGAAAAAACCAGAACCTTAGATCTGAAACCACTTCTGATGTAAAGTGATTTTAGATCTCATGATATTTATTTTGAAGAAATCTGGCACATTCTTATCATATAATGCAATACTTCTAACATCTTGTATGGTCTTTAATATATATATTATGGAAATTAATTTCCATACTTCATTAAATTATTTCCTATCTTAAAAAACATTCCAATCATTCATTTTACTTAAATTAATTTCTATTAAAATGCATACATTATTTTACTTCTCTTTCAAAATCCATTTTAAAAAACATTTCACGTATGATTATCTTGTTTCAAGATTTTTTCATTTTATATTTCAATCTTAAATGTCGATATGAATTCTATTAAAATCGTCAGTTTTGTATTTTCCTTTTTTACCATTTCTTTCTTTATTTATTTTAAAAGCCATTTTCGTGCATTTGTGGAGAAAATCCGATTTGCTTCATTTTTCTTCAACCGTTAAAATTACAGTTTCTACTTGTTCATCAGTCTGATTTGTTAGTCGGCATATCCGCATTGCCATAAAAGTCATTTTGCCGGCAGGTACTTATTGACAAACATGACTCTGGAGCTTAGATTTTGTGTCAGGAAATTGTTTCAAAACCCATGCATGTCACTAGGAAGCGGTACACTCAGAATAATAGAAAAGAGATTATTTAACATAATTTAAAATGTAGTTTATGATGGATAGCTACTAAAATCGTATGCAGTGAAATGCTGTAAAATATTCTTTTATCGTCGTGGTGAATGTTTTAACTCTGTATGATAATCTTGTGATTTAATAAAGATGTTTTCTGTAATGGATAACTCTCCTCTTCAATTATGGACAAACAACATGTTTTTTATCTTGTGCCAAGTAAATAATGATGGCTGCAAACTTGCTATACTAATAGCGATGGTTGCAAATTTTATATAGTAATAAAATAGAAAAAATTGTGCTGATGAAAACTCCTAAATTATGGAATGCTGTGATTGTTTTCAGTGGAATCTTTATAATGGATCTAGATAGATAAAGTTACTTCTCGAAGTTCTTGTCATTGTTACAAAATATTGTAACATATATATATATAATTCAATACTTTCAGGATAGAACTTCAGGCATGCACACACATTTTCTTTCTCCCTAGGCCATCATTACAAGATTAATATATATATATATATATATATATGTGTGTGTGTGTATATAAATATGACATATAGAAGCTATTCAATATCTGCAGCTGCAATAATAGCAAATTCAGCCCCATTAATTTAAGAAGCAATTACTAAAATTAGTAAAGATGGTATAATAAGTATGTTGGATTCTCACAATAGACATTTTTATTTGTGATATCATATAATCTAAAGTTAATATTTTTTAAGTAATAATAATGAAAATAAGGATGTAATAAATAATAAAATTTATTGCCTATAACAAAAAAGTAACAGAAACAAAGAAAAGCAAATATTACATCAGGTATTATAATTTAAACATAGATATAACTATATTTAAAACCTATTTCTAGTTAATTAGTAATGCAATAAAACTTTTGATATGATCAACATTTTTAGAGACATTAATTACATCAATACTTAAAAAAAAAAAAAAAAAAATTAAAAAAAAAAAAAAAAAAAAAAAATTATATATATATATATATATATAGGAAGATGAAGCAAAATTTTGAATATCACTGAACTTTTGATACACTGAGTGATATTATTTCATAAATATAATAAAGAATACATAATTTGGTACATTCAGCTCAGGCTAAGTATAATCAAAGAAAGTAAATAAGTTTAATATTTTCTTTTAAATATTTTTGGTCTTGATTATAATATTGTACTTTATTAAGACATATCTTGTATTTAACACAATTATTTTAAAATCTACTTTTGATTGAAAGAAACATTTGAAGAGACACATTAAGAAAGAAAAAGTTATTTATATTGAAATCTGCAGAACAAAAATTATAATATTCATAATCAAGATAAATTATTTTTGACAAAAAATTCAAAGCTCATGATGAACTTTTTTCAGATTTATTCCAGATCTATTAATCTATATTATTTAAATAAGCATCATAGACAAAGGACAGAAATAATAAGTTGTGAAACATTTTAAAATCGACATATCTTTCTTACTGCATTTAACCCTTAACTGGAAACGTGCCGTCTGTGAGACGGTTGCGTTTACATATGTCCTTAATATTTTCTCTCTCCGACATTCAAAACATATTTTTATGCTGTTATATTAAAAAATTGGTCCTGTTAATGCATTACTATTAAAGATTAAATGGTTAAGTTCACTATTTGGTAAATTATTAAGTGTTCTTTTGTACACGGGATTTTCACGTTTCCGGTTAGGGGTTAAACAATTAACAGAAACATGACCACTAAAATTAAAAATAATGAATTTCAAGAAGTAATGTAATTTTACAGTTAAATTTTTTCTGTTTAAATAATTTAATATTTACTATTATAATAAAAATAAACATGTTAATTGTCCTTGTACAATGTTACAATAAATAAAATATTGCATAATTTTCATACAATAAATAAATCTAGAAATCCAAATAATTTTGAATGAAAGCATCATGATTTCAAAAGTCACGAAACAAACTGGAAGCACTTGGAAGTAATAAGCTAGGAAATACAGAAGCTAAAATTTATTTCCTCAAACTATGTTCAACACACTAATCAAATAAATCACCTTTTTTTTTTTTTTTTTTTTGCATCAACACAAACATTAACAAGTTTTATAAACAGGGAACCCTCTCTATTCTAAGAATTTAATTTCTCATAAAGCAGTAAGCTTTGATGGAAATGGATGAATTGATGCTTGCAAATTTTTAAATCTAGAATATTTTGAAAATAGCAAAGTTTTTGACAGCTACCTACAAACAAAAGACGTAGAAATAGTAAAAAATATCAAAACAGTACAAAACAGGCAACATATATTTAACAAGAATCTCTTAAAACAAAATAATACTAAAAAACTATTAAAAAACACAGTGGAAAAAGAAAGAAAACAAATGATGCATTGAAAAAGTTTTTGTCATACGGATTTAGGCAGATTCAAAATTTGTTAAAATTGATTCACTTGGGCATATCATTTTATTTTTTAATTTTACTGTTTCCCATATAAAATTGCAGTTTTAATCATGTGTATAGACATGTGTTTTTGAGTGTTTACATCTAAATTAACAATATAAAAGGTGAATTTATATAAGATACTTCATGTCTGCAAATGAAATAAGTACAGTAAAACCTGTAAAGTTGACCACCCTTGTAAGTTGACAACCTGTCTATATTGACCTCTGTTGTCAGGAACCAAATTTAAACCTATACAAAACTATAAGACAAATCCTTTGTAACTTGACCACCAGTCTATCTTAAGACAAATCCTTTGTAACTTGACCACCAGTCTATCTTGTATCTTGACCATTGAAATTATACAAATTTGACTAGAACTATTATAAAATGCCCATCAAAACCCTTTATAACTTGACCATCCAAAAAGCTAACAAATCATGAATAAAAAAAAGTAACTCTCCATGAAATTTTCTGTTTTTTTTTTTCCTCTTTTTAACTAAATTTCTAAAAGGGTGAAATAGTTCTTAGCCTGGGAAATGCTTTTAGCAGTGATAGGTGTAGGTAAATAATTCAAGGCTTATATATTCTTACATTGTTGCTCTTGTGGATTTGGCTTTTCAACCCTCCCCCTCCATTCTTTGATTCTAGATTTCTTTCTTCTATTTCCCATTCTCTTATCATTCCTTCCCTTCTTTCAATAACCCCAGGTGCTACTTGGTAAGCAGAAAAATATTTTTTTTTTATGTTTTTTCATAAATTATGTGTAATAACTAGTATAGTTTGAAGAATCACTAATTGGCTGTATATTGATTGACTTTAAAAAAAATAATAAATAGTAGTAATACTAATTGATTTTAAAATTGATACAAAACTATTAATTCATTCTTGTAATTAATCTTTTCTTTTATAAGGTGTTAGAAATATGCATGGTAATACAATATTATTTTAAAGCCTGTCAATAAAATTTTTGTGGGAAAAAAATGACATGGTATGAATATTACATTTAAAAAAAGTAAATTTATCATCACCCTTTATAAGTTGACCACTGAAGTGCGGCACCGCAAGTGGTCAACTTACACAGGTTTTACTGTATAGATAATTAAAGAACTAATTTTACGGTTATGTATAAAATAATTTAGCAAAATGGGAAAAAAAAAAAAATACAAGCTATTTAAGAAACCTTGGGATATCGCTTAAGTAAGAAAAAATACATATTCTAATCTTAGAAACTCAGATATAGAAATAGCATAGAAAGATGAGAAAATTAATCTTAATTAAATCTATGCAAGCATATAACTCCCAAAACATAAGGAGTGAAAGTTAAATTAGTTTTTTTTAATCATAAAAAACATAAATGCAGTACACCTAGAAGGATAAACTCATTATTTATCACTAATTTAGTTTAGTTGGCAATTCCCTTCCCTTTAAAAATGTTAAAAAAAAATTGCTTTACAATATCATAGTTAAATTACTTCAAAACATGTATGAAACAAAGAGAGAAACCCTTTCAAAATAAAGATGTTTTGGAGTTTTGAAAGGAGTATCATAAAACATACAATAATGAGGTGATTTTTACAATTTTTAGACTGCCTTGAGATATTAGATTCCCCAGAAAACTTTTGAAGAATTGGTGGTTATTGTCAATTTTAATATTCCAAATAAAGTTTGAATATATATATATATATGAATTGATCTGATGAAATATTATATAATGCTGTGATTATAATGCATATGTATTATAATGTATTTATGAAATCCGCCTAAAAATTCTCCCATTAGCACGTGGGTGTTTTTGCATGAGTGAAGTACCCTCTCAAACCTAAAAGGACACAAAAACCAATACACTGAAATAATGAAAAATAAAAAGCAATGAAATGCATGCTCAAAGAAAAAAATATACCTGACAAAATTAAATTAAAAAAACTGGTAATCAAAATGCAAACAGAATTTTTATTAAGAGATAAATTTTGAAAACAAACTTTTCTTTAAATTACGAGTCATGTTATAAATAATGAACAACAGAGGCAAGCTAAGCAATCTCTATGTAAATACATTCTAAATGCATGGTCTTTATAATCCCAATGCTCTCATAACAGTTCTCTGGAAGTTATCTTATTGAGAATATTTGCTAAGTAACTTGTTTTTGACCAATGTTTCGATGGCTTGGCTAATCTTTGCAAAAAGCTCATACACAGAGCCAAAACAGTAGCCTTGCACATTCTTTCAATTAAAGGAATAAGTTGAAGCCTTATAAATTCATATTATAACACCAATAATTATTTGGCAGGTTGGTCAGAACTTTCTTCATGTGCTGGGCTATACAATCATGCAAAACGAATGGTTCATTCATGAACTAATTACATTAGGTTTTGTACAATTCATGTTGTATTATATCTCAATAGCATGTTCAGTTAATCTGTTCTCTAGATGAAAGTCTATCAGTTGTAATGCTCATTTGGTGAACATAATCAGTCCACTGTAAGTTGGCTGATGAATAACACAAATTTAGATGAATTTATTTATTATGGTGACAATCACTAACAGTAGAATTTAGTTTTTTAATTAAATAATGCATATCCTTCATCATTTGTATCTATTAACAACTTCTTTCCCGACAGCGTAGCAAATTCTTTCAAGGTCATCAGCAAACTTAAAGTGGTCAGGGTATAATCATTTGCTAAACCTAAGATTGTGTCTGAACTCTGCCAATAACTAAAAGGTTATAGATGACATTTAAAATACCCATCAATTAAAATAGGAAAAGGAAAATAGAAGAGGTGTAGGAGAGATAATGAATATGTATCTTGCTTCTTCAGGATTTCAACAGAAACTGTTATCAGTTTCATTTCAAATTCCCTATTTAAGAAATAGTTATGCTACCATGTGGGAGGAGAAAATGAAAACACACCCTACTTCTTCAAGACTTCAACAGTAACTGCTAAATGTTACTTATTTAAAAAGCAACAGTTAAGCTATCTTGAGTGTGTCTGAGGAAGGGGGAGGGGGGGGGGAGAGGAAGGAATGAAAACATCTTTCTTCAAGACTTCAACTGTAAATGCTAATACAGTAAAGTGCCGATTATCCGAACAAGTCAGGACTGACCCTAGTTAGCATAAGCAAAAGTTCGGATAAATGGACAGGCAGTTTAAAGGATGTTCCTGACTATACTAAAACCTACACACTTTATCCAGGCTTAGGACTGGCAGCACTAATTAGTGCTAGCATGTTTAAAAACTTTTTTTTCTTTTTATAATTTTCTGAACTCCAAAGATTATAATTTAAGCAAAAAAGCTTTTGATCATTGCTTGCTTCAAAAAAGACGTTCTTTCCAATGCTGCCATATCTTGAATTCTTCTTAAATACGTTAGTTGAATAGGATCAGAGTTTTTCTGCTGTTCGAGCCATTTCATAGCTGTTTCCAAACATTCAAAGATTCATTATGTGATGGACCTGGGCCCTTTTCAGAGCATTCGTTTTCATTTATGCAATTTCTTTTTCATCTTAAATCTCATCCACAATCTCGTCATCATTACAAAAAATTTGAGAGAAATAAGCTGTTCGGATAATTGGGAGTTCGGTTAATTGGAGTTCCGACAATTGGCGCTCTACTGTAGTTTCATTTCTAACACCCTATTTAAGCAAGTCATGCTATCTTGTGCATTATTTCTAAAGTGACACACCTAGAATCAAATGATAAACTTGAAATTTATGTGATAAAAGATTTTGACTAGAAGACTCATTTTTGTGAACAGGTAATTGCTGACAACATAGCTACCAACTCTAGAGAAAGAAAAATAGGGAGATTCTGCATATTACAATTATAACAAAGAAAAAAAGTAACAGCATTGGGATAAAATACATTAACATGGAGTTAAAAGAGACAATTTAATGTGAAACATGGATTTCCATCATTCTTTCATTACACAATTCGGTACTTTTGTGTTAGACGGATGCAAATCTGGCCAATAGCATTTTTTTTTATTGCCAACAGCAGATTTTATTTTTTGCATTTGTATGTGTAAATAAATTAGAATCAATAGTTTGATGATGAATTAAAATGGTTCTGTTTATAGTATTATTTCTATGTATTTTACATTAAATGAGAGAAAGTCATGTATTTTAAATGTATGTTATGTACGTATTTTAATGAAATGAGTGAAAGGTTTATATATATATATATAAACAAAAAAATTATTGATTGAACATATAGAAATTTTTAAAATTTTTATTTACTACCACTGCAGTAATAATTTTCTTTCTGATGTTTCGGCAATGACAAATATAACAATAATTGTTTAAGAAAAAGAACTTCAAATGTTTATTTTTGAAATGATTTTCAACTTCTTTTCTCGATTAATTTTCATTAGATATTTGCAGGTTTTCCAAATTGCTGGGATCTCTGTATGATATTTATAACTTTAATATTTACAATTAACCCATAATTTAAATATATACAGTAGAACCTCGATTAACCGAGCTTTGATTAATCGAGGTTTCTGTTAACTGAGCCGAAAACAAACTCAGATATATATATATTTTTTGGTGAATGAGCCTTGAAAAAGACCACACTTTTTAGTTCACTGCCCTTGCTACAGGCTCTTCTGCCCCCGAAAGCACTCAACTTCCAAGAAACATTGCACAATGAGAAGTCAACAGCGAACAATCCTTTGTTTCCAGTGACAGTGTGGCCCTATTGAACACCAAGTGCAATGTGTTATCAAACAATTACCCCCCCCCCCCCACACTTGACTGGTGAAAGTAGGGGGAGGATTAGCGACTCTCACAATAGACATTTGGGTTTCATGACTTTCTTCTGTTTTTCCTTTCTTTCGTAAATCCCCTGTTTTGTTGTGAACCTTTCCTTTAATCATTTTATGTCTGACCATCGTGCTAATAGTAAGTCGTTTATTTTAAAATTGCAGAACCAAAAAAGAAAAAAAATTTTGATGGATAAAAAGCTTGAAGCTATTAAAAGAATTAATAATGGTGAACGTTTAATAAAACTGCTCTGGAATTAGGAATTGGTCAAACCACAGTAGACGATTGGAGACATAACAAAGCTCAAATAGAGGCTTTTTGTTCAAAGATGGATTTGTCCAAGGCCTTTGAAAGACAGTCGACATTAAGAAAAGCCAAAAGTGAAATGTAACTTTATATATGTTTATTCTATCATTTAAAAAATGTTTTGTTTTCTATTCTGCGAGCACAGCAAGTTTTTAACACAATTTCTACTAACCGAGATTTCTGATATCCGAGGTACTAGTGGTCCCAATTAGCTCGGATAATCGAGGTTGCACTGTATATATATCTGCACACCTGCATTTTAGGAATTTTTCATAAAATATTTTAGAATTCAGGAAATTTGAAATTTTTTGAAAATTTGACTCAAGTCTCAAGCAGCTCCAAAAAATTGAGAGTTGGCAGCTATGCAATGCTGTCTAATCTGTGATACTGTCTATCATTGTGATAATTTAAAAGGTTTACTTTTTTTTGTAAATACAAAATTTTGACTTTTTTTAAATTATAAATCCAAATTATTAATATGACTTTAATAATCAATACATTCATTAGTTTGAATATGCAATAGAGCTTTGTCTGAAAAGTAATTTACATGGATATTACTTAAGTTGAAACTTTCACAAGAAAAGTATGGACAAGCAATTTTATTTATAGAAACATTTAAAATAAAAACATAGGAATTTAACTGCTCTCCCATTTGATTATTACAAATATACCAAAGTAAAAATGCAATGCCTCCCAAATATAGATAATGCAACAGTATTTATATTAACACATATACATATATTTACCAGACTTTGTTTTAAATGAGATCATCTAAGAATATGAATATAAACATTACTAGTGTAACAACAAAAATTAACTGAAGTCTTATAAAATTCTCCAATTACATTTTTTTAAATGTTTTAAAACAACAGTTTATTAAACTGAAATTTATGTGATAAATTTATTTAAAATAATAAATCATTTTTATAATTTCAGTAACATATAGTCTTTGTTATAATTACAGTGATTTTTTTTCTTTTAATTAAGATGAAATTTCACAGTCAGTTAATTTTTATAATCAAAACACTCTTATAATATGTAAGACACTTTTAATGTAATAATGATATCTACAATGAAACAAACAATTTAATTAACATTTAATCTTTTTTAGCCAAAATACATTGAAAAAAAAAAGCTTTAATACATCTTTTTTCTAGCAATAAGATATTTCCAATATTGAAAATAACAAATTAATTACAATGACAAATGTTAAACAGATTTCTTAAATTACAGAAAGTAAACAAACATTTAAGAAACTACTCAAAGAATTGAATTTTTAATATATTTTCAAATATATCAGGAAAGTATTACAATGGTAGCATCTACTAACTCCTAAACTCAATTTAAGTTATATATAAAAAAATATATTGAAATCAAATTATTTCTCAAAAAGTTGCAACAAATTTTTAGATACATTTATAAATTTATCTATTTTTATATCTTATGAATACAGAACATGATAAAACAATCAATTTAACAAAATTTTGAATTCAACTTTAATTAAAGTTCTTTTCCCCACTTTGAGAATGAAAAACTTTTCAGTATAAATGAAAAAAATAAAACAAAATAATTCAATATTTTTTAACAATATGTGAACTTAATTTTAATTATAGTTCTTAAATTTTTAACAATAAACATCACATGGCTTCAACAAGAAAAGAACACACAGGTTTTTAGTACTCAATATTTTCATTAAATGGGATTTCAAAGTTTGAAATTATGAAATGATGATATATACAATGTGATAAACTGAATTAAAATGGTCCAAGTACTTAGTTCTTTGATATTCAAGATTATTTGTTTATGATCAATAGGTATTGATCACAGGACAATTTGAATTAAATTAATAATTCAGAGGATGGATTTCTTTAAACTATTTTTATAAACATCACTTAGCTAAAAACACAGAGTTCAATAATAAAAAAGTCACAATAAATACAACAAGCTGAAGTGCTTTCATCTTATCAGTTTGGAGAACTCTTTAGTGAAATTAACTTGAAGAAAATGTCACAACCAATAAAGAAAAGGCTTCAGAAAAAAAGTGTTTCTGAGAAAAAGCTATACTTTCTGGACTGACATATTTAACACTGATATTTTGAATGTCCAACCCAATTACACAAATATGCAACACTACAGTTACATACGATGTTATTATACAAATTAAATACTGCTGATTGATAAGATTTTTTCCCCCCTAACACGATGTCAATAACTTCTAAAAGCACAGTCTAATACTATTAACAGAATTATTAAAGAAAGACTGCTGCACCACACTGATATTAAGAATTAATTCACTGATTGCCCAAGCAATTTATATTATTTTAATTTATATTATTTATGTTATTTTAATATATGAAAAATGTAATATACATTATTTAAAAACACCTCTTCCAGTGTGTCCATGCAGAACAAATAAATTAAACCTCAGCTTTCATAACAAATGCTAAAGAATAATGCAAAATCACCAAAAAAAAAAAAAAAAAAACACAGCTATCATATAGGTCTGATGTTACTTTTACATATTCTAATGTGAAAACCCAGCAAAATATGGTGTAACCACAGGTAAAAGTTTTGGAAATGATGATTCATTCATACATATTTCTAAAACTTATGCAGACTTTTGCTGTGCACGGTGTTACAGTTGAACAGCCAGTAAAGTTTTTAACATTATGTACAGTGAAAAGTTAACAAGTTACAATATTAATATCGCAATTCATTTTAGCTTTCGTCGTTTGGCTGTTTTCAATTTTTGGATTTTTGGACGACGGGGAGATTTTTGTTTTGCAGCTCCACTACTTAAGAAATATTCAGCAGCTTCAGATGCAGCTGCTTGATCAGTTTTAAGTACATCAGTAAGAAAATTTTTCTGATCATCAGAACTTTTATTAATATCAGGAACAGTGGACACTACTTCATCTTGATTGAGGCACTGAAGAAATTGATTATTTCCCAAGTCCAAATCAACTCCCAACATTGAAGGAGTAAACTGCATGACAGCAAGTTCATTACCTTCAAGAAAGAAAAAAAATGAATAAAAAACAGTACTCTTTTTTACAAAATACCTTAATCTAAACAACAGAATACAGTTTTATTGAGTAGATTTAATCATAAAACTTGGCAGATGATAATTATATAAGAAATTAAAAATAAAATACAATTCCAAGCATATTTTGATGCATCTTTTAACAAATATAATTTTATATTAATTTCATATTTAACATAAAAGGAAAATCTGTCTTTTCATTGATAAATTTCAGTTGTTTTAGTTTTCAGTTTCACAGATTTTAGTTTAGTTTGCAACAAACAAAATTGGAATCTTCCAATTAAAATGAAAAAGTTACACAAAATAAATAAGTTTTTGCTTATTATTTTGAAAAAAATAGAATGATTTTTTCTGTTATTTTTTTATGGGCGAGAAAAAATAAATGAAAAAACTTAAAATCAGTAGGATTTCATCTTTTGGCTGGAAGCAGGAAGAAAATACAAAAATCAGGAAGTTTTCCTATAAATCAGAAAGACTTGGCAGTACAGTGATGAAAAGAAGTTTAGAACCACCAACAAAAACATTAAAGCTCTTACTTTAATGAAAATACGATATCATTGCAAAATTATACACATAAAGTTATACAAGTTTTATTATTTGTTTTAAATTACAATAATATATTTAAAAGAAATATGCAAAAATTAATTTCTAGATAATACAATTTGGTGGAAAAAAAGTTCAGGACCAATATATTTAAAATCTGAATTACACAAGTAAATTATTTGTACATAAATTTTTAGTACTTTCTATCCTCCTTAACACTGTTGACTTCTAAAAGACGCTTTAAGAAAGATTTGGCCAGGATTTGGGGTATATGTTTCCATAATTCTAAAATGGCTGCTTTCAGTTCCACAATCGAATCAAGATTCCCCACATGTTTGCTATAGGATTTATGTCAGGACTTTTAGATGGAATGTCTAAAGTTTTGATGTTGTTTGCAGATAACTAATCTGAAATTGACAAAGACTTGCGAATAGGAGTGTTATCTTGAAACAATACCAAATTCTGGTTCATAAGTTCACTTTTAACGCTCTGAGCGTCTGAGGGCTTTCCTGTAATTTCATAAAAATGCATATAAAACTAATGTTAATTTAAATTTTCATTCCCTGTTTGTTTTTAAAATACACTTCATGCCCCTTTATTTGATATGCATCTTAAAATACAATTCTGTTACAAACATTTTTGTCTACAACCAATTTAAGTTGTTTGGGGGAAACAGAAAAATACAGGCAAACTGCTTAGAGGGTTAAGTGGAACAAAATTATTATCAAGAATATCTTTATAGTCAAAGGGGTTCATATATGTCTTGGTGAAAACCAAAATTGTTTTTTCTTTTGTGTTAAAGCCTGCGCAAATCACGACTGAGTCACCACCTTTTACACATAGATATGGTTCACTTGGTAAATCATGCCAATAACAACTTAAATCATCTGTAACATCAAGGGTGAATATTTTTTCATCTTTTGTAGTTTTAGTTTGGCTTTTAATTTAGCATTATTCAAGCATTTGGCACTTTTTAACACATTTCTAACAGTTCTGAATGTGAGAGTTCTAGAGCAGATTTTACAGTAGAAGAATAAGCACAATCTTGAACCACCATTCTAATAACGTCCCGTTTACACCAAGAGTTTTGATAGCCATCTGCTTCTTTTATTTCTTACATAATTCATTAGATCATAACGAAGATTGTGCACAACAGTTTTAAATTTATTTATTTTTAGGGCAATTATGTTTTCAGTCAGCAGGCAATCCGAAAAAGCCCTTAATTTATACTTTTCTTCTTCAGTCAAGGATTTCCTGTGAACTGCGTTCAAAGCAGCAGTTGCATATCTCAAAACTTCAAATCTAGCAACTACTAACCTATAAACATCACCACAGATGCGTCCCACATAAAATACCACAGTCATGATGTGATCTCATTATGCTAGATTTAAAAAAAGATACTGGTCTTAAACTTATTTCCATTTGTTAATACAGTACCGGACCTCAAATCCGGAATCCTAAAATCCGGACGACCCAAAATCCGGAATGGAAAAAAGAAAACTGAAATTCCGCGATGATCTCGAATAAATATTTCGTAAAAACATCCATAGATGGCGATACGTGCGCGCATAACACAGTGCGAGCCAAATTAGACTCGGTAATTTTATTTTATTGCAATGTTTTTCATTCATTAGTTTTAATCCAAATTTTCAAACAGAATTATCGTAGTTAGTGTGTGCACACATTTTAAATTTATTTTAAAAAGAAACCCTTTTCTTCATTTATATAGAAAATGTAAAAAGAATAAATAAATAACCACAAGAACGAATTATTTTTTAAAAGGCTCGTAGAATATATTTATAATATTTATATGTAAAAATATTTTACAACGCCCTACCCTCACTTTTAATATGTTCAACAAATTTCATTTTTCGAAAAAATTCTGTTTGTAAGCACCGTACCAAAAAATTCTTTTCTTTAACTCAGAGAGAAAAAAAAAAAAATCTATGCAAAGTTCCTTTCTCCATAACAAAAGAAGCTGTCCATCGAAAGCTAATGATCACATTCTGATAACGTTGACTTTCCACTTCACGCAGTTAAATAAACATGTTGAATAAGCAAAACAAACAGCGGATAGATATGTCGTTTTTCTTTACTTTCTTTTCATCTAGTGGCCTTTTTTTTTTAGAGGTACCCTAGCTTTCTAATAACTTATCATAATTTAATAAAAATTTGTTACACAAGCTAATTCACTATTATTGTAACTTGCTGAAAATTTGAAAGAAATTCGTCAATTAGCCTAATTCGGTTCTCGCAAACAACGATGTATTTTCATTTTCTAAAAAATGTTTTTATGTTCCTAATAATGTGCAGACTTGTATAAAACCAAAAACTTTCTGCGCACATAAACATTGGGTCAAAAATTTTCTGCAAATTAATTTAATGTTTAATAAAATAACGTGTTATGCTACTTTGACGGTATGAATTTTAAACAGTAGTTTCAAAATAATTACGAAAATATTATAATTAAATATAATAAATAATTTAATTAAATTTAAAATGCATTAATATTAATTACAGAATAATTAGGTTGGCTAAAAAATTATAAAGCTAAAAATCCATGATAAGAAGGGTTGAATTCTTATCTGTTATTTTGTCAATGCATTTAGAAACAGCCCAATCCTTAATATTGTGACCTCTTCTCACAAAATGCAATAATGGACATTGCTTCTGAAACAATTGAATCACATTTTGTAAGGAGAGGTCCATTCATAGGTATCATCATTAAAGAGACATGATTTTTTATTGCGGTACTTTGACGAAATTCTCATTTTTTCCACGATCATTTAGCGAAATTTCCGATTTTCTGCGACATTTGCGGTTTTTTTCGCGATGCTTTGATGAAATTTCCGCTTTTTTTCTCATATCCTTTGACGAAATTTGGATTTTTCGAGATCTTTTGACGAAATTCACGCTTTTTTCGCGATCTTTTGACGAAATTCACGCTTTTTCCGAGATCCTTTAACGAAATTAATTTTTTTCCGCGGTTCTTTGACGAAATTTGCATTTTTTCGCGATCTTTTGACAAAATTCGTGCTTTTTCCGCTATGCTTTTGCGAAATTTGGTTTTTTTTACGTATTTTTGGATGAAATTTGTTTTTTTCGCGATCCTTTGACGATATTCGCGTTTTTTTCTGTGGCCTTTTGAGGAAATTCGTGTTTCTTCGCGATTCTTTGACGAAACGCGCGCTGTTTCCGCGTCCCTTTTACGAAGAGTAAATACCTAATTTCTAATATAATAATAATATAATGATAAGAGTAAATACCTTATTTCCTGTCTTGACACTGTCCAGATGTATATCTCCTCTGCATTCCTCTATATTTATTTAACACTGCATATTTCTTTTATATTTATTTAACACTTAGAATATATCTCCTTTATTAAAATATATTTCCTTTATTATTATTTCCTTTATTAACAGTATACAAAGTCATTTTACTTACCTTTTTATTCATTCCTGTTATTCTATCTTTAATTCGTTTTTGCGATGTTTATCTTTCTTTGCCGTTCATATTCACGTTTTTCAATTGTCTGCTTTCGTGCAAACATGAGCATGCATTTCGTTTGAATGATGATCATAGATTAGTTTCTCGATCGCCGCCAGATGGCGTCGCTCATTTGAGTTTACGACACATCGGCTCTGCGTTCTTTCGTCATGATGATCTCATTCTGGAACTGTCTGTAGTTGCTCCTTGCATTGCGTAATGAGGCGTTATTCGAACGCCTGGCTGATATAAATTGAAATACGTTTCTCTCCTTCTTCGCCTGCTTCCTGCCTGTCTGCACTCGTTGCTTTCTTTTCCTGTGTTTGTCTACGTGTTTCGTCTCGTCCTTTTTACTAACAGTGTTGGTTTTCCACGACATTTTAATAGTGCTATTATGGCTGGAGATGTCTTCTTGAGTTGCTGTGTGCTTTTAATAAGTTGATGCTTTTACTTCCTACTTCATCGTTCGTCGGCCATTTTATAAGTTGTTTGTTATGAGTTCGATGGTTTTGGACTTCGACTCTGCTCTTTAAAGGTGGACTCTGCGTACATCGTGTTTAAATGGTTACACTGATGTGTGAGTCAGGATGTCTATTGTTATGATGAAGTTAGAGATGTTTTACTCGCTACTTGTTATCGGCATCTACGTTTTGACGTTTCACCTAATGGCTATTTACGACGCATCTTCATCTATAAAGAAGTATTTTTCTTGAAGTTGTTTCGGCACGAATATATGATTCACTGTATTTCAGTTTAATATTTATCGGCGTATTAGATGTTTGTGAACAACATGGAACTTTGAGGAGGACCAGTCATTCTGTGATCTTTTTCATTTCTTTATTGCTATGAGTTCAGTTTTCTTTTATTGTCACATGGCTTTTTGGATATGTATTTATATTTAATTTAACAGTTTAAATGTGTTTATTGAATTTAAAGATTTGATTTATTGTTTGAACTATATTTAAATTCATTTTATATTTTAGTTAATAAACGTTAGTTTGTTTTTAAATTTACTTTGTTTTTATTTCGCCACCATACGTTTCTTTTCTTTTTCATAAACTATTTAATACTTTATTGGGACTATTAGCGTTAGCTTTCATCGTGCTTTTAATTAAACTCTGCTAATCTAATTTAGTTTAATCCTTGTCATTAATTTAATGACATCACGGTTATGGGCCTTTCCCTAACTGTGTTAATAGTTTAAAAATTTAATAGAAACTTTATTTAAAAAAAAAAAAATTTTTTTGTTATAATAGTTTAATAAAACGTAATTTATGTGATTTTAGGATTTTTAATAGATATATATCATTTTATTTTATAATTACCATATTTAACCCTTATGGGTACGGCATTATGGTGGTGAACGCTGACCCCATTAGCTGTTTAGCGATGCTTTGCGATGGGGGGGGCGGTTAGTTTACAATATTTTTAAGTTTATAAATTGAATTTTTCTGATAATTTTGAATTTTTTTTTGAAGTAATATACAGTTTCTATGATATCTTCGAAATTTTCTTTTTTAATAGTTAAAAGTTTTTCTATTAAGTAAATGGTTTGAGATTTTTTTTGAACTCATGGCATATTTACAATGATATCCTGTTGAAGACAGTGTTAAAGTTTTTCAATATTGAGATGAAGTGTCACCTATAAAAGAAGTTGACTGAGTCCTTTCCTATCTCCTTGTGAGTTGTTCTACACATTTTTAAATCTGCTTTATGAATCTACACGTTTTTGATGTGCCTAAAACAGCATGTTTTCAAGTGATAAAATATGCATATTTTGAAGTGGATGGAACTGCATGATCGTGATCCTGCACTAATTTGCATATTTTTGATTCATATCTTTCAAGTAAAGCTGAATTTTAATGTCTGAAAAGTGAATCAGTTTTTTTTTGTGTTCAAGTCTGGTGCTTCTAAGATTCGAGATGTTTAGTGATGCCTACGTTTTTGTCAAGTTTTTCATGAAAATACGTCATCTACCATAGTTTAAGAATGGTTTATGCATTTTTTTTTTTAAGAACTGTTAATGGTGCCTTCCCCAGTATCGCAATGGTCGCGTGCTGGGCGGTGATGATTGAAAGTAGCATAAGTGAGCCTGATCAGAAGTCATTACAAGTTTTCTGTGGTTTTTTTTGGAAACTTTTGACTTTTATCATTTAACATGTGATTATTATCGGTATGCAGAACTTTTGATGAGACATTTAGTGACCAAGAAGTTGAACATTTTTTTTTTGTTCCTGAGACATCTGGCCAATAGCGGTTCATGATCTCCGTGGACAACACATTCAATTTTTTTGGATCCCTGCGTGATTCAAATGTGATTTTTGAAATTTTTAATGAAGTTTTAGGTACTTAAAGTGTATGCCATCATGTTTTGTTTTTCTGCAATTGTCTCCTATTAATTTTTAATGTGTGCTAAAGAATTTTATGAGTCTTTTAGAATTTCGGGATCTCTAAGCTGTAGATCAGTCTTTGTTAAATTTGAATTTTTAAGATAGTAATTTTAAAGAAAGTTTTTCTTCATATTTTTAAATAGTTAAATTCTTGTTATAGTTCTCTATAAATATTTAAATAGAGATTGGGAGTTGTTGATTGGGGTAAAAATCCTTTAATAAATTTATGTTTAAAATTTTCTTATAAAGATGTAAAATTTTGTCAGGTTAGAATTTGTAATGGGGGCAATGTTTTTAAATGTCACTTTCTGTCAAACAGATTGTGATTGCCTATCTGCCTGACCCGGTTAATTTTTAATTTCTACAGTTTGTTCTATTTACAGTTAATCTTTTGATCCTCTTATTTATTCTTTTCAATAGTTTAAATGTAAATTCTTATACTTAATAACTTTATCAATAGTTAATCAAATTTCTTTTGATTTTTGTTAATAGTATGGATTTTTTTAACTATCAGTATATTTTTGGAAGTTCGACTGTTTAATATTTTTCTTAAATGGGACATGTTCGATTACCTGAAAGTTTACTTTGATAGTTTTTATAAATATAATTTCTTACTTTCAGTAAATGTTAAGAATTTTTGTTTTCTTGAACTTAAACTTTTTAAGCTTTAACTTTAATAGAGGGTCATGTAAGATATATTTATGAATTTTCTTTTGACTATTTAATCTAAGTTTTTGTCGCTGAGTTATATTGAATTTTTAAATATGACTTATCAATTTTTAAATAGTCATATGCACAGTTGGGCTATATTGGAAGTCAGTTGGTCAGGATGTTTTAATTCAGTGACTTATTTATTGTTTTATGCTTATTCTATATATTCTGTGAATAAAGATGAATTTGTTTTAATTTATTCATTTTTGATTTGTTTGCCCTGATTGATAATCTCTTATAAATGCATATTTTTGAAATGTTTTCTTACAGCCGTATCTTGGATGAGAACCTTTTTAAGAGTAGAATTCTAATGAAGTTCTTATGGGTTCATATTTGAAATTAGGGATTTGTGGCCATTTATTGGGATTATTTGTTTAGTTAAGTTTTTAATACTTCTATAGGCAGTTTTTGATTATTAATATAAAAGATTGTAAATTTAAATTTTATTTTTATCATTGTCTATAATTTAACAAGTTTCTTTTCTTTAAGATCTTTTGAATTTTTAATTAGGTGTAATGACGTGTAATTTGAGTCTACACTTAAGTATTAGATCCCTTAATTAGGTGGGATTTGTTTAAAGAAACTGTATTAAGACAATGTTTAATTTTTATTTTGTTTTCATCTGTTAAAATTAATCTTAAGTAATCTTTGCTGGCCATATAAGTTCCTCTACTCATTTAAATGTTTTCTTGGTTTAGATTGACTACCTTGTGTCAAATATTATTTTTAAGGCACTGTGGTTTTTCAATTAATTCCTGGGGGAAGCTTTTTTGAGGGAGGGACTTCAGGTTGTAGCTATCAAACATGTTATATAATGAATTATTATTTTATTGTTTAAATTTTTATAGGTTTTTATTAAATATGTTAAAGTTTAAAGTTTTTAAAGATGTTTTATTTAAAATCATTTAGTTTAACTTTTTCCCATTTTGGCCTACATGTTCCTTGTGCTAAAGGGACAGATTTATGTTGCTGTAAGATTAACTTTTAATAAACTCTGTTTGGATTTTAACTTTGAAGAGATTCTGGAATTCATTTTTAAAATTAAAGTTTCAGTATTCGTATTGTTCAGAATTTAAACCCTGGGAAATTGTGAGTATGTTGCAGATCTGACTGATACCTCTTGTAATCTGGAATATCTTGGATCAACTTGTCAATCTCATCATATATTTTTAGAATTGAATCAAATGTTAGAGTTTAATTGATTCAAATTCAGTCTTTTTGGATTGACTATGTTTAAGGGTCTGATAGAGAGTTTAGAGAGATGGAGGTTTTTAATGAGTTTCCTGTTTTTAAGAGTCAGTTCAAAGATGGAATTAGAATACCTGGTGTGTTCAAAGATGATTCTTGTTTAAGTAGGAAAGTTCTTTTATTGGTGAAATTTCTGTAAGCTGTTTTTATCCTTTTTCCGGTGGTTTACAAAGTTTTTGTTGATGGTAGCTATTGCCCAGATTTTATGCTGTTATCTTTTTAAATTAGAGAAGGTTTGGAAGGCAACTAATGCATAAAGAGAAGAGTTGCTGTTTTCGGAGGTATTTTCTATTAGATCAAGGTAGCAAGTTGTTAAGACAGTGGTTCATATTTTTAAGGGAAACCTGATCATTTCTTGCACTTGAGAATATACCATACACCTTCTGTGATTTTCTACCACTGATGACGTCATGATGAGAAATTGCTTTTTATGGTTTTTAAGATGTGAAATGCTCCTTGATTACTGGATTTTTAATAGGATCATTGATTATTATTGAGTTTTGGTTTATCTTCTAGGGTTTTTCCTGTTTGATCATATATATACCTGCGTGTCAATGTGGAATGAATCGGCGCGAATGAAGACCATTGGCCAATGGCAAATTTACTTTCTGTTTCAGCTAGTCTGATGCAGCTTTAAAGAATGGGTCCGTGCTTTGGCATTTGTGCTGTCAGGGAATGTTGATATTATTTTTCAGCATGTTGATAGGTTTTTGTGAGGTGTCATGCTTCAACAGTTTATTCTTCTTTTGTTATCTATTAGATTTTTATTTGGCAGGATTCTCAGGTATATTGTACAGTGATCGGGGGAGGAATCCGTGGAGGTGAATCTGTTTTTGAAGAATAGAATTTTATTTTATTAAACCCTGAAAATAGTTTTTATTGAATTATTATCTGGGAGTGTTTTTATCGTCCTTTAACCTTTGTCGATTGGTAACCTTTAGTGGCCACGGGGTTTGCCTGCTTGAGACAATGTCTGTTTTTCTCTGATGTCATGTGGGATGAATTATGATGAAGCGGTATATTCTGTCAACATGGAGAGAGTTTTGCTGAGTTTGGGTAGGGCTACCTCATTTCCTTTAGATTCTGCTGAATTACTTTTAATACATATCTTAGTACATTTTTGAATTCTTTTAGGGGGGCAAATTGTGAGGTGGACATATGTTAGATGGTCATTTTTAACTTACAATTTCAAGTTTTAAAGTTTTTAAGAAATTGTTTTGTTACCAAATGCCTTTACTTCAATACATTGTAACTTTAGATACTGATTTTGAATATATTGTAATTTTAAATCAATCATGTGAGAATTGAACTGATTGAATATCATTGTGATTGATCACAGGGGGTCTGGGAAAAATGTGTTTTGTCATTGCTAATGTTTATGTGTATTTTTGTGTTATATATTTATATATATTTGTTATGTATATCTTTGTTATGTATATTATAAGTTTATTAATTTATGTTAAATCACTGAGTGGCTGGTCATCCTTTATTTTACAGCTTTTAGTACTTTATCGGTTTTCACAGCTTTCAGTTTTCTTGGATTTCATGGAGTGAGATTGAGTTCTTCTGGTTTTAGTAGTTGGGTTCTGGTTCAAGTGGACACTAACATGTATATCTGGTGTAAAGTCATGTTTATAGTAGTTCTTTGAACTTTTACTTTTTTTTTGCTCTGTCCCAGTGTCAAGAGGGGGGGCATTTGATAAGAGTAAATACCTTATTTCCTGTCTTGACACTGTCCAGATGTATATCTCCTCTGCATTCCTCTATATTTATTTAACACTGCATATTTCTTTTATATTTATTTAACACTTAGAATATATCTCCTTTATTAAAATATATTTCCTTTATTATTATTTCCTTTATTAACAGTATACAAAGTCATTTTACTTACCTTTTTATTCATTCCTGTTATTCTATCTTTAATTCCTTTTTGCGATGTTTATCTTTCTTTGCCGTTCATATTCACATTTTTCAATTGTCTGCTTTCGTGCAAACATGAGCATGCATTTCGTTTGAATGATGATCATAGATTAGTTTCTCGATCGCCGCCAGATGGCGTCGCTCATTTGAGTTTACGACACATCGGCTCTGCGTTCTTTCGTCATGATGATCTCATTCTGGAACTGTCTGTAGTTGCTCCTTGCATTGCGTAATGAGGCGTTATTCGAACGCCCGGCTGATATAAATTGAAATACGTTTCTCTCCTTCTTCGCCTGCTGCCTGCCTGTCTGCACTCGTTGCTTTCTTTTCCTGTGTTTGTCTACGTGTTTCGTCTCGTCCTTTTTACTAACAGTGTTGGTTTTCCACGACATTTTAATAGTGCTATTATGGCTGGAGATGTCTTCTTGAGTTGCTGTGTGCTTTTAATAAGTTGATGCTTTTACTTCCTACTTCATCGTTCGTCGTCCATTTTATAAGTTGTTTGTTATGAGTTCGATGGTTTTGGACTTCGACTCTGCTCTTTAAAGGTGGACTCTGCGTACATCGTGTTTAAATGGTTACACTGATGTGTGAGTCAGGATGTCTATTGTTATGATGAAGTTAGAGATGTTTTACTCGCTACTTGTTATCGGCATCTACGTTTTGACGTTTCACCTAATGGCTATTTACGACGCATCTTCATCTATAAAGAAGTATTTTTCTTGAAGTTGTTTCGGCACGAATATATGATTCACTGTATTTCAGTTTAATATTTATCGGCGTATTAGATGTTTGTGAACAACATGGAACTTTGAGGAGGACCAGTCATTCTGTGATCTTTTTCATTTCTTTATTGCTATGAGTTCAGTTTTCTTTTATTGTCACATGGCTTTTTGGATATGTATTTATATTTAATTTAACAGCTTAAATGTGTTTATTGAATTTAAAGATTTGATTTATTGTTTGAACTATATTTAAATTCATTTTATATTTTAGTTAATAAACGTTAGTTTGTTTTTAAATTTACTTTGTTTTTATTTCGCCACCATACATTTCTTTTCTTTTTCATAAACTATTTAATACTTTATTGGGACTATTAGCGTTAGCTTTCATCGTGCTTTTAATTAAACTCTGCTAATCTAATTTAGTTTAATCCTTGTCATTAATTTAATGACATCAAATTTGTGTTTCTTTCGCGATCCTTTAACGAAATTAGTTTTTTTTCGCGATTCTTTTACGAAATTTGCGTTTCCTTTTCACGAACCTTTGATAAAATTCGCGCTTTTTCCGCTATGCTTTTACGAAATTCGTTTTTTATCCTGCGCTTCTTTGACGTAATTTGCATTTTTTTCTGCGATTTTTTGATAAAAGAATATATTTTTTTCCACGATTCTTTAAAGAAATTCGCGTTTTTTTCCGCGGTCCTTTAATGAAATCTGCGTTTTTTCCGCGATGTTTTGACAAAAGTGGGTATTTTTTCTGCGAACGATTGACGGAATTGGTTTATTTTCGGCGACCATTTGTTGAAATCCGCAATATATTTCAGTGATATTTTTTATATCTGAATTTTTGGACTGACGGCCGATTTGTTTTAATTTTCGGGCCCGAATGCCTTAAATTTTCGGAAAATTCGGAACAGAATCACCCCTGTCAAACAATAAATAAATCGTACATAAAATTGGGGAACATTTTTAATTTTTCGGTATTAAAGAACAAAATTTACTTTTTTTTTTTTTTTTTCCCCTAAGAAATTTTTCGCAAAGTTCCGAACTTTGCGGAAAATTTTCCGCGCACGGCGTGTGCGCGTGAGTCTATATTATACAACTCTGATAATGTGATGTGCAGGATTAAAAAAAATACTTATCCTTATTTAATTTTTTTTTTTTTTTAATTTATGTTTGTTTACTTATACCTCATATGGCAATCCGCGATATAGATTCCTAGGCCTAACTCGCGAGCAACAACGCATTTTCATTTTCTAAAAAATGCTTTAATATTTCTAAGAATATGCAGTAATAGTATTTTTTTTTTAAAACTTATTTTTATTTTGCATTACTTTTTGTAATTTGTATTTTTGGCTTTATTTACACTAAGCCTAACATGGCAATTCGCGGTATAGATTGCTTCGTGGCATGTAAAATTTTGCCAAGGGCATGTACTGTATCTGTTTATTTATTATCTTGGTTGAGGACCTAAAATCCGGAAAATTCCGAAATCCGGAACGACCGCGGTCCCGACCAGTCCGGATTTGAGGTCCGGTACTGTATTAAAAGATTTTAACACTTGTAGAAAAAAAAATACTTTTTAACATTTAAAATTGAATTAAATTCGCATACATCAGATATTTGTCTAAATCCAAGATATAAAATGTTTTCGGAATTTTATTCTAAACAACAAAATTAGCTTGTGGTCAAACTTTTTCCAGCACTGTATGACATACTATCACAGAAGTTGTTTAAAAGTAATGCATGGATTTTTTAATAGAAATTCTATGACATCACCATAAATAAGTATTTTCATTACTTCAGATGCAAGTGAAACACGTAAGGATAAAAGAACATAGCAGAGATTATATCATAAATTACAAATTTATATTTTAAATATCATTGCTCCAGTTTGTTTTCAAAGTCAGCACATGTTTTTAGAATTAATAGATAATCAGTAGTTTAAACTATAAAAAATGAAGCAATTTGTACAGTATACACGTTGTTGCCAATATCCTTCATTTTGATACATAATTGCCAATCTTATATTAAAATTTTTGATGTGTGTCTGTAAACAAACAACAAAAAAAAAAAATTATGCATGATATGATGACTATTTTAAAAACATATAAAAGTTCAATAAAACTGTTCAAATTTTGTGGTGATTAGTTAATTTTTAAGAAAGTTTGAGCCTAGAAAGCTAAAAACTAAACACACATACAAAAAAGTCAAGCAGACAAATGCAACATATTTCGATTATGATGATATCAATTTGGAACCACCACTGAAATGTAACTTTTCCAACATACAGTTTTTTTTTAAAAAGAGAGAAAGAATCAAAACATTTATTCAAAAATTACGTGTAAGCATACCCACACACATATATATGCAATTTGTTTTAGTACGGGAGCAAATAATGACGATTTCATTAATTATCTATTTCTTTGAGAGTTTCCTGACAGAATAGGGCAGGGGAGTTTATTGAGTGTCATTCTTAATTTGTCATCAGAGTTAAAGTCATTGCCTAAAAAGGCACAAAGGGGTTTAAACACTTAAAAGTTACCGGAATAACAATAATAAAAAAAAAAAAATCTAAACTTAGTTTAGAAGTTTGATGAATAATACGCTCCTCGGAATTATTTTTCTAATAAAGCCTTCAAGCGACCAGGAAAAAACAGAATGTGTTTCATTTTCATGGTTCATACACTCGAGAACAAATAAAATTCAAGCACTTTTCAAAGACTGTTTAGATAATTGTATAAAAATGGCGTAGAATAACACATAAGGAAAATAGCCACCCCATTGATTATCTATTTCAAAGAAATCTTATCAAATCTTTGAATTTTTATAACAGGCATTTTTAAGACATTATTAGAGAATTTTTAAAGAATAATGTGTTTTAACTTAGTAAGGTACCATGGGAAGAAATTTCATACATAATAAAAAGTTAAGAAAACAGAGCTTGATTTTTATTCTTTAAGTGCAAAAAAAAAAAAAAAAATAATAATAAAATAAAAAAAATAATAATAATAATAAAAAAAAATAATAAAAGGTAGCGTATCACTACAAGCGTAGAAGTAAACCAGTTCAATTTTAGGAATTCTGAACACTCATCAGGAGTCAAATATTAGCATTTCTGAAGTTGTGAACAATTTTTTTTACAAATTATACTTTTTAATACATATTCTCTGAATTCTCAAACCTTACAGCATTTGCACTTATCCATACAAAAATAATTGAAAAAGATTAGATATTTTTACTTTTTAAATACAAAAGATTTTTTTAAAATGGATTTATAAAAATGAAATAAAATTTTTTTATCTGCTACACAGTGAAAAATTTAGAATTAATATAATTCGGTGAAGTTTTAACTGATTGACAAAATTCGAAATTTTAATGAATGACTGTTTTTTTTTGGGGGGGGGGGGGGGGGGGCAATATATTAAATCGGCATCAAACTGACGAATTTCACAATTTTTTCGACAAATTGACGAAATTTGCATTTTTTAACGATGACCAATGGACAAATTTTGTGGTTCGTCTATCTTATTTTTCCCCGGCGGATTCTTAAAATGTGCAATTTTTCTTCAATGACAGATTGAAGAAATTAGTGATTTTTTTCAGCATATAGTTGATGAAATTTTCAAGGGTGATTCTGAGTTTAAAAAATTCTAAAATTCACAGCAAATTTTCGGAAAGATTACAGCAGATAGGGGAAGGGGTAAATCCCCTCCCAGCACTGGCTATGTGTTCTTTTTTTCCAAGGCCCTTTGACAAATTTAGTCTTTTTTCGTAATCTTTCGACGAAATTTCCCTTTTTTCTGCGATCTTTTGAGGAAATTCACGTTTTTCCTGCGATCCTTTACAGAAATTCGAGTTTTTTCTGCGATTCACCTCAAATTTTCTGAAAAGTTACAGCAGAGGGGGGAGAAATCCACTCCCAGCATTAACTGTGCGTTTTTTCTGTGGCTTTTTGACGAAATTTGCCATTTTTTCGTGATCTTTCGATGAAGTTTTTGTTTTTTCGAGATCTTTTGACGAATTTTTCGGTTTTCACAATCTTTTGACGAAATTTACGCTTTTTTTTCGCGATCTTTCGACGAAAGATATGGTTTTTTCGCGTTTCTTGGACAAAATTTGCGTTTTTTCCTCAATTCTTTGATGAAATTTGCGTTTTCTCTACGATCCTTTGGCGAAATTGGCGATTTTTCTAAAAACGATTGGCAAAATTTATTTTTTTCGGCGACTATTTGTCGAAATTCGCGATTTTTTATGGCCGAATATTCGGATTGGTGACCGATTTTTTTAAATTTTCCGAAATGAATGCCTTAAATTTTCGAAAAATTCAGAACAGAATCACCCTTACGTGTTGCTTTGTAGAAATTTGCAATTTTTTGCGATCTTTTGTCGAAATTTGAGTTTTTTTTTTTTTTTTTTTACGATCCTTTGTCAAAATTTGCGTTTTTTTTTTGCGTGATTCTTTGATGAAAACACGCGTATTTTCGCGATCTTTTTAATGCAATTCGCGTTTTTTTCTGCGATCATCTGACGAAATTTGTGCTTTATTCGAGATCTTTTACCGAAATTCCAGTTATTTTCTCCAGTCTTTGACGAAATGTGCGTTTTTTCCGTGACCTTTTGACGAAATTCGCATTTTTTAAACGATCCTTTGGCGAAATTAGATTGTTTTTCATGCGAACGATTGTTGAATTGATATTTTTCGGCAACCATTTGTCGAAGTTCGTGATATTTTCCAGCACTTTTCATTCCTTGAAAATGAATACTTTTTTTCCAGCACTTTTTCTATTTTTTCCAAAGCATACGAACCATGATTTTCTTCTAAGAATTGGGTCATTTATGAAGGGAGTTCAACTGGGATGGTCTCTGAATGGAGGTAAAATTAGTATTGAGCCTATGGGAATAAATTTCGTTCCATGAAAAAATGATCGGTCAGGGAGGTGGTTGCACAGGGAGGTTTCACTGTATATATATATATATAACCATTATAGAATATCACAAATTATCATCTATTTTAAATATAAGTTAAAAATTGAGTATTAAGACAAGATACAAGCATTATACATTTTAAATTTGGAACAACAATTATTAAATTAAGTAATTATTAATGAAGTATCAAGACTAGATTCAAACACTTATAAATGAAGTATTAAATAAGATTCAAACATTATAACTTTTAAATTTGGTAAAAGATTAATATGAAAATGAAGTTGAATGCATAAAAAAAAAATGTAGGAGATTAGAAATAATTGACATATATTGTCAAACTAATTGTAACCAAAACAAAAGCAAATGGAAAAAGACCAGAAAAAATGAAATCATTGATAGTACCAATTAAATCTATAGTCTGAAATGCAGTATATCATATTGGAAAATATATAAATTCAATAAGAAAAATTACAAAAGGAATGCCAAAAGGAGAACGATAATGAATAAAAATGAATCTTATAATTCAAAACTCGTTTTCAAGGGCAATATTTCAATGTATATATAAGAAATTGAACAGCTAAAATTAAGCTATAATAAATTACCAAGCAAGAGTTACCTTTTACTTGTAAAAATGTCAGAATACAAAAAGGTTATAAAACTAAAATGACATTAAATATTTTAGTTGCATGATTTTTCTGCATTGCTAACTAAGTGAAAAGCCAACAGAGTGAAAAAGCATCCAAGCCAGGACTTGAAGCCAAGTCATTGGTATAGCACACCAACGTTCTACCAACTGAACCACTCGGACGATATCCAGCCGGGTACCTCTCACTTCCATATATTGTTGGCAAGGTTGTAACATTCACAGCGAAAGTTGGAATATCTTCATGAGCTACAATCTTCTGTGGTTATTGAACATTAAAATATTCAATAATTCGAGCATAATTCATAACTACAAACATTATACAGTGAAACCTTCTTGAACGGCCACCTCTAAACAACGACAACCTCCGAATATCGACCACATATTGATGGAACCAAACACATTCCATAGGATTAACATTAGTACGAACCTCTAAATAAGGATTTCTGAACAACGGCCAATCAAAAGTCACCGAAAGCCGAGAAATTTTTTTTAAACAGTTCCAGGTACAATTACACATTTATTTGCAAACTAAAATCTGAAGCAGATCAAACAAAGTTTACTTAATATGTCAACAAAATGTTACTGAATCTCTTGAACATGGAATCCTTTTCCAAAACTAGACATAGAAAATGAAGACAATAATGATGGGGAAAATTTAGATAATATTCTTAGAACAGCAAGCATAAGTAACACGAACGCCAGTAAGTTTGTATGTCTGGACAAAGATTTGGCAGTTACTGCTACATTTGATTCATACAGCAAATGGTGGAAGGTAGGAGAGAGGAAGAGAAAGTGATGCGGAAGGGGATATGGAAGAGATTATAGAATCACCTGAAATTTCCAGTATTAACACATATACCAAATTTTTTACAAAATCGTGAAATCAAAAATTTTGCATTAAATCATAATGATGATGAGTTGCACAGCAAAAAAATTCATACTATTATTTCTTTGGAGAAAGATATTTGCAGAAAAAAAAAGAAACTGCAAATCACTGATTTTTTTTTAATGTATTAAAACAAGGAGGATTAATTAAAATGACTGTGTATTTCTATTTAAATTTATGTAATTATGATTTTTTTAAAATGAAACCTCTGAATAACATCCACCTCTGAATAGCGGTCACTTTTGATCAATACCACTGGTAACCGTTATTCAGAGGTTACACTGTATATGTATTATACCAATGGCCCAAGTTAGAGTCCCGGCTTGGACACTCTTTCATTCTTAAAAAGCAGTAAGCCAACGTTTAAAATGCACAAATAATGTGTGAAAAGCAGCAAACAGCTGTTTTGAATCTAATAGCAAGATTCTTCTTCAGTGCAAGATAGGGAAAAGGGAACAGCGTGCTAGAAAAAGCAGAAGAATCTCGCTAGTAGATTTGAAACAGGTGTTTGCTGCTTTTCACGCATTATTTGTGCATTTTAAACGTTGGTTTACTGCTTTTTAATATTTCTGCACAAAAGCTTTAATTAGTATTTAACTCTTTCATTCTGTTGGCTTTACGCTTAGTTAACAATGTAGACAAATTATGCATTCATAACTACAAGCATTATACAAGGTGAATAATTTAAAAGAGCACCCGTTTGTTTTTTGTATTATCCATATCTATAATATATGTAGCAAGACTTTCAACATTATTACTTATTTAATATGTGTATATTTAATGTGCGGGTATCATTGTTTGATCACCCTGTATATGTGTACAATAATGTTTTTGGGGTCTGTTGTTTTCTTGGGGTTTTCCGATATGTTATAAAGAAGCTAAACATTGCCATTTTTAAGCCTAATGCTAACAATATTTGATGGAATAACATATTTTTACTATGAATTATGCTTACGTACGTAATATACGTGCTATTCTTACACAAAAGAATATACATATTGCACAATGTCTGCTTATTTATATTTGGTAGCAATAGACATTTCGTGCATTTTATTTTACAGGGTGATCCCAAGTTGTTGTGTGTTTGTAATATCTTCCTCTCAATAGATGGCGCTTCTACTGAGCGTTTGTTGCGATCGGAGATCGCCAGTGATTGCAGTTGTATGCTAGTCGCTATGTAGTGAGGTTGTTCTTATATCAATAAAGCTATGTTAGTTTATCCTAGAATTAAGGCGTTTGTTCCACAACTTTAGTAAGCCCTAAAGTTATATCACAAGTATTATTTTTTTCCTTTGATTTCTTGTTGGCCCTTATCAAATCGACATTGCTAAATATGAGGTCATACTTGTTCTTTTTAATCCTGAAATTCCAGAAGAATCTGTCAAGTATATTTCTAAATATTCGACAAAATGTCTAAAATTGAAAGTTGACGGTCATTAATGGCCATATAGTGTATATATATACACACACGCAAACAAACTGTAGATATATCTTTCTTTGTTGGAACCTTCATTAATAGAATAAGATATATTAAAAGGAACTAATAACATTAATAGAAAATAAAAATTATGAATTTTACAAAAAGCATATGTAAATATTGAGTATTTGTAGGAAGAATGTGTAAGTTACAATTTAAGATAAGTGAAAAGAATGATAACTTGTCCCTTGAAAAAAGTCATAAAGCATCACAAACTGATGTAGACTGAAGTTGTTGCTGTTTTACTTGTGCATCGCTCAGTAAAATGTTATTTTTCACAACTAAAAATATAGTATAGTTTAAACAGCATTAAATTTCATGCAGTAACCAAAAATAACATTTTACAAAACAAAAAGAGATATCATCTGAAGGATCTCTCTGTTGAGAAAACTTTGAATCTAATGTTTATCTATAGATTTAAAATGCAAGCCATCCTCTTTTGTCTTTCCAGCAATGCTTTGTATTCAAATGATTTTTTTTTTAAATTATTATTCATTTACAAATGTACAGCAAACAAGTTAATTAAATTCTTTCCTTTTTAATTAAAAATCTGTAAAAAAAATCAATTGAGATTTATTTATTATTATTATTCCATTAATGTGAAAAAAGGATGGGTGAGGTTACATACATGAGTAGTTTCACTAGCATTTTTACCAACATATTCTGAGTATGCCCGATAAAGAGACCTTCCTTGTAAGTAAATGCATACTCTTTATTTACCTGTCAATTTGTCAACAATTTATTAAATTAACAGATAAATAAAAGTATGCATTTATTTAGTTTAAAATCATGATTTTTAAACTAAGCAAATAATGAATTTCTGTTTTTAACTGAATAATGTGTTAAATACCAATTGAAATTTCAATTAATCCTATGCTTTTGCAAAAATAAGTCCCCCCCCCCCCCCCCTCACACACACACAAGAAATTGTTTCTCAAAAGTATTAAAAAACATGTTTGGAAGCGATGTTCTGAATCATGTAAAATTAAAACTTACCAACTATATTATCAACAGGCTCACTCGGCTCACTCTTAATAGTTATTTGATCCTAAAATAAACAAAAGTGCATTTTACAAAACTTGGATTACATTAATAAAGTAAAAAATGACATAAAAGCACTTGTATATTCAAAATACGTTTATGGAATCATCATTTTGTGAACAGGTAACTGAATCGTCTCTATAGCTCATACTGCTTTTTGTAAAATGACATTAAGGCATGACAAATGAGGGTGGTATACTATTATATAAAATTGTAAGTATGTTTGTACATTATTAGAGCATCACACGAAAAGTACTGCATGGATTTTAATGGGATTTTTGCTAGAATGAACCTTGCTGTGCTATTATCAAAAAGGCTATTTTTGGATGTTTTAATGAAGAATTTATGAAGATACAATGGAAAAGCTACAGTTTTATTTTTACTTTTTTCTTTCAAATAACTATTTCCTTCATTTCATGTATTTTAGTTATTATTTCATTGTTGTAACTCTCATGCACTTAAAACTTTGTTGTTGCCAATCTTAGCTGTGAATCCAATTATGGAAGTTTAACATTATCATAATTTGTAATAATAAAATTTCAGATTCAGATAATATTATAAATGGGAAAGTGTGTTTATATGCAGGTGGATATATAAACTTTCTGTACAATTAAACCATTTAAACACATGAAAATTGACCAAAATTGATGCAAAAACCAGTTACAAACAAAAGATACAAAATATATATATGATAAAGATGAGATCACAAATATATGATCTCATCTGGTAAAATTCTTATAAAGTATTTGTATACAGCTAGAAAATAACAAAAAAAGGAGGGGGGAAGACCTGCAATCTTGTATTTCATAAAATGACATTTCAGCCATCTTAAAAAGATTAGATACTCCCTTAAGCACCATATTCAATTTAGTGATAGTATGCTGAATACCAGATATATTAAATTTCGTCAAAATTGGTTTATGCCACTATTTTTAATTACATGTGAATTATTTAATTAAATGTAATGTAAGGAGATAAAATAAAGGTTTATATTATACAAACAGAAATAAGGTTTAAAGTAAACAACTTCCATGATCACAATAGCAATTAGCAACGCAAAAAACCACAAAAACCACAGATGCTTAGAACATTGCAGTCTGGACTTAAAATGAGGATGTACACACATACGTCCTCCTGGTATTTCATAAAGAAGAGTTCATGACGTACGCAGGTACACCATGGTGCTTTTAAGGGGTTAAGGTATAATAAAGTCAAAATTTCTTTCTCCATACAGCTCTCAATAGAGGCTTAATAATACTTTTAAAATAAACTGAGATAGCCATGAAAAATAAATGATTTTCAAAGCATGGGAAAAGAGAAAAAAAAATCCAAAAGAAACCACTATCATCTTAAAACTTGAACACCACCAGAAGTAAGCAACGCAATATGTCTGATAACACTGAAAATTTATCATGCTTTATAGACTCTTACCAAACAAACCATTGAAAAATTTAATTACAACAAAAATTATTACTAAAAGAGGTTAAAGTTAAAACACACAGAAACAGTAATTGGAATAGTTAATTTTATCAGGATAACACCAAACTCTATGTGATTTATATCACATAATCATATACTGTGCATAAAATGTATTAAATTTAATTAAACCATTCTCTTTTAATATTAATTCTTTCAGGCTATTTTTTAAATGAAAATCCTTTCTTTCTAGTCAAATTCAATAACTTATAATATTTCATCCCAGACAAAAGTGCATCTATTCATGTAGATGTATTAATTTAAGTTTGTTCTTTCAAAGTGATTTTTATGGGTCTGTAGTTTTACAATCCTAAAGGAAATACAATTTCTGTTTTGCTTCCAAGTTAGTTATTTCTCTTCCTTCGTAGCATACTTATTTTATTAGAACAAGAAAAAGATATTAACATTCGCCTTTTGAGCCATCTGTAAGTAATACAGCTGCCTAATTTAGGACTGCCAGTTAGATTGGTGAAAATTTATGGTGCCAATTATGGTTGACATTTGGCATGCTTTGGTTTTAAAATTTATAATGTAATGTCTTCCTAATGTAATTATTCCTTGGTGCCGTGACTCTGATCAGTTAAATATTGTTGGCATTGAAAAACGACCACTCTTTCCTGAACTTTCATAGTGTAAGGCTACTTACTAAAAATGCAGAAGGCCACCTTACTTTACCTCAACTTATTTTATTCATCATGTTTTAACTGAAATAAAAACATTTCCATTGACTTATTGCTTGTTTAATAGTTCAATTTATAGCCAGCATTTCTGCAGGAGAAAACCTTTTGCGGATTTGATACAACACAAGATAGCTTTTGAGCAACAGCATTTTTTTTTTTTTTTTGATATCATGGCTAAAATATGCAAACCTAAATCCAATTCCTACATAATTTAGATTACCCAACAAAGTTTTAAGTAATGTGATATGTTCACTTATTACACTAACTAGTTATTTTTGCTTCAATTTTTCACAATATAAAATTTAACTATTCCACCAAAAACAAATTAAAAAAAAAATCACCACGGAATGATATTACAGGTATAAAAATAATTAAACATTTTCTGGATAAAATTTTGATGCAACTGGCTGTAAAGAAAGAAAGCATAATTTGCGAGTGAGTGCTTGCTAAAAAAAAAAAAAACACCATTCGAAATATGTAATTTTCAGAAGGATTTCTGAGTGATTTTGAAAGAAAATCTCAAAGTGACACTTAAAAAAGTTTCCAATATGTTGCCCTTTTCATAAAAATGTTAAACAGCTTCTTTATGTTTTTTTTACTTATTTTTTAACATTTTAAGGTTGTTTTCAAATCCAAACTGGCTACTTTCTGATTCATTTTTTATATTTCATTTTTGTCCGCAAACATATCAAATTGCAGATGCTATTATTCACAAACTATATAATTGAAGTTTTTTTTTTCTTTTTTTCTTTTTTTTAGTGTTTGCAGTAATGGCTTGCAATTTATAAAGAGAAAAAGAGCGAAAATTTGGAAAAAAAAATTAGGTGTTGTATGATGGGTGTTGACAGTATTTGGGCATCATGTTGGCAAGCACAATTTTTAGTAGATCTTCCTCCATACAATATTTATTTATGCAATCAAAAGATAAATTCATCAAAATCAAAACAATTTGCCCTTTTCCAACTTTAGGTGAAACACATAAGCCATATAGGATTCACAGTTTAGTAGTCTGCATAGCTTGAATCAATTTTCTGTCATTAGACTTAAATATAAACTGCGAAAATCATACTTTATGATTTCCTTTAATCATTTTTTTTAATCCATTAATTTTTTGAAGAATCTTCATTTGCACATAATTGTCAAAGTAATTTCTAATATTGTTATTCCAAATTCCAAGGTTTGCAGGCATACCAATCTGAAAATTTTAACAATTTAAAATTTTTGCATGAAAATACATATGCAATACTCTTCCAAAATAATTTTAACTAAAGGATAGCATTAATTAAAATATATCAATATATTTTGTAGTAATTGAGTTAAAATTTCTACTTTAAAATTTGGTTAAGGTGGAAAATATCACCTTATTAACCTAGTGCGAACCTTGAATGATATACAATTTATAGTAAATACAAGTTTCTCTTATAAGATAAAAATATTATTAAAGCTAATAAAGTCAACCAAATAAAGATACCATTAAAGTTACGTACCGCTATATCTTCAGCTAGTGTTTCATTATTTGCTACATCATCTGTGCTGAATAACTGCAAATATTTAATAGTATTATTAATACATACTTTACATGCTTAAAAATAGTGATGGGCGATAACGAGATGTTTTTCTCGATTTTCTCGACATTTTTCGATTGTGTAAATTTTTTCTCGATGACTCCAGTTTGCCAATTGCTTTTATATATCATATATTATATACGTCATACATCTATCAAGAATCGTCTGCGGGTGAACTGGAATGAGTCGGTGTTAATAAAGACTAGGTGACTTCGCCCGCTAGTGGGCCCCTCCATTAATCAGGGCCCCTAAGTTATACGTAATCTTGTAATATGAAATCACGAACAGGTTACCCACTATATACGACACTGTATAGCAGGCATGGTGTGCACGTACTACAAAATCTTGTAAAAAAATATAATCTCAAAACGAATGAACCTCGGACCAGATCTGTTGGGGGAGGGGTCAAAGTGAGCGGAGGGGCACAGTAGCTGCATAATATGAATAAGTCATCACAGGTCTTTAGGCCTTTCAAACCATATGTCACATGATGGGTCTGGATCTGAATTTATAAAAATGCCCTTCCCGTGAGAGCAAAGAGGGGAGAGGGGTGCGGGAAATGGATAACATGAGTAAGTGGTCATAGGCCTTTCCAACAATATGTCACATGAGGGGTCTCGGCTAAATTTAGAAAAACACCCCTGTGGGGGAAAAGTGGGGGGGGGGGGGGTCACCGGAGGTGCATAACATCAATAAGTAGTCACAGACCTTTCCAACGATATCTCACATGTGGGGTCTTGGCTAAATTTTGAAAAGTGTCTCCCAGGGGGGAGGGGGGCAAAGTGGGGGACGGACTCCGGAAGAGCATAACATCAATAAGTAGTCACAAACCTTTCCAACGATACCTCACATGTGGGGTCTTGGCTAAATCTGGAAAATTGTCTCCGGGGGTGGGGGTGGGGGGGGACGGACACCGGAGGAGCATAACATCAATAAGTAGTCACAGACCTTTCCAACGATATCTCACATGAGGGGTCTTGGCTAAATCTGAAAAAGTGTCTTCCGGGAGGGCAAAGTGGGGGGGCTTGTCCCCGGAGGTGCATAACATCAATAAGTAGTCACAGACCTTTCCAACGATATCTCACATGAGAAGTCCTGCCTAAATTTTGAAAAGTGGCCCCCGGGGGGGGGGGGGGGCAAAGTGGAGGGGGGATGAACACCGTAGGTGCATAACATCAATAAGTAGTCACGGACCTTTCCAACGATATCTCACATGAGGGGTCTTGGCGAAATCTGAAAAAGTGTCCTCCGGGAGGGCAAAGTGGGGGGGGCTTGTCCCCGGAGGTGCATAACATCAATAAGTAGTCACAGACCTTTCCAACGATATCTCACATGAGAAGTCCTGCCTAAATTTTGAAAAGTGGCCCCTGGGGGGGGCAAAGTGGAGGGGGGACGAACACCGGAGGTGCATAACATCAATAAGTAGTCACTGACCTTTCCAATGGTATCTCACATGAGGGGTCTTGGCTAAATTTGGAAAAGTGTCCCCCAGGAGGCAAAGTGGGGGGACCGCCACCGGAAGTGCATAACGTCAATAAGTAGTCACAAACCTTTCCAACGATATGCCACATGAGGGGTCTTGGCTAAATTTAGAAAAGTGTCTTGAAATTTCATATATTATAAATAATATTTATCGGAGGGCTCCATGAAAAAATCAGATCTAAAATGATAAAAACGGAAAAAACTACCCCCCGCAGTGGGGGCCAAATTGGGGAGGGGAGGAAGAAAGTCTCATAATATGAAAGAGTCATCTGAGAGCTTTCCGATAATATATCACATGATGGGTCCAAAAAAAGTTTGAAAATTGCTCCCCCTCCCCCCCCCCCTTGGGCCCACTCTTTCGCCCCGGAATTTGCACAGCCCCCACTTTAAAAATTTTATGTTCAATAAATAATATTTACCGGAAGACTGCATAAAAAAAACCACATCTAAAATGATATTTAAATTTATTATAGAAATCGGCTACGATTTTAAAAATTTGTTTGCCCCCTCCCCACCCCCCGAATTTCACCTTCGGGGAAGAAAGGTTCATAATATGAAAGAGTTCGCAAAGGGCTTTTCGATAATATGTCACAGGAAGAGTTCGGTAAAATTTTTTAAATTGCGCCCCGCTCACTCTCATGTCCTCGGAATTCACCTGACCCAACCTCCTCTTTGAAATTTTTATATTTAATAAATAATATTTATCGGAGGGCTCCAGGTATGTGACAGCTTGGTAGGGCTTGGTAAAACATTGAAAATTAAAGCTTCATTTCACAGCTCATTGTCATGCCTATTTCTCTGTCCAGCTCGCCCTCGATATCTCATCTCGGCCCTTCTTGGCCGAGCGTGAAATGACAATCATCGACAGTAACATTTCGAGAAAGGACAAAAACTGATTTCTCATTCTTGACAATGCCATATGAAATGTTGAACAGAGAGCGAGAAACGAGAAGTGACAATGGAAAGCGATGAGTTACAATCGATGAGATATCTCGAAGTAAGTGAGAGGTTTGCCATCGAGCAGAGATGTCACCTCGAGGTAAACGAGCAGTTTGCATCCAGAAAATATATCACGACGTGTGAGAGAGAGAGCGAGAGAAAGGAAGCTTTCAGAAGAGTCAAACTTACCGCGCTTCTGGTGTAAGTCATGATTTCCCAAAGGAGTACATGTTCTTTTCTTTTCCATTCGCTTTTGTTATTAACCGATATGGGTTAGGAGGCATAATGGTTTAAGTTATCAGTTTGGGTTTCAGTTGTTGATATAGAAGTTTTCTAGTGAATTTGGCGCCAGTTTGTCTTTGATTTTCAGTGTTTCTCTTATTTTAGCCCTCCTAAGCTGTCCCATATCTCTTAATATTAGAATGCTATTGTTAAAACAAAACTGCACTGCAAATTATGTGTTTTCAAGATTTTAAGTGTCGCCTCAAGAAAGAGCATTTTTCAAAATTACTTTACCCCGCTCATGTAATATATTAAAATAAGGGTAATCTCATAACCTTTCTAAATCTACCTTTCTTTTGTCAATCCACCGTTAATTTTAGACTCCTGGGCTTAAAATACTCTAAAGGAATATACTTAGCGGCAGTTTTTTTCGTACTCTGGTACGGTATCTTCTACTCATACGAAAGTTATAAGACTAACATCAAATTGTGTCTAAAATCGAATAAAAAATATGGATATATGTTTCTTAATTTTAACTCCCTTCTTCGCCTCAAGAGGGTGCTTTAAAGTTTTGTTTCTTCAAACCTTTAGTATACTGTTTGTCCAAAAATGATAAAATTCACAAAATAAAGTCTTTTCACTCTCCCAGGGTTCGATTTAAGCGGTATCGCATCGCAATTTGCGATTCAAATTTAACTAAAATGCGATCCAAGAAATGCATTAAATCGCAATCATTGCGATGCATATTTCCCACACCCTTTGTTATGTCATGTACACTTAAAGTTAAAATTTAAAGGTGTTTTTACATGACATACATTATGTTTTCACCCTCCCCAAGTGTTTATTTACAATGGAAGTACAGCGAGACGCCATTGCTGGGTGCAGTTTTCCCAGTAAACACATGATTTGTTCCCGCTCTGACGCTGTGATTGATTACTGAATCACTGTTACTCGCTAATCACGGCATTTGCTCATAGAAGTTTGACGTGCGTGTTGTAGTAGTTCTAAAATGAACACCCACTGTTACGCACTGAGATCTACAATAATACGGAGAGCCAACTCACCGATCCACTTTCGGCCGCTACCACATCACACTTTCAATGCACGCAAGTAATGAGTCCTGCACTTTTCTTAATATTAGAAGCATTTTTTCAAACTTTTTCGCATACTTTTTATCAATTTTGTTGTTTTCTACATCTTTTTGACATTTTTATGAGCAATACTTAATTTGTTTCAAGATTTAAATGCTACATTAGCTATTTTTTACTTGCTATACAAAAGTGTCTAACTGCTATTCAAAACTGACTTTGTATAGCAGTTACTGCTATGCAACTTTCTTTTTCTAAATCGACACCTGCACTCTCCCCTATCTTCTCGTATCAATTTTATTTTTACTACCACCAGGGGACGCCGCCCAAGTGAAACATTTTCCTTTTAGCCTCAGGGTATTGGTATTTTTCATCTGTTATTCATAATATTTTGTCGCATTGTTTTTCTCCATTGTAGATACCATTCTCAAAGTTCTTGACCCATTCTGAACATTTGAGCACTCATTCTGGACCAGCTGTGGCCCATCGAGCCCCTTCTCATTTGTCTGGCTCTAATCACACACTTCACTTGTTCTTTTACCATTTCTTCTTTTTCTTCAATTTTTTTTCTTATTCAATGGTTTTTTTTTACCAATCTCAACTTCCCCTAGTCCTCTCTTACATCAAGTTAACTTTCATCCTTGGTCTGCCCTACTGTCAATTTGGGGCCTAATGCCCCTTCGGGGGGGGGTGGGGGGTGGGGGCTTCTATCTTTTCCAGACCCATCATCTAATACCACATTGGTAAGGATTGGAAGATTAAAATTATCTGAAATACCAAAAATGAAGTCCATTGAAGTTTTATTTTAGTTATAGAATTCCCTATTAGCGGACATATTTGTCTGTTTACCTTTCCATATTTCGATAACACTCCTTTGTTTTTGATAAACGGAGAAATTCAACAGCATTAGACACACTTTAGACATTTAGGGAACTTTAACTTGTATCAAACCTTCTGCCGTTATCGAAAAGAGCAAAATGCTAACTGGTTCTAACTAATGTGCCTAAAATAAAAAATAAGTTTGTAAGTGTGTCAGAAAGTAGCGCCTTTGGATTTCGATACAGACTTAGAGTCATGTTGCAATCGCTAGTCACTAGAAAACAATTTCCGTGTTAGACAGGTTGCCTCTTAGCAGGTATATTTGTCTGGTTGTCCTTACGTTTTTCGATAAAGCTGTCTTGTTTTCGATAAACGGAGTAATTCCACAGCATTTGACACACTTTAGACATTTAGGTAACTTTAAGTTCTATAAAACCTTTTGCCTTTATCAAAAAGAGGGAAATGCTAATCGATTCTAGATAATGCGCCTAAAATAAAAAATAAGTTTGTAAGTGTGTCAGAAAGTAGCGCCTTTGGATTTCGATACAGACTTAGAGTCATGTTGGAATCGCTAGGCACTGGAAAACAGTTTCCGTGTTAGACAGGTTCAAGAGGTCCTCTTACTATCCTTACATTTTTCGAAAGAAACTTTTGTTTTCGATCAATGGGGAAATTCCATAGCATTTGACATTTAGGGGAACTTTAAACTGTATCAGTCTTTTTGGAATTATCAAAAAAGTAGAAAGGTTATTTGATTCGTCAAATGCACCATTGTTACGTGATTTGGACATTGCAGTTTCATAAAGAAAAAAGGGGAATTTATTCCAATGCAAAGAAAATCATTTTAAAATACTGAAATTCAAATGAGATATCTTTATAAATTTCTTCCATAAGATTAGCATTAGCGAGCGGGTCTTTTCACTTGACTGAAGTAACCCCTTAAGCCTACATGAGGAGCAAATAATTGCGATAGCAGAATTATCGAGCAAGCCCTATCACTACTATGAAATTTTTGGCCAGAATAATAGCTAAGTTTTCTAACAACTGTTTTTAGCTTCTCTCGTTATAATCGACTGTAAAACATCTCGATTGTAGATTCTAGGAATTAATCGATGGCTGTATCGATTGTGAGTTTTTACGATGATGATTTTTCCCGATTGTCGAATTCTCGAGAATCGCCCATCACTACTTAAAAACTTTCTTATAAAGTAAATTCTGTAATTTGAAGGTTAAAAATGCTTTAAATAGATTGAATCTAATATTTTGAGAAAATTAACTTCTAATCTAAAGATAAAACTAGGAGTGAGAACAATACACAGAATATAGATTTTTTTTCCTGGCATTTAAAAAAGAGCATATACATACAATTATTTGTTTTAAACTATTTTTACCCCCCCCCCACCCCTTTCCAAAAAAAAAAAAAAGAAAGAAAGAAAGAAAGAAATACAAATGGGAAAAAAAGAAAACTTCAAACAAATCTAGCCTCTGTTTATCTGTTTCCAATGAATGATTTTAAAAGTAAATGCTTCTTTTGCTCTTAAGTTTATACTGCTTAGCAGAAAATTTAGAATTAACAACTTCACATAAAAGAGTGCATGCAAAAAATAGGGTGACCCCGGCAGTAGTGGATCAAATAAAGTCAGTGCTATGGGATGTTTATTACATTTCCTTTCTTTTAAGTTTTAGAAGTAAACTAACATGATTGTTAGAACCCTAAATGATTGTTCTATAATGGACAAAAATGAAATCCACTGAAATTAAATAGCAACAAAATTATAAATAAATAGGTTTTTTTAGTTGCCATTTTCCCAGTGGTTGCTCATGCGAAAGAAATCAATTGAAAATCTAAAAATTAATCTTTAAAATATCATCCTTGAGCTGTGATTAATCATAATAATTCTTACAAAAATATTAGTTGAAATAAGAAAAGATGGAAGTGGATTATTTTAACTTACTGTAATTATCCCCAAGTACAGTATTTTATGGAAGAAAAGGCGCGTGTTAATTTTTTGTCACGTGCGGCGTTTACGATATTTTTTTTCTTCCCTGCGCATAAAATTGGATAAAATAAAAATTCCTTAAGACTGTTCTCAAGTCCCCTGCTCAACAACACGGAACTTTCTGACTTTGCCGATAGCGAAAACTGCGACATTTCCAATGATGATACTGATACCGAACCATACAGATTGACCAAAGAAAATTTACAACTCTTCCACTCAGATACTGACAACTCAGATTTTGAGGGTTTCGAATAGAAACTAAAAAAGGACTAAAGTGGATACGACGTAAAAAAACGTGCTAAGTTTTAGATCACTTAAAGAAATGTGGAGCGCCTAAGGTGAGGGGTCCGCGTCCCTCGCTCTGGATGGTTTTAGTACCAATTGACTTAGTTTAAATTTGACATTACTTAATTTAAAAATTATATACAAATATTTAAAACCTGATTTAAATATTTTTAAATAAATTTTTAGAATCTTAAGTTATTAAAACACTTTGTTTAAAGTTATATCAATCAGACACTGTCGACAAAAGTAGGAGTATAGATATAGGTGCGACGTTTACGATATTTTAAAGCTTATTCAGACCAATTTTGAGGAGTGCGGCATTTCTTCAATAAAATACGGTAATCAAAAACTAAATGTGTACACTTTCTAATGAAAAAATTTCATAAAATGGCTTATCTTACAGTAGACAGCTGACAACAATGTAACAGGTGCACTAACATTTAAACAAAAATGGTATGTCTGGTGCTACGTATAAAACTCATTTCTACCTGAAATGGCACAATATTTCAAAAATTTGATCAGCTACTGGAAGGGGATCATCTACTGGCGAAGTCACCATATTGGCAAAACTAAAAAATCTGGCATGGAAATTAACCAAATTATTCATGAGAAAATTGCAGCAAGAATTATTTCTTTTTCTCTTCAAAATCTTCTAAAGTAGAAAGTGTACAAATATATTAATGGCAAAACTGCATGGATAAATTTGATAGATTTAGATTATATCCTCCCCTCCCCCTTCCCATTCTTTTTATGTCCCAGTTAAAATGGATAAAATTCTACAAGCTATCTTATTTGTACAAATGAATAAATTCCTACTCATACATTAACCCTTAAATGCCTGATTTTTCAAAAATCATTGTAATAATATTTTTCGGCTTTCATTTTTTAAATAAATCATGGGAAAAATACTTTAAAAAATCATATTTTATTTTAAGTATAGTTTTCGGCTAAAAAACAATTTGTTACTAATTGGCAATACTGGTGTTTAATTGAAAAAATAATTTCCCTTCATAAAATTCTATAATATTAAACACACAAGAATGTTAGGAACTATAATAAGAAATAAATTTTACTTGCTCACTGCAGGTCAAAATTGGGTATTTCGCAAGCTTCCAAACAAAACAAAAAGAACAAGTAGCAACAATTGAAAAAATAAATTTATCTTTATTTTTAAACAACACAATTGTTGCCATCTACATGTTGAAAATTGATTTAATAATATCTTCAGAATGTATTTTATTGGCAACATTAGGCATTATAGCTTCAATATTATTCTAATGGTATTTTAGAGCCTAAATTGGGTATGTTGCCGAAAAGCAACACCAGGCATTCAAGGGTTAAACATTTATACTCTTGAATTTTTCTAAGCATTACAACTGTCTGTCAAATCAACATTCAGTTTTAGATTCCAGTATTAATTACAAAGAATAATTTGCTGTCATCATCATTAAAGAGTATAAGAGGTTTTATAAAAATTAAGTTTTGAGAGATTAGCCATAAATGATACCGTTGGGGGTAATATACAAGTTGAAAAGTTTATACCAAGATAATGAAATATTTATTAAGTAATATTTTACATTGTCCATACATTTAAAAAAACAAGTGGGCAAGTGTGATCACAGATTGCACAGAGGGTTTCGTTTAATATTCCTTTCAAAACACTTTATCCTTTTTAAAAAATCTGTTAGTTCCACATTTCGCAGCCAGGGGCGCACTCTATTCTAAACAAACCTCTATCTGAACGAAACTCCGTTTTACATACTATCCGTATATATATATTAGTCGAAGGGATTGGGCCCAAAGCACCCGAGATAAGTAAACGCCCCTGCCAGTAAAAAGTGGAACTAAAATATGTAAAGGTATGGTGCATAATATGACAGAATGGTCAAAGGGGTGTCGGCAAAAGTTGGAAAAGTGCTCCCCGGGTGAAAAAGGCGGAGGTTAGAAAAATTGCTTAAAATATACAAGTTAGAGCCCGGAGGAGTAAATAATATAAGACTTTTTGAAAATTTTATGATTTGTTGTGTGGTCTGAGGTATTCAGCTATATGTGTGCAAAAATTCATGTCTCCAACTTAATTAGGGGCTCTCTTAGAAAGAATTGCTTAAAATACATATGTGGTAGCTCAAAGTGTTAAACGTAAGAATTTTTCAAGATTTTATGATTTGTCGCCTGGCCTCAGGTGTTCTGCTATAAGTATGCAAAATTGCAAATCTCCAATTTAATAAGGGGCTCAGTTAGAAAGAATTGCTTAAAATACGTATGTGGGAGCCCAAAGGGTTAAATGTACGACTTTTTCAAATTTTTATGATTTGTCGCATGATTCTGTTCAGTTATAAGTATGCAAAATTTCACGCCTCCAACTAAATAGAGTGTCACTTAGAAAGAATTGTTTAAAATACACATGTGGGAGCCCAAAAGGTTAAATGTACGATTTTTACAAAATTTTATGATTTGCTGTTTGATGTGAAGTGCTCAGCTATAAGTATGCAAAATTTCACGCCTCCAACCTAATTAGGTGCTCACTTAGAAAGAATTGTTTAAAATACACACGTGGGAGCCCAAAGGGTTAAATGTACGACTTTTTCAAATTTTTATGATTTGTCGCATGATTCTGTTCAGCTATAAGTATGCAAAATTTCACACTTCCAACCTAAATAGAGTGTCACTTAGAAAGAATTGTTTAAAATACACATGTGGGAGCCCAAAGGGTTCAATTTACGACTTTTTCAAAATGTTATGGTTTGTCATTTGATGTGAGGTGTTCAGCTATAAGTATGCAAATTTTCACACCTCCAACCTAATTAGGGTTCACTTAGAAAGAATTGTTTAAAATACACATGTGGGAGCCCAAAAGGTTAAATGTACGACTATTTGAAATCAGTTCTCTCGTGCTTTGAGTAAGAAACGATCCTTATGGCAACAGTAAAAAGAAAAGTTCTTTCTTTGGGAGATAAAGTTAACATTATTAATCCATCGGATAAAGAGAAGAAGAAAGCTGAAGTTTGTCGAGAATTTGGGTTAGTAAATTCAACTGTGTGCTCTATCTGGAAAAACAAAGAGAAAATTTTAAGTGCCTTTGAACAAAATGGCAATAACATTAAGAGAATGAGGAAGCTGGATAAGGAAGACCTTGATGGGGCATTGTTAAAATGGTTTAAACAGCAAATATTTATGAACGTACCAATCAGTGGTCCAATGCTGATGACAAAAGCAGAACAGCTTGCCAAGTTGCTTGTGCATGCAAATTTTGTTTGCTCCAACGGTTGGATAGATCGATTTAAGGCGCGTCACAGCATAGCATTTCACAAGGTATGTGGGGAAGAAAAAAGTGTTGACGATAAGTGTGTTCAGGATTGGCTAAGTGTTCGGCCGAAAGTTCGACAAGGCTACGCAGACAAGGACATTTTAAACGCAGATGAGACGGGCCTCTCTTTTAAGCTTACTCTCGACAAAACTCTTTCATTTAAGAATGAAAAATGTTCTGGTGAGAAATTGTCAAAGGACAGAATTACAGATCTTGTGTGCAGAAACATAGAAGAAAAGCTTGACCGTGATTGGAAAATCTAGGCATCCATGATGTTTCAAAAACATTAAAACGCTTCGAGTCAACTACCAACACAGCCGAAAGGCTTGGATGACATCCGAGTTGTTTGAAGCTGAATTGAGACAATGGGATAAGGAACTCTGCAGACAAAAGCAAAAGAAACTAATCTTAGTAGATAACTGTCCTGCCCATCCAGAGTTGAAAAATTTACAGATAATACAGTTAGTGTTCCTGCCACCAAACTGAACAAGCAAGTTGCAACCTACAGATCAAGGTGTAATCAGAAGCCTTAAGAGCAACTATTGGAAGTGCGTGCTTATGCATATTTTAGAATGCTCAGACGAAAATAAGGTTTGCAGTATAAATCTTTTAAATACAATTAATTTTTTGGATAAAGCCTGGAGACGCGTTACAGAAAAAACGATTCAAAACGCATTTCAACATGCTGGTTTTGTTTCTAAAGAAGAAAGGGTTAGTGAAATCCTATAAAGAGATGAAGAAGATTTGCCTTTGTCAGAGTGGAGTCGTCGATTCGGAAGATCTGATGATTTACCTTTTTATGAAAATTTAGACGAGTTTGTTGCTGTAGATGACGATGTGGTAACTTCGGAACTTAAATCTGATTTGGAAATTGTCCGAGAAGTGCAGGAAACAGAGGAAGCTCTCGGCGATGATGAAGAAGGGCAAGAAATTGATGAAGTAGTACCATCACCTGGAATCAAAGACGCTCAGCAAGCAATAAGACTGTTGTCAAGTTTTTATGAATCCCAAATCACAGATACAACGATTTTTTAATTTATCGGACACATTGAAGATGACATAGAACAAAAATTATTTTGCTCGAAAAATAAACAAAAGAAGATTGAATAATTGTTCAATGCATAATTGCAATGACATTTTTTATTCATTTTATAATTCATTATACAATTTATACCACCATTATCATTTTATAAGTTGTAAAATAGGGTAGTGTGCACACGTTCTTTACTTATACCCCATGTTTCTGACCCGACCTCGGTTATTACGCCACTTGGTTATAGCGTCATAATTATTGCAGTCCCTTGAATGATGCTATAATCGAGTTTGACAGTATATGAGACAAAGGATTTCTTAAAGTATAGAACACACACATATATAATTTAGTTACTCAAATAAATAAAATATAAAATTAAAAAGTTTGCCAGCATTAGAATTGAGTCACTGGTCCCAAGGACCAGTAAACATGATAATTTACTGGTCCACAGGCATTATAAACTGGTCTGCTGCATAAAACTCTATTAAGTCCCTGTAACCCTTTGAGCTAACACCCCCCCCCCCCCTGCCCTAGAATATGAACCAAACTTACTTTGCAGTTATCTAAATTTTTCAGCATAATAAAATGTAAAATTATAATTTGTTAAAAATCAAATAAACAACAGCACATAAAAAAACTATGAAACTATTAATTAGATATTTTATTTCCAATTATTTATTTCAACTGCCTGTAAGGTTTAATGCAATTTATTTATTTATTTTTTAAATAAAATAAAATCATGCAATTTGTGATCGGTTGCAGTTTCTTCAGGACAGAGAAAATTCGCTTGCCTGCCAGAGAGGGCAAAAAAGTTACTGGTTCCGCGAACCACTAAATTTTTCAAATTAGTGATCCGACTGAATTTTCGGTGGTGTCGAACCAGCAGATCACCAAGGATTTCAAATGCTGTCTGCAGTCTAAATTTAGAAAACTTTTATAGTTGTTCTCCATGACATCAAATATTGATTTAGTGTTAGACACCGAACCTTTAGCATATACACATCGAAAGAATATTTAAAAGAGAAATTTATTCAAAGAGAATATATACATATTTAAAAATTAAAATAAAATAAAATAAAAAAATAGAGAAGAAACCTTTAACTTTGAACTACTACTAGAACTTATGAGACATGAATAATTACATGGCTCAAAGTTTTTTGGTACTAAATATAAAAAAAAAAAAAAGAAAAGTGAGAGAGAAAGAAAAGAAGAAGCAAGGGCAAGATATTTTTATTTAATGTTTAATTTTACCCAAAAAATTTTATTCAAAACATAATAGCAAAACGAATTAGAATAATGGGTAAAACGACCGTGCTACAGAAGTCTGATAGTCTAACAAACAATACATAAATATTATGAAAACCATCGTACAAATAAAAGAACATTATCAATTTTTCAGAAAATTAATGGCATTTATCAAACAGACTGAGGGACAAACAATCTTTGCAGCTTAAAGATTAAACTTACCCCAAGTAATTTGTTAGGATCAATATTCCAAGAACCACCTGAAATCTGATCTTGAAGCCAATTCAAATCTTCTTCAACATTTATTAGATGATTTGACAAACTATTCCTGCAATTAATAGATTACGGTATTTTAATGAACTAATATAAGAAGATATAAAAACCTTAAAAAACATTCAATAAATAATAATGCAAGAAAGATATAAGATACTAATTTAAAATATACACAAAGCCATTATACAAAACATTTACATTCACAGTTGTAAAAAGCTTATACTTTGAAGCATACATTCTACAGTCGCATGCAAAAGTTTAAGACCAGTAGCCGAATTTTGGCATTTTAACAGAAAGCATCATTAACGCCGAATATTATGCCATCTTATGTGTCGATTGCATCAGACTCATTCGCCTGCTTAGAAATAACTTCTCCCATCTCATTCCTTGCCAGTTGTTTTGTGTATTTAACTGTAGACTGTGCTGTTTTTTAATCTTTTTAATGGGTAAAAAATCATCACATTCAGTTGCAAAAAGGGCAGAAATAGTTGCCCCGCATAAAGTTGACTTTTCTGAACACGAAATACCTAAGAGGATACATGTGAGCAAGACTGCTGTTCATCAAGCTGCCGGTAAATTTAATATTTCAGGAAAGTACACTGACCTGAAGAGAAGCGGTCGGCAAACAAAAACTAGTGAATCACGTGATCCGAAGGATGGTAATGCAATCTCCAACAGCCTCCTGCAAGAAGGGTAGACATACTCTGGCTGCAAAGGGCACCGACGTCAGTTTGAGCACTATTTCAAGATATTTGACCACAGATTTTGATTTATTATACTACAAAACTGCTAGGAAATCACATGATTGTTACGAGCACTAGTTTTTCTTGGCTGACCGCTTCTCTTCAGGTCAGTGTACTTTCCCGAAATATTAAATTTACTGACAGCTTGATGAATCGTAGTCTTGCTTACATGTACCCTCTTAGCTATTTCACATTCAGAAAAGCCAACTTTATGCAGTGCAACTATTTCTGACATATTTGCAACTGAAGGTGACTTTTTTTACCCATTACAAAGATTTAAAAACAGCACCGTCTATGGTTAAATCCACAAAACAACAGGTGAGGAATTAGACGGGGGAAGTTATTTATAGCAGGCAAACGAGTCTGATGCAATCAACACATAAGATGGCATAATATTTGGCGTTAATGATGTTTTCTGTTAAAATGCCAAAATTCGACTGCTGATCTTAAACTTTTGCACACGACTGTAGTTTCGAAGTACACTATTTAAATACTAACAACTGTTTAAATGAATCACATTTGTGGCAATAAAATTTCATTAAATAAAGCAGCTTATTCTAAAATATGCCAATATTTCTATTTTGTATGATTGATTCTTAATGTTTTATTTTGTTTATAAAGTGGCTAATTCAACAAAAGTATTAATTTAGAAAAAGAGTATTTAAATCCTAAATACACTTTTCTTTAACTAACTCATCATCATTACTATTTAAAGAAATTAAGTATAAATGTAAACGTACTTTAAAAAAACAACATTATAAGAATTCAAAGTTAACCTTAAAAATCATGCACAATTTCGTGCTGTTCCAAAAATTTTCCATTATTTTAATTTGGTTTGGGCTCTGATTATAGAAAATTTGCTGCTTTGATTTACACTTGGTAGTAAGAACAAACTGATGAATTTATTTAAAAAAAAAAAAAAAAAAAACAATTGTTTTCTGAATGTATAATCATAATTTAATCAATATTAAAGTATTAATTGATAAATGTATTTTTATATATATTATTACAATCTTTATTTTACATTTATATTTTATTTTCTACTTTTAAGTGTTTAAAATATTTCATTGTTGCAGTTTCACAGCCTGGTGGCATATTTTGGCTTGGTGCATAATTAACTCCATTATTGTAGTAACTCGTACACAGTTGTAAATGTAACCCTAAAGAATATTTCGTGCCTGAATAACAGAAAAAAGCATTAAAATTAATTTATTCATTTACAATTAAATTCTAAAAGTATTAAAATGTTGTATTGTCATCAGAAACACAACTGTGTACATATATTTTTTAATTCTAGTACATCGGAAAGAGAGTGAAAAATTTATTACAAAATTCCATCTTTATACACATGAACCAAGTTAAGCTACTGTCATCTTGCTAATTGTAAAAGAGTTCTTGATATTTTGGGATAGCATTTTGTTTAGAAAAAATAAATTGTTTTTGCATAAATAATTCAAAAATAAATATTTTCTGAGAGTTTAGATTACTTGATATTAAAGCATAACTATTTATAAATTAAGTAAGCCAAAATCAAAAACAGAAAATAGATTATTAAAATTTTGGTACTATTCAATTATCAGGATGCAAGCAATAATTTTATACTGAACTGCCAAATCTGGAAAACTGCTTAATACATGTTTGTCCAATAGGTGTTAGGTGTTTACTTCTCTACACAAATTAACACACACATTGTACAATAATATCACTGTAAGGATAAAAGGTGTAAATCTTATTCAGAAATATCAATTTCTATTTTTAGGTTTTTAATTTATATTGTGTGTGAATTGTTATATTAAATTGAGCTATCTGGCATCCATTGTTAAGTACATAGACAAATATTTTACATACGGGGTATTTGAAAAGTATGGAAACGGTCGAATAACTCGAGAAATACACATTGGATTGAAAAATAGAAAATACATGTTAAATATTTAAAAAAAAGTTAATAAGTTATACCAAAGTTGACCCCTGGGTGGGGTGTCACAAGGGGCCCAACTTTGAAATCTTGAATAAAAACCTGCATTTTTTTTTTTTTTTTTTTTTTTTTTTTACATTACAGATTTGAATTCTACTGGAAAAAATATGCAACATTTGTATTTAACATGTTCTTTTTTTTTTCAGATCAAAAATAATGATGCACATCAAGCAAAATCTGGTGTAAAACAGCACCCTGAATAGTGAGAAGCAAGGAGATTGACGTTAACAAAGCATCGCGAAGGGTACAGGAACCTACTATGACTAAGTTGCTGTTTTTACGTAACACTTAAAGTGGTGCACTCATTTAGAATTTAAAAATTAGCCCCCATCCTACCCGTAATGTAAGGGAAGGGAAACAGCATTTTCTGTTTAGTTTTTATTTTTAAAATTTTAAAATCAGAACTTAAATGGAAAATAGAATTTGCTACTCAGCAAACGAATCTGTCCACATTTTACTCGATTACATCGCCATCTACAATGATCTAAAGGAGAAAAAAAATTACAAAAGTTACACATTTTTCTGCCATAGAATCCGAATCTGAAATAAGAAAAGGTTCTCATTCAAGATTTCAAAGTTGGACCTCTCCGACCTCCAGGAGGTCAGGATGGGCAGCCAACTTTGAATAACTGAATAGCTTTTTTTTAAAAATGTTTAATATCTATTTTTTTGTTTTCAATACAATGTGAATTTTTCAAGTTATTCAACCGTTTCCAGGCTTTTTGGACACCCTGTGTATAAGACTTAAGAGTGTTCATAATTAAGTGCTTAATATATAAGGGCGTGCCCAATTGAAAAGTGGACAGCTGACATAGTGATGTTATCAAAGTTGCCAAAAGGATTTTTCATTTGATTTTGGCTTCAGTAATGGTGCATTAGACAAAGTTGCGTGATTTGGAAAGAAGTTGTGTGTGTAACTGAAGGTTAAAACATAGGATGAACAGGATGGAAGTGTCCAGAGTGGAGCAGCGAAGCATAGTGCGTTTTTTGGTGGCTGAAGAGGCAACGAACATAGCCATTTTTCAATGAAGGAAGCATGTTTATGGTGAACACTGTTTAGGCCATACAGCTGTGAACAATTGGAGTAAAAGTTTCGGAGAAGACAGACAGTCAGTCAAGGATGCACCGAGATCAGGACAGATCCACGCAGCCATTACTGATGCATCAGTCGCCGCTGTTTTTGAGATGGTTAGAAATGACAGAAAAGCGATGACCAGTGAAATTTCAGAACAAATGAGGTTGAGTAAAGGGACAATTCACACAATCACTTCGGATGATGAAGTGAAGGATAGGGTATGCACATTCTTCCGAGATCAGCTCCAAGAGTTCTACAACAGGGGTATTGACCTACTGGGACAAATGCCTCAATAAATACGATGATTATTTTAGAATTGTAATAAAATACTTACTTCTACACCCTGTGTCCACTTTTCATTTGGGCACTCATAAATTAAAATTTATATATAGCGCAACATTTAGCTTTTAATATTTAGAATTTAGTTCTTCATTCTATCCGCATATTGTATTTTTCTTATTTGTCAACTTGCTGATTTTTAAATAGATAATATATATATAGCTTTAATAAAACTTATTTTCATGAAGCTGTATATAACATTAGGATTACCATCCCTATATCAAGTTAGATTTTTTGCTAGTATGCATTTACATCTGTTTTAAAATGGCATCCTGGTGACTAAAAAGTAGCAAAATTTTTATGTACAGTGAAACCTCTCTATACCCAAGAAGCCAAAATTTTTCTCATGATTTGTGACAGCCACTTTAAAAAATAATCTGCAATTTACAAAATTCAATGAGAAGGAGAATGCCAAATAAAACCAGATACATTAAATTTATTGAGTTTTCTAAAATTAATTCTAAAATCCAGTTTCACTTTCCTACCAATAAATTTATCCAAAGTTTACAAATCCTACTTTAACATAATTTCATTGAGAGAACTTCCTCTATGTGCATTAACAAACTTAAAAAAATATTTCAATCATCTATTCAAAAGTATAAATGAATGACAAACATTGCTTTCAAAATAATTCACAGATTTCAATGAGAATCTGCACATTATATCTCCCATCTTGTATTTTCTGCTACCAGATCTTTAACAGATACTAATGTGCATGAGAATTTCTGTACAGAGGGACTATGAGAGTCTTTCTTAAAAAAAAAAAAACAGTTAAAATGTCAAAAATTATAAGTTTCAATAGCAGTCATTTATCAGCACTGATTTGCCATCAACCTTTTGCTTTTTTTAAACTTTAACATTGGTAATAGAATGGAAATGACAATTCAGTTATCACAGTGTCTCAAAATAATCTGCTTCATTGACTTAAATTAAGCAAAATAAACATTGTCCATTAACAGTGGTTATTGTACTTCTTTTTGAATTATCTTACATTTTTATTATAACTGTGTCTCAAAATAATCTCCTTCATTGAGTGAAATCAAGAAAGATAAACACGATTCATTAAAACAGTACTTCTTTTTGAAATAATCTTTAATATTTTTATTATCTGAAAATATTCATAAATAGAAATTTTGTGGGTTTTGAAGATTCATACTCCTGTTTCAAAATGTACTTTATGTTTAAGAATACAGAACTACCTTTCCACATTTATTCAAACATGGAAAAGCACATAATTTTTCCAGTTTACCAGTCACTGCATTCACTCATATTACTATTCCGTTTAAAAAAAAAAAGTGAGATTTTAAAAGAACCTTCTGCACATAAGACAAGATGTGATTAAGGCAAATTGAAGGCCTAAGCATTTTTATCAGCACAATCAGTAAACTCAATTTCTTTTTGACCTCTCCTCACTTCTGCTCTTCAACTACAGGTAAATTTGTACAAATACATGCAAGCTCTAATATTTTCCTGATATGAATCTAAATTCAAATTTTAACACCATACACCAAACAGTTTAGTTCAGAATTAAATATAAAGACTTCAGTTTTACCAGACAGAATTTCAACCTTCATGGAGTTCCCCCACTCAAGAAAATGCGCAAAGGAATGTCCTGGTCCTGAAAGAATGAAAGAAAGAAGGAAAAGAGATAAGAACGCTTTAAAAACTGCCCCTTTGTAAGACTTACAACTGAGCCACAGAACAAAAGGAGCATAAAAGAAAACCTTCATTTGTTTCTTTCTTTAAATCAGGACTCTAAGCCAGATTAACCATCTTTTCATGTCTCTTATTGAATTGTTAAAATGAAAAGAATATGCAAAATCAATAGCTCAAAAATTGCAATGGTGAAAATTATTATAAAAGATGCAATTTTTTTTTCAAGAGAAAAAGGAAAGCTATTTCATCACTAAGCACCAGGGGCGGGAAAATACATCATTTTACTCACCATTGGTAAATGAATTTTTAGGCAATCTTTGAAAAACTGCAGGCTATAGAAGATGTGCAAAAACTTCTCTTTTTTTTCCTAGTTAGCTATATTTTGCAAATTTTCAAATTACCACTATGTAAATATGGCACCTAGTTTTATCCTATACTAAACTTTTCTCTGTTGTATATTACAGAGTTGACAAATCTCTTGAACAAATCAATCCAAATACTAGAGAACAAGTCTTTTGCTTCCTTTTGGTCTTGGGTTCCAGGATTACAATCTTAACTACCTTTCACTTTCACGAGGCCTACTGTTATGCATTTACCAAGATGAGAAATGCTCAAACAATGATTTGTAAAGCAATTTTAATGAGTATAATAGAATAAATAACTTAAATAATGTCCATGACAAATCTGAGTGTGGCTGTTAAGAATATATGTTTCATGCATGTTTATGGATGAGAAATATTTATTTGGCCATAAACAGACATCACTGTTATGAGGGATTTCACTGCATACAGAAAATAATGTAATATTATCAGTAAATATCAGTAACTTGTGTAATGTAAGAGTAGTAATTTGATGATTGTATACATCCTTAGTCAGATTTAAGGGATACTGGGAAATTTATTTGAAGACAGACATTAAAAAACATGGATACCTTCTCTCCAGAGTGGGTAGTGAGGAATGGAACCTCATTTCAGAATTGGAAATCAAGTTGTTACATCTTTTTTCTTTACTAAAATGAACAATTTGACGTACAAAAAGAGCAACAGTAAAAGAGCAACAATCAAATACATTAAAACTACATCTACTGAAATATTATTATATATTTCATACTATTCAACATATTGCATTTGATTTAAAAGATTTGCAAAACAAAATTTCTAATAAATAAAATACTGATATATCAACTAATTTCAGACATGTAAGTGACTCAAAGAAAAGAATGTAGAAGGTTTTTCAAATTATACAATGACAAATTCTTGTAATTTAATCTTATTTTAATGGATAGCAGCAAGTAGACAGGGTCTGCTCAGCAGTTTTTTCAACATTTGTACTGCATTTGAGCAAAGACAAAATTTTATTATTTATTTCTATATAACTCATTTTTTCTAAAAATTACAATAACAAACACTGTCAATTCATTTTTTGCATTTTTTCTATTGCCTACCCTATTCAATTTCTTCATGTTATAGAGATAACAATTGTGATTTTTTTGTTATACATTTACGAAGTTGTAACATATAAAATAGGTTTATTGTCGAGGTATACAACACTCGACATTCCATACAACATTATGGGTATGGCGAGGATTTTCTGTAGATAGAAATTCTTAGTTTGCCTCTTAACCTTCATTTTACAAAAAGATATATATATATACACTAGTGAAAACAATTAAAGGGACAAATGGTTTAAAAAAAAACAAAAAACAAAACAAAATAAGTCATCCCTCTAAGCAAATAAGGTATCAAATGATAGTTAAGCTCGTTGGGGACACACCTGCCACTCAGTGGTATGTGTGGTCATAAAGCAGTGGCGCTGTAATCGTGTTTGTGCAGAGGTGCCTCATTTGAACGACGAAGCTTAGCGGACGGAAGGAAGGAAGTTTTAAAGCACCGTAGCATAACCCGATCCTTGTTTTTTGATTTTTTTTGTTTACCCATCGTTAGTATGACTAGTCGATATCGTCTAGATGATGCCACAAGATGGCAGATTCTTGGAAGACTCGAGGCCGGCCAATCACAGGCTACCTGTTGTAAGGACCTTGGTGTTCCGTGAAATGTGGTGTCTACCGAAACAGTGATCCCCCAACCTGGTCAAGGCCTAAAAAGGGCAACAACGCCGGCTGAAGACCATTATTTGAGACTTTTAACCAAAAGGGATAGGTCCGCGACAGCGACAACTGTCTCGTCACGTGTATAATGCTACAAGAACATCCATTTCACGGAAAACAGTCACACAGAGACTTAATGCAGGTGGCCTGTGTGCCAGGTGCCCTGTAGTCTGCATCCCTTTGACTGTGAACCACAAAAAGTCCCGTCTAGCATAGTGCCGAGAACACCCTCTCTTGGTCAGAGGATAGTTTGGGGTGGGTTTTGTACAATGATGAGTCGCGATTCAGTCTGGGCAGCGACTCGAGACGTGTTCTCATCTGGAGAGAACTCGAGAGTCGATATCGGCCCTCTAACATTGTCGAAAATGATCACAATACGGGAGGTGGTCTGATGGTCTGGCAGGCATCAAGGCAGACGAGCGTACCGATCATAATGTGTTTGATAGAGGCACCCTGACAGGTCAGCGGTACAGGGACGAGATCCTTGCATCCTCTTTGAGACTTTCTGCGGAGCTTATGGACCAAAGTTCGTCTTTATGGACGATAGTGCTCGTCCACATAGGGATCAGATGATGGACGAATACCTCGAATCGTAGGATGTTCAACGAAGGGAGTGACCTGCGATGTCCCCTGACCCTAATCCCATCGAACACATATGGGACACCCTTGGACAATCAATTGCAGCTTGACCAGCTCCAACGACCATCGCTGAGCTCAAGGGTACCTTGGTGCAAGAGTGGGTGCAATTGCCACAGAGATTGATAAGGACCCTGGTAAGCAGTATGGAACGTCAATGCGAGAGTTGTGTAGTTGTTACAGACGATTATACACTCTATTAGACATGTTTTTCTCTGACTGACAGGGTTTCGGTCAGCTGCTGTGCTGGACATGTGACCAGTTACCTTATTTAGGGTGCAGGTTGTGCCAATTTTTATTTTCCCATACATTGGTCTTATATCGAATGATATTTTGGCCAAGTTTGGTTTTATTTGCTTTGTTAGTTTTTTTTTGTTGCAAAAAAACCATTTGTCCCTTTAATTGTTTTCACCAGTGTATATCAGTGATGGAACAGCATGGACTTCATTTTGGAGCAGCAAAAACGCTCATTTTGGAGCAGGAAAAAGCCACTTTGGAGCAGAAAATAACTATTTTGGAGCAATAAAAATGCTCATTTTGGAGCAGAAAATAACTATTTTGGAGCATCAAAATGCCATTTTGGTATTCTTTGGCGAAATTCACATTTCCCCTGCAATTCTTTGATGAAATTAGAGTTTTTTTACAACCCTTTGACAAAATTTGCGTGTTTTTCATGATCTTTTGACCAAATGTGCGTATTGTTCGCAATCTTTTGACAAAATTTGCGTATTTTTCGGACCCTTTGTTGAAATTAGCATGTTTTTCGCTATCTTTTGATGAAATTAGCATATTTTTGAAATCTTTTGATGAAATTTGCGATTTTCTGCGACTTTTTGATGAAATTTGTGGTTTTTTGCGACCTTTTGATCAAATTTGTGGGGTTTTTTGTGATCTTTTAACGAAATTTGCGTTTTTTATAATCTTTTGACCTTGTTTTATTCGTTTTTTGACGAAATTAGCTTTCCTTTGACAAAATTCACGTTTTTTGCCGATCCTTTGACAAAATTCGCGTGTTTTTCGTGATCTTTTGATGAAATTCGCATGTTTTTTGCGATCTTTGGACAAAATTCGCGTTTTTTTTTTTTTTTGCGACATTATGAGGAAATTTGTGGGTTTTTTTCGCGATATTTTAACGAAAGTAGCGTTTTTTCACGATCTTTTGACCGTGTTTTGTTTGCTTTTTGACGAAGTTAGCTATCATTTGGCAAAATTTACTTTTTTTTTCGTGATCCTTTTACGAAATTCGCGCGTTTTTTGCGATCTTTTGACGAAATTTGCGATTTATTCGCAATCTTTTAACGAAATCGCGTAATTTTCAACGATGTTTTGACCGCGTTTTGTTCGCTTTTTGACGAAATTCGCGAGCTATTCGCGACCTTTTGAAGAAAATCTCGTGTTTTTCGCAATCTTTTGACAAAAATCTCGTGTTTTTCGCGATCTTTTGACGAAATTTAAGACCTTTTGATGAAATTTGCGGGATTTTTTCTCTATCGTTTAAATAAATTAGAGTTTTTTCACGATCTTTTGACCGTGTTTTGATCGTTTTTTGACGAAATTAGCGATCCTTTGACAAAAGTCATGTTTATCTCGCGATCCTTTGACGAAATTCGCTAGCTTTTCGCGATCTTTTCACAAAATTTGCGTGTTTTTCGAGATCTTTTGACAAAATTCGCGTGGTTTTCGCGATCTTTTGACAAAATTCGCGTGTTTTTCGCAATCTTCCGCCAAAATTTGCGTGTTTTTCGCGATCTTTGGACAAAATTTGCGTGTTTTTCGCGATCTTTGGACAAAATTTGCGTGTTTTTCGCGATCTTTCAACAAAATTTGCGTGTTTTTGCCGATCTTTTGACAAAATTTGCGTGTTTTTCGCGATCTTTCGACATAATTTGAGTGTTTTTCACGATCTTCTGACGAAATTTGGGTTTTATTCACGATCTTTTAACGAAATCAAGTTTTTCGCGATCTTTTGACCGCGTTTTGTTCATTTTTTGACGAAATTAGACATCCTTTGTTAAAATTCACGTTTTTTTTTCAGTGATCATTTGACAAACATCGCGTGTGTTTCGCGATCTTTTTGCTAAATTCGGGTGGAAAATGATCGATTTGGCTCAAGAATTATTATCGAATCGGCGCAGTTGGGCGCAATTTTGTTGAAAAATGATCGTTTTGGCGCAGAAATGCGTAGCATTATCGATTTGGCGCAATTGGAGCAGCTGTTCCATCACTGAGGTATATATATATATATATAGCAGTTTGCAGAAAACAACGAAGATGGATTGAAACAGCTGCAGTAGTTGGATGTATTTTTTAAATTCTGAAGGTGCTATTATTGAAAAACTGAAATATGTTCCCAGCCACGGAATTAGCTATAATTTAATGGAATTGGTAAAACATATTACAGGGTCACAAAGTATCAGGTAACCAAAAAAGTTCTGTCGTTTTTATGAAACGGCAAACGTCAAAGAATGTTACACACAATGGATATTAGATGGTGCTACAATTGCTGAAATATGTTAATCAAGATGTAATTCAGAGTCATCGTATATAAAGAGAATTGGAATGATTATTGCGTAAAAGTGGAAAAATGGATGTGAACAGGAGTACTCCAAACTTTATAATTCGTGATTGTATGTTGTATGAGTTTAAACATGGAACAAATGCTGTGTCCATGGCTCAAAAAGTATGCCAAGCTTTCAGAGAAGGTTGTGTCAGCATTCGCACCATCCAAAGGTAGTTTAGGGAATTTGCTGCCAGCGATGAGTCGCTAAATATGATCCACGAGCATATTGTGCATAAGGTGTTATTGTGCGTATAGTGGACAGCAAATGGAATTGTTCGCTATGAACTGTTATACCATCTGGTCAGACGATTACTGTGAACGTCTACAGTAACCAACTGCGTCGAGTTCATGAATCACTTTAAAAAAAAAACAGCCAGCTTTGGTGAACCATAAAGGCTTTCTTTACCAACAGGATAATGTTAGGCCATATGTCGCACATGTGACCTCTGACACAATTCAAACCCTTGGATGGGAATCGTTTTTGCACCCTCCTTATTCCCCTGACATTAACCCTTCTGACTATCACCTATTTTTAAGCCTCGATAATCCTATGCGCAATCAACATTTTAGCAGTCGAGAGGCTATGACATCGAAGTCCAGAACTCTTTGAACTTTAAAGATCGTGACTTTTATAAAAATGGAATTTATGAGCTTGTTTCTTATTGGGAAAAGGTTATTGCATGTGAGGGTGGTTATTTTGATGAATAAATTGTATTAATTTCCTATACATTTTACTGTTTGTTTTCTTTTACCTAAATACAACAGAACTTCTTTGGTCACCTGATAATTTAGCATGATTACTTATTATGAGGTGAGAAATTAAAGAAGTGAAGCAGCATGCAGATGCCGAAGGAATAAAGCTTTGTCAAACTGCTTTTTACATTGCAAGAAAATGCTTATTGCAGAAAAGGATTTTCCCTATGACCTACAAAATATCCTCTGTTATTACACTCAGCTCTAATTGAAATCATCCTAGATAATGAATGGTAGTGAATCAGTAACACAAAGAAAGAAACATCAATTTGTGTGGTACTGATAAACATGTAGAACCTTGTACATACCCACTGTTTTAGAGAAAAGAGGAACACACAGAAAAGAGGAAAACAGCCCCTATAATTTAATCACCAAATTTTTCCGGAAAAATGGAAATAACCATTAAACTGGAATTATGTTTTCTTTCAATTTGTTGGAAAAAAAATAAGCTTAAGGGTTTGGCAGAAAATTTTACTTGATTAAAAAGCTGCTAGTAATTTTGAACCAAGCAATACATGTTGTATTAATTATACCGGTAGTCAAGGACTCCGATTACGGCAGTGTAACAATAACATTTTTGAAATTGTTAAATGAAACAGCCTCATTTTTTATGCAAACTTTTGCAGGTAATGAACAATTTATTATTGGCATAGTAAAAGAAAAGTTTTCAGAATCATGTTTAATTACCTTTTTTGTGATAAACAGAATATTATTCCATAATTTTTTTTTGTCATCTACAATAACTTTTTCTGCAAAATTTAAGCTCAACAGTTTTTAATTGGATTGTGAATGACAGTATGTCACCAGCATATTAGTATTAAGATTCTTTAACCTATCAAAATAAACTTGAAGTTGATATTTAACCAATTATTTTTGTTATATTCGAATCAGTACATAAATCTTATATAAATTGTATTAGACTGGAAAGAAACAGCAAGTCTTCAAGTATTATCACAATTCATACGGCATTTGAAAGACAAGGCTGTCTATAAAGATATTAAAAAGGCAGTCTATCTGAATGCAATCTGTCCTAAGACTAAGGGAGAATGACCTGAAGTCTTGCATTAAATCTCCCATAGAGTAGAAATCTTCTCTAACAACGGTGTTGACAAATGATAAATAGTGTTGGCGAGAGCTTCGGTTATGGAAGATTGACAATAGAAAAAAATGTTTAAACCTATCAGAGCGAATGGTTTCGAAGTTAAGACCTAGTTAGATGGTTTTCCCGTACTCAAATTTAATTAGTATATAAGGCTTATGTCATAAAAATTGTCCCAAATGTTTTTGATTTAAAAATTTTAATGCTGGGTCTCTTTTTACCTGACAAAACAAATTTTCTTGAATTAGGGACCTAGGTAGGCTATTTTCTTGTGATAGATTTCGTATAGATGAAAATCTTCCTGAATATTGTTAGACTATCTTCAATATTGTTCGTAATTGTGTTTTTAATCAATGACCATTAGTATTGGCGAGAATTCAGATTAATGAAGATTAATTTTGGAAATTGCTTAAACCTGTTAAAATAAAATATTCCAAAGTCGAGATCTAACTAGGCCATTTTCTTGTGCTTGATTTAGGATAAATGGCAAATTTCCTGAAAATTGTTGTGCCATTTTCGATATCATTCATATTCTTGATGCTGATCAATGACCAATAGTACTGTCAAGAAGGACGATTATTGAAGATTGGTTTCAAAAATGGCTTAAACCTATGAAAATTTAGTTGAGACCTAGTTATACCGAATTCAAATAAAGCATTTTTCATGAATATCATCAGAACTATTTTCCATTTATATCATCATTTTCAGTGCTGAGTTTGATTTAACCATATAAAATGAATTTACCCAAATTAGAGACATGGCTAGATAGTTTTCTCAGGCCTCGAATTAGTATAGGAGACATGTTTCGTGTACATCGCTTGAGCAATTTTTGATTTATAGCAAGCAGCAATTGCTGCGCTGAGTTTGCTTTAATCTACCAAAATGAATTTTCTCGAATTCGAGATCTAGCTAGACAATTTTCTCTTGCTTGATTTAGTATAGGAGGCAAGTTTTATGAAAATCGTTACAGTTGGTTTCAATATCATCTGTAATCAGGAAAATTGCTTACTCGTTTAATATACATGAATTGCACAACAGAATAAGTATACTACTCACTAATTGGCTAATAATATTCATAACTTTTATAAGACTACAGATTTTTCTCTTCTCTTATAAGAAAAAATCTCTACACTGTTAAAAATATCGTGAAAAATTACCTCTGTTTTTCAAGGCTATCTATTTTCTGACCAATAAGAGCACTTCATAGGTGTTAATGTAGCGTTCTCATTGGTCAGAAAATAGAGAACCTTTAAAAACAGAGGTAATTTTTCACGATATTTTTAACAGTGTATGCTAAATACTTCTGCATTGATGATACCTTTGTCTCAGCATTTTCACTATCCAGAAATGTTTTATGATGGGCCAAAATATTCTATTTCAAAAAGAACAATTATTCTCCTTCACTAGCTGACCCGCCCGGCATTGTCCGCGCGGACTGTCATTGAAAGATATAACAGTGGAGTGGACTTCATAAAAAAAAAAGACTGAATAGCATTTATTTATATTAAAAACTTGTAAAAAATTTAAATAAGAGCTAAAATTTCAAAAGTATAACAGTTACGTTTCAAAAAAGGATACTACTTGGTTATCCCGTCCACCCAAAAACTGTTGCCAAACTTTAAGATTAAATTAAAAAGCAGAAAAAACAATGTTTAAAAATGCACAAATAATACATGAAAAGCAGCAAACAGCTGTTTCGAATCTACTAGCGAGATTCTTCTTCAGTGCAAGATAAGGAAAAAAGAACAGCGTGCTAGAAAAAGCAAGGCTGAGCAAAATGATAGACAGAGATGCACTGGCTTATATACCCGATGTGGGTAGCAAAGGCACCAAAAACAACCAATGAGAGAGAAGCAGTGAAAACGACTGGGTGGACAAGTAGTGACATCTACCGGAGGAGCAGAGAAAAAGAAACCAAAAAAGGGAAAATTAAATTAATGCTTTACAAATACTTGGAAAATCAGGAGTACTAGATAAGTCATTGACCAAAGAGTGAGAATTTTTAATGATGGGGTAAGCTTCCCAAAAATCAAGATCAAGGTTAGAAGAGCATTTTTGGATAATGATGGTTGAAGAAAAATCGAACCTATGTTGAGAAGACCAAGAATGTTGAGCAACAGAAGAACGTTTAAGCTCCCGATTTTTAACATAACATTCATGCTCTTTTAACCCTTTGCGACACGCTATGTTAAAATAGTACTTAAATTTCAAGAAAATGTTATAAAAAGGTTTAGATAGGCATGATTATGCAAATCATGACCAAAAAAAAAATTCTGGATTTTTTTTTTTTTTTACCTGAGGAGGTGGGACAGAAACTGACCCACCATGCAACAAAGGTATGTCATAAGCTACAGTGAGAGCTACTTAATGTCTTAATTAATATATTTAATAGATGAATAAAAATGATATATTTACAGAAAACTTTTTTATAAATTGAATAGAAATGAAAATAAAAACATATAATACCATTTTACATGGTATTATATGTATAAAATGTTTAGACAATAATACAAAAATCTAGGATAAAATATATGAATAATATGAATAATTTCAAAAACACAAGAATAATATAAGAAATATGAGAATAATATGAGAAATATGAAATTAATATGAGAAATATGAAATTAATATGAGAATAAATTTAGAAGTAAGAGAATAATATAAGGAATAAAAATTTATGAATAAGAATATATAAATTTAAAATTTCAACTTCTTCTATAAATCTGGATATGTATATAGAAGCTTTGATGCTCATAATGTGTGAAAATATCGATAACCAACACTAGATTATACAGATTCATAATTTTGTGGATTAAAAAAAAAGCAAAAATTCTATTTTTGATGAAATTTTGTGAAACAGGATACTTATGATTTTTGGAGGCAAAGCGGAACTTCACATGTTTCGCACATTCAAAATGTGCAATGCTCTTTTTTAGATGTGCTGCAATATGCACATCTCCTTCTATTACTTCTTACTGGAATGTGTCCAACATTTTTCAGTCTTTTCTCAGGGGGAACGTAGGGTTTTTTGCTCTTTATTTGAACTGGAGAAAATTTCTTTGTGTTTTCCTTTTCGCCGGCTATTGACATTAAGCCTTCAATAACTGATAAACGGAAATCCTTTATATTTTTCACATCATGGTTTGGCTCTTTTATGAATTTAAATATAATAAATGTGTTCAGTAAGCTTGCATCAAAAAAAAAAAAAAAAAAAAAAAAAAAAAAAAAATGATGCCACCATTTTTTGGATTTTCTATCAATCTCATACAAACTCTTCAATTGATCGAACATATCGACAAATACCATATTCTTATTATAGTTTATAACAGCATTTGGGTATGGCACTTGTGTGATGTCTCCATCTTTTTCTCTTCTTGCTATTTCGGTAACATTCAGGGGGTCTTCTAAAGTTGACAGTACACATACTGATCTTAATATTAGCATTACTTTTGGTCCATATTAGAATCACAGGTTCTGGGGGTCCTGCAGCCTCTATTTCACTGTCATCCTCATTCTCATCCTCTTCAGGAATTATTCTTTCAATAGGTGCAATGCATTCTTCTTCATCAGAACTGGAATCTGACGCATTTGAGTCTGCATCTGCTGGTAGCTCTTCAAATAAAGCTATTGCTTCTTCAATAGTCAATTTTTTTCTCGACATTTTGAGTAAACAACTACTTACCATTCAAAAACTAAGAGAAAAGCACAATTTGGCGGGAAACAAAAGCTAGACATAACGAGAACAATTAGAATTATAACGTAAGGTTCTGCAAATTATTTGGTGCTGCCATCTGTTAGCGAGAATCTCATGTGTGTGATGGGTCAAATTCTGAACCGCATACTTTAGATGAATAAAAAATAATTTAAAATGTCCACTGAAATTTCTTTTTTTGCTTGAAAAATACCTTGAGATAAATATAAATATAAATAATAGGCTTTCATGTACATATGTGCTTTGAAATTCAATAAAAATGACAGCTCTTTTAATACCTCTTTTTAGACCTCACTTTAAATATTTTTTAAAGAGAAACTATAATCTTTGTGATGTGCTGCCATCTATAGTTTAAAAGAGGGGTTAAAAATGAAGAGATCCATATATTTGAATTATAAAGTGTGTGAATTGAGACTGATTTTAAAAAAAGTTAATTAGGTGGACAGAAATTGACCCACCATGCCGGAAAGGGTTAAACGAAATCTAAGAGCACAACCAATATAAGAAAGGCCACACTGGCAAGAGATTTGGTAAATACCCCAGTTATATAGGCGATCAATGGGATGTTTGAGATTTGAAAAAGTGATTTTATTAACAGGAGAAAAAATAACATTGAAATCGAACTTTTTTAAGATTTTAGCAACTTGCTGATTGATTTTAGGAAAAAATGGTAACACAACTGAAGTATTAGAGTTGGAATTAGAATGCTTATCAGAATGGACGGATTTGTCAATTTCTTATAAATAGAATCAATAATATTAGAGGAATAACCACGATCAAATCAACAGCAATAGTTTTGAGGTAATTGAGTTCAGCACTAAGTAACTGAGGAGTGGAACAAATATTGGTAGCCCGAAAAACAAAAGTATTGAAAGCAGCAAATTTCTGGTTAGGGGGATGAGAAGAATACCTGTGAGATGGGAGACTGACAGCAAAAGGCTTACAAAAGACTGTAGTCTGAAAGCCATTTTCACAACGAATAACAAGGACATCCAGGAAAGAAAGACAGTTATTGATCTCAATTTCAGAGGTAAATTGAATGCAGGGATCAATGGAATTCATAATAGAGAGAATATGATTAATATCCAAATTCATATCATCCAGAACATAAACATCACCAACATAACGAACAGAGAACAGAAATTTTAAAATATCAAAAAGTTAGTAGATTTGAAACAGCTGTTTGCTGCTTTTCATGTATTATTTGTGCATTTTTAAACGTAGGTTTTTCTGCTTTTTAATATTGTTCCACAAAGGCTTTATTTGCTATTATTATTTAAGATTAAATGTCAATAATGGATGATCGTAAACGTCACATTCACTTGACATTAAACATGTGTTTGTTACGTCATCAAGTATTTTTAATTCAACGTGTTATTTGTATTTTTTTAATGTTTTACTACTTTATTTGTGTACTACTTGATCATACCGTCGACCAAAAAATTATCACCAAACTATAAGATTAGATGCCAATAATGGTTGATCGTAAATGTCACAATCTCTTGACATTAAACACGATACACGTGTTTGTTACGTCATCAAGTGATTTTTAAGTCTTTTTATTTGTATTTTTATTAAGGTTTTACTAATTTATTTGTTCTTTCGCTAATTAAAATTAAAATTTTGTCAATTTGTATAATTTGGCGAATAGTTTGGTGAAATTGGTCGACGAGATAATCAAGTAGTACCTTTATTTGTTCTTTTGTTATTTAAAATTACTGCAAATTTTGATTTTTTTTTTTTTTCCCCATCAAGCTTTTATCTAATGTTTACATACATTTTATAGTCATATCTATATACGTTTTTTGACTAAATAAAAGGCATTAGGTTTCTTAAAATTTTCCGTTATCGTTGATACTTTTGTGTCCCTTAATAAATTTGATTATTACATTTAAAATACTTACATTTTATTCACAAATGGACTATCTTAAAAATATCTGTTTGTTTATGGTTTAATTTAATAATTCTGCATTTAAATAAGTAAACTATCAATATTCTTTTGTTCGAAATCATCTAATTAAATCAAATTTTATGTTTGGTATGTGGCTACTGAAGTAACCTTATTATTTAGTGATTTTTTTAATTTAAATTCATTAATTTTCCTATCTTAAAATTTTAGAAAGGCAACATTCTTTTATTTGTATAATTTGGTGAAATTGGTTGACGGGATGATCAAGTACATAGTACCAAAAAAAAGCCGCCGGATATGCTCTCTATAGTTTTTGGCTTTGAGTGAATTTTGACACAACAAATCTTTTATTAAATCAGGAGTTTCTGATTTAAGGGAGACAAAATTACTTTACCGTTAAGACAACATTTTGTAAACTTCTTGCTGCTGTTTAATTTGCATTTCCAATACAGTGCTTGGCAGAAATTGCATGTTTCACTCAAAGTTTCACAGTTATGCTCTGGAACGTTTAAATCAGCAATTTGGATTTCAGAAGCAATGTGTTCGTGCATGCAACAGTTATTAAGCCTATTTTGGCGATCGCTTATATCTGTGTTTGGTGGTGTTGTCAATCCAATTTATTTCAATTTTGGTTTTCTTAATTCGGCTTCTTCACTTTCAAACACTCGCCGAGACCTTTTACGGACATTTCTAACACTATTTTGAAGCTCCATAATTGCAGCGAAAGAGCGAAACGTAAATAAACCCGATTTACCTAGGCCTAAATCCTGCCAAAGGAGTTTTTAACCAATGAGATGCGATTGCCATTAAACAATTAACAAATAATCACGATTTCTGTGTCACGTACGATAGCGTAATATATATATATAGATTTTAAAGTATTTTTTCATCTCTACTTCATATTCATCTGATTTTCAGATGCTCATATACTAATTTTCATCTCACATTTTTGCAGTGCATGAAAAAAAATTAACCAAATGAAACTTGAGGTTTCAAAAATAGGTCAGAGGATTTCATTTCTCAGGCATCCCCCCTTTTCCCCCATATATACTCATACACCTAATGGTTTCTTTGCATTTTTGCATTAATCCAGAGAACATCCAAAATTGATTTAAAAAAGAAAGAATTCTTGTACACTTGCAATTTACAAAAAATACGTAGAATACTTTGATATTATTTAACATAAATTTTACTTTATTACTTTTTTTAAATAGCGCAATAAATGTGAATATTAAGAATTTTGTCTTTTGATCAAAATAAAAGATGGGAGATCATTTTTACCCCCTTCTTTTTTTAAAATAAAGAGAAGTATAGATACATTAATAATTTAAAAAGATGGAATTTCATAATAATGTATATATACAAATATATTAAATAGCTACATTTTTAAAGTGAAAGGTAATCCACAGTCAAAGTAACAGAACATGAAAAATGTTCACAATTTTATATCCAATTTCTTAATTTATAGTGACATATAATTGAAGGAATTTGTTTAGCTGGTAACCTTCTACATAGAAAAAAATATCACTGTTTATTTCATGTTTTTCAATGCAAAATATAAATGAGTGAAATGAACATTCAAGTGATTCTCATAAATACAAAATAATGTAAGACGTCTTAAATTCAGTATGGGCAAATATTTTCATAACTTTCATTTATGCCTTTCTTTAAATACTTTCAAGCATCATATATCATGTTATCGTATTCAAGTACTTCAAGAACCATATTTTTGTGTACCTACTCTTGCAGAACATGTACTATAAGACACACAGTGACATGATTTTAGTGCATAGAAATATCACTCTTCGCTACATTTTGGGTTTTTTACTTTACTTTTCTTTTCTTTTCTTTTTTTTTTTTTTTGGTATTTATTTAAACAGGGTTGCTACTCATGTGGGAGAATGAAATTCCCTTAGTTTTCCAGGTGCATTTTATGAAAATTTCAGTCTAGCGGTGTAATGTGAACTGGACAAGACAACAGTAAAATTAATATTGTATCACGTGAAAATATAAAAATTTTCAACTATATATCACAATTAAAATTTTCACATATGACCCCCCTCCCCTCACACACAAAAAAAATGCTCTTAGGACTGCAATAGAAATTACTTTCCTGAATAATTTCAGAGTATTTCAAAGTAAGTGTCCTGTAAAATGGAAAAAAAAATATATACATACTGTAAAAGCACTTATTTTCGTGAGTCGTAATTTTTGCGAAAATGAAATTATCGGTGATTTCGCGAATTTTATATGAACAGAAACGAAAGTTGAAAAATTCCGAAATTACCTAAATAGAACCCCTTTTGCATAAGGCAATTTAAGAAACTTCCTTTTGTCCAAAAAGTTCTTCACCCCCTCCCCTCCCCCCTTTAACCATCGCTCTAAAAATGAATGGCTTCAAAAGAAGCTGATATAAATACTGTAAGTGAATGAGCTGCATTCTATTAGTTGTATTATTGTTTTATTCAAGAAGTAGTTGTATAGTATTCAAGAAATAGTTGTAAGTATTCAAGAAATTTGTGTACTTATTTCTTATTTAAGTTAGTGTAATCCTTAAATTTTGGATAAGTGAAAAATTTCTGATTTTTTATTAACATTTGAGGCGAAAAAATATATATATTTCGTGAGGCTTAAATTCTCGCGATTACGACGGGCTCGCGAAAATTAAAGCCTCACGAAAATAAGTGCTTTTACAGTATACAATATTTTTGCACTGAATGATAATTTACTTCACCATCTATCACAATCTCACTTAAGTTCAATTTTAGGCAAAGGGGGTTGAGAAGCAAACACTTCAGGGTGGAGGTTAAGCAGATTTGAAATTATTTATTAGTTACAATATATGTCAATAAAAGAAACATTGCAGAAAATTTTCAAAAAATTATATTAAACAGTTAAAAATTTTAAAGTATGTGTGCAGATGACAGTTGGAAAAAAGAAAAGGGAAAGAAAAAGGGAAGAGGAAATTTTAAGAGGTGATTAAATAAAACTTCTAAAAATTGGAATTTGCAAAAACGTGGAAGATTTTTCTCATTTGCCATGGGACAAAGGTTGTACTTATTTGGCGACCTCCATGAAATTTTATTAAATTCTCTGACTTTTCCAGGATTTGGGATAAAATATAGAAATTCCCTGACATTTCCCTGACTTATTAGACAAATTTCTGAATTCCCTGACTTTTCCAGGTTCTCCGGGTTTTCCAAGTTCCGTAGCAACCCTGTTTAAATAAATTTTTGTGTTAACCTTATAAAAACCTAGTTTCTACAGCAATGGCTTAACAAACTTCATTTAATAAAAGTGTTCAATCGACTGATTTTCATAAAATTTCATTTAAAAGAATTTATTATACTTTTTTTCTCTACAGGGGAAATTATATGATTTTTAAGCTAAGCCCTTATTCTTCAGCTAAGTTTATTGAATAGAATCAGTTCATAATTTAAAATTTACCACATCATTACAATTATTTTTATTTTCAAAATTGGTAAAATAATAAAATAATTAATCTTAATTATGATTATTAATATTTTTATAGAAATATATGAATTACAAGCAGAAAATACATTAGAATTAAAAATATATATACCCCGAAAAAGATTATAATTACTTTATCACAAACGACTATTGGTTAATAACTTTTGATTGCTTGTATATTAAGAATTTTAAAAACTTAATTGTCATACACATAACAACTAATTAACACTATGACACACTTTACAGGTGTTAACAAACAAACTGAATACTTACTTTGTGAGTGATGAGGATTTTAATGCATTTGAAGAATCACTAAGAGCTAATTGGTAATTGTGTTCATTTTGTTGCTGCTGCTGATGTTTTTGCAATTCTGTTTTACTGTTTATTCCATTTTCATTTCGACTTTCCCCATCCTTCTTTTCTGTATCAGGTGTAAATAAATCTCCTATATGAATTGTTGGAATTTTAGGAGTATTGAGAGATTCAGACAACAAAGAGTCAACATAGTCAGATTTAGTAGTCGTGTAGACTAACATATTAGGGGTAGAACTAATGGTATAAGGTATGCAAGAATCTGAGTTACTACTGACAGGCAAAGAGATAATTTTATCACATGATTCATCATCGGGTATAGAAATTACATTGTTGCAAGGAGAATCAGCAATATATTCTAAAGGAATACCAAGAACAGACTCCTCTACTGTTCCATCATCTGAATTTAAAGCAGGAGTACTGAAAAAAAAAAGGGAAAAGGAATTACTTATAAAAACTATTTTGAATGCAGACAGTTATAAACTTTCAATCAAATACGGATTACATGTTTTGAATACTTCAGGATTATATAATTGTTTGAATTTAATGAGTTACACAAATAATAAAATACAGGCCTATAAATGTTACAAAAAATCATTCAGGAGTAACTATAAAAATGTTCAGAAATGCTTTAAGCACAAAAAGAAATTTTATTGTTTTAATTCTAAATCTTGCTGCATTTCACATAACATTAGATTGCACAATGACAATATTATAATTGAAATACTACACAGATTAACCAATTATTAACCCCTCCCCTCTCTTTACAAACGGAAATAGTGAAAAATTATAATTGAAATAATTAGATATAATAGATGATTCTTATAAAATCTTATAATGTAATAAACACACACCTTTATTATAGATGGGCAATTCTAAGTGAATGTTACCATTTTTAGTATTTATTTTTTACATCAAATATGTAATGTATCGTAATTTCCCGCGTATATGCTGCGGCTTAGTTAAGTCTTTTTCAAATCAGAAATTTTATTGAAAAAAAGAAGTCAAATAAGTGCAAAGCAGAAGTAAGTCATATTTTATTTTAAATAAATTCTAGAAAGAAATCAAGTTATCTCAGATACGGCAGATACACCGCGAAATAACGGTATATATTTCTGACATTCTGACCTATATATTTTTTATTTTTGCAATGCACTTTCTAAAATTTTTAATAGTCAAAATCCATTATAGTCAGCATAGCTTCTTTTTATGTGTTTATTTGTTTGTCTGCTACAAATTTGATGTTTGTCTGTTACAGGTAAGATGACATGTTTTTCATAACTATATTGTGGCAACAGTCAAATTTTGTGAAAGATGTGTTTCTGAACTCCGTCTGAATGAAAATACCTTTTTGTTATAATAAATTGTATGATATTTTATAACATAGATAAACATTAAGGTATCCGAAAAGCATGGCAATTCCTATTTGTCTGTTACAATACCATTTTTTTAATCATAATTATTTACATTAAATAAGTTATTCATAATAACTATATTATTTTATCTTCTAATATCATATGCTAATTGTAGCCATCTTTGAATTACATGATTATTATTTTTTAAATAAGTTAAGACCATTTTTTCCTCTATGACTGTTAGGTCTGTCACAATGGTAATGCCCACATGCAACTATTAGAAATTATAATCCCGTCCGTTATTGCCCATTCTAATTTAGGCAGAAGAGGCTTCTCCAAGTAGCAGAAACAGTGTAGGACAGCAGTGGGAACTGCATATTATTTTAGACCTTGTAGATTAATCTAACAGGATAAAAAGAAATGCTGGACTAAAAAAAACTTAAAATTTACTTTAAGTCTTTGGATTTATTGTATCCTTTTATTATACAGAAGGTTGTTCGCACTTTATGGAAACAATCTTGTAATTTATTTTTCTCGTTTCCATTTTGAGATAAAAATTTGGCAACTTCAGAATAATCGCCTGCTACTGTATCTTTTGACTGATGGCTCCTAAAATTGATAGATGGCTTGAAGGTTACGAAACTGTGTTTTCTGAGGAGAAATATTCATATAAACAAATTATAAAGTGATGTAAATATTGCAGTTATTGCATTTCAAAAAAAGTTGCTTAAAATATATTAAATTTGAATGGAAAAAAAGTCTAAGAGAAAGTAAAAATGAAAACATGACCGTGAAACCTCATCCAAAGACTGTTCTCGAATGGAGGTAAATATCAAGAAAGTGGTCTTTGATCCTAAAAGAAAATCAACTGGCTCAAAGATCTAATCCATTGAAAACTAGGAATGTCTTCTGGCACTGTAAGTAAAATTATTCATAAAGATTTGCAATTAAAAAAAGATGTTTAAACCTAAAGTTCATCGGCTTTTGTCAAAGCATATTGTTGAAAGAAAAAGAAATAGTAGAAAATTATATGAATAAATTTAAAAAATAAAAAAACCTGATTTTATAAAAAGCGAACTAATTAATTATTTCTCATCAATGTTAAACTATTTTGTATATTACTTACCTATTTTTTATTTACTTGTATTAATTACTTTTAAGTTGTGTTTTATTGTTGGTTCCTATCTATAAACACTGTTTTGAGGAGGCCCATAGACAGGGTTCACAAAAACCTGGGTTTTATTGAAAAAACCCAACCCACATGGGTTTTTTCATGAAAAACCCAATTTTGTCCGGGGAAAATCTGGTTTTTTCAAAAGTACAATATATGCAATATTACATTATTGCATTCTATATTATTTATATATTATATATACTATACATTGTTCCCTTGTATACAATATGATTGTAATACTATTTTACAAGTTATAAATTTTATAAAATATATGAATTTAAATTAATAAAGTGTCAGTGTTTCTCACAAATTAGTTTTAAACATAATAGAAGATAAAAAATTGTTAATTTGCTTTAAAATCAAATAATGAATAGAATATTAATATTTAAAATATATAAGTAGGAAGAAACTAGTCGGATGTACCAATCCCAAAACTTTCTTCTATCTCATATATGTTAATATATCAAAATTCACTATCACACTGCCAGAATTAAATGGCAATCTATGCATCTCATGAGGATTCTAAAGATATGAAATTCCGTGCATTAGTTCTTGAGATATGACTATCGCTGAAATCGTGTAAATCCAGCAAAATGCTGCCTAGCAGCGCCACCTATTGGGTAATTTATACCAAATCCTAATCATCAACAATTTATGTCAACGTCTGACTGAATGTGAAGTTTGGAAAAAATCCGTGCATTAGTTTTTGAGATATGACTATCGCTGAAATCGTGTAAATCCAGCAAAATGCTGCCTAGTAGCGCCACCTATTGGGTGATTTATACCAAATTCTTATCAGCAACAATTTATGTCAACGTCTGACTGAATCTGAAGTTTGGAGAAAATCCGTGCATTAGTTTTTGAGATATGACTATCGCTGAAATCGTGTAAATCCAGCAAAATGCTGCCTATCAGCGCCACCTATTGGGTGATTTATACCAAATTCTTATCAGCAACAATTTATGTCAACGTCTGACTGAATCTGAAGTTTGGAGAAAATCCGTGCATTAGTTTTTGAGATAGAGCTACAGCGAAAATAGTGAAAATTCCTACATAGCAGCGCCACCTATTGGGTGATTAACACCAAAACCTAATTTACAACAACTTGTGTCAACATACAACTAAACCTGAAGTTAGATGAAAATTCGTCCATTAGTTCTATAGATAGAGCTGTTGAGGCAATCGTTAAAAAGGCAGCACAGAAGCGCCACCTGTTGGGCGATTTACACCAACACATAATCAGTAGCAAGTCATATCAAGGACTAACTGAATCTGAAGTTTGGAGAAAATCCGTGCATTAGTTTTTGAGATAGAGCAACAGCGTCTACAGAGAAAATCGTGAAAATTCATACATAGCAGCGCCACCTATTGGGTGATTAACACCAAAACCTAATTAACAACAACTTGTGTCAACATACAACTAAATCTGAAGTTAGATAAAAATTCGTCCATTAGTTCTATAGATAGAGCTATTGAGGCAAACGTGAAAAAGGCAGCACAGAAGCGCCACCTGTTGGGCGATTTACACCAACACATAATCAGTAGCAAGTCATATCAAGGACTAACTGAATCTGAAGTTTGATGAAAATCCGTGCATTAGTTCTTGAGATAGAGCTATTGGGGAAATCGTGTAAATCCTGCAAAATTCATCATAACAGCGCCACCTGTTGGGCGATTTACACCAACACACAACCAGCATCAAATCATATCAAGGACTAACTAAATCTGAAGTTTGATCAAATTCCGTGCATTAGTTCTTGAGATAGAGCTATTGCGAAAATCGTGAAAAATGCAGCATAGCAGCGCCACCTGTTGAGCGATTTACACCAAAAACTAATCAGCATCAATTTGTATTAGGGACTAACAGAATATAAATTTTTATTAAATTCCGTGCATTAGTTCTTGAGATAGAGTGCCCACAAAATTTGTGTCACATACACACAGACAGACAGACAGACAGACAGACTCACAGAGTCACAGACAGACATTTTGTAAAAACATGTTTTTTGGAATCTCTGACCCCTAAAACGTGTAAATCCGTCAAAAACCGGAATTCGAAAATTTTCATGAATCCAATACTTTCTTCTTGTAAAGATAGAAGAAAGTAAAAAAGGGGTAAACTTGTCAGATGTGCCAATCCCAAAACTTTCCTCTATCTCACACATGTTAATAATTCAAAATTCGCTATCACAGTGCCACATCTATGCCCATCATGAGGATTGTAAAATATAGGTTCAGTGAATTGGATGCATTTAACAAGGAGATGTAAGTATCACATTGTTTCAAACAAATCATTGAATTTTGGAATCCACCCTCCAGGATGTCCACAACCAAAATTTCCAACCCAAACAGTATAAAATCAACACCTGTACAATTTACATCCAAGTCTAATAAGCATCTATTTACATGAAAATGAAATAGAATATTAAGTTTGATTAAATCACATGCATTAGTTTTTGAGATATAGATTTTGCAAAAATCGTGAAAAATTCAGCATATCAACTCTACCTACTGTGCAATTTACGCCTAAACCTAATCGGTAACAGCTTACGTCAACGTCTAACTGAATATGAAGTTTGAAGATAATCCATGCATTAATTCTTGAGATATTGCGGCAATCATACAAAATGCAGTACAACAGAGCCATTGTTGTGTGATATTCACCAAAAACTAATCAGCACCATTGTTTCACTCAGCATCAAGGTCTAACTGAATCTAAATTTTTATTCATTCCGTACATTAGTTCTTGAGATAAGTTAATGCTGAAATCGTGAAAAAATGCAGCATAATGGCGCTACCTGTTGGGCGATATACACCAAAACTAGATAAGCAACAACATAACTTGTAACTGAATCTCAAGTTTGATGAAAATCCGTGCATTAGTTCTTGAGATAAAGCTATTGCAAAAATTGAGATAAATAAAGCAAAGCAACACCACCTGTTGGGCAATATTCACCAAAAACTAATCAGCATTAGTTTACATCAAGGTCTAACTGAATCTAAAGTTTTGTGAAATTCTGTGCATTAGTTCTTGAGGTAGAGCACCCACAAAATTTTTGTCACATACAGACAGATATTTTCTAAAACCATCAAATCGTCTTCAGGACCTTTTTAAAATTTATAAATCCATTGTAAATTGGAAGTCGATATTTTCCCCAAATTAAATACTACTTTCTTGTAAAGATAGAAGAAAGTAAAAATACATATTTTATTTTTATGAATATAGTTCATTTGAATTTTTTATATAAAGACATTCTTATGATATTGCCTTTACCTATAATTATGTAAAATGTATGTCGTCTACTATGTTCCATGTTAGTAAAGTATTTCAATGTGCTAAAATACATTTTTATTTTACTTCGGGTGTTTATGTAATGGCTTTTATATATTAATATTTTTTTCAAAATTAACTGAAATGACTTAAATTCATTAAATGTATATGTTGTTTAAAATTTTAAATATTTCTGAAAATTGAAAAACCCCACATCGTGGGTTTTTCAAGTGGGCCCATTCTGAAAAAACCCGCTGGGTTTTTTCGAACTGGGCCCAGCTTTGCGAACCCTGCCTATAGATGTCTATGAAGGTTGGAATTGCAGTAAAGCTAGAGATCCTAACTACACAACTTCGAGATTGTGTAATATTTAAACGGAGCTTCTGAATGTAAAATAGTCAATGAAAGATCATCTTCATTTTGAAAGACCTGGCCAATGATATGCCACTCAATATGGTGCGTAAATTTTTTTTCCTGTCTTTACCACCATTTTGTATTTTACGGCTGCCATTTTGAATTTATAAAAACAAAACCTAGCCTATAACCATCGGACGGTTAAGATGAATCGATAGAGAACTCATTCATTAAAATCCATCCAGCCATTGAAATGTTTCGAGGGTATAAAGAAATCCACATACCCAGATACACGTGAAACACATAACCCTTCTTGGCAGTCGAGTAAAAATACCTAGATACTGAAAAATGGAAATTTTGTGGTAACACTCAGTAAGACATATGGGTATATTTAAGTGACTGTAATAAAAAAAAGATCAATTTTCTATAGCTCAACTGACGAGAATGACTGTACACAATGGCTTCGACCATATAAAGAAAAATTCCCAAAGGGATTCATGATAGTTGCAGGATTTTGTCACAATGGCAAATTAAAAGTAAAAAAAGTCCCAAGTAAAGCCAAAATTAATTCATCTTACTATTAGCAGAATATTTTAGAACCAATTTTTGAAGAAGAAATTCCAGCCTTACATGGAAAGGACATTGATAAAGTTCAGCATCATATGGACAAAGTTTCTAATCACACGTCTAAATCAACTACCACTTATTTAGCAATGAAAAAATCCTAAACGGGAATAAAATGTATACTATTTAATGAAATATCTGTAAAATCACCTGATGCTTCTCCAATGAACTTGTGCTTTTTTTTGGTTTATTAAAGAGAGCCTCAGGAAAACAGCATCCAAGAACACTGAAAGGACTTTTGAAAACGGTCCAAGAGGAATGGGATAAAATTGACATGACAGTACTAAGAAAAAGTTTACTTTCATGGAAAATTCAAGCTATAGCTATTGTCAAGAACCATGGCTATCAGATAGGAGAAAATCGCCGCAAAAAATACGGCATTTATACATAAAACATAACTATCAAAATCATTTCCATAAAGTGCAAACGACTTTCTGTATTTCCTTTGTAAATACAAATTTTGCTTACTTTAAGGGCTATTATTATTTCTTACGATAATAGACTGACCCAATATTGTTAGGTTGCTGTTAAACTTAAGTTTGTTGCGGATTAATGCAAAAAATTCTGCTACTGGGAACTTCTGGGTAAAATAAACAAAAATGGAATTACCCAAATATAGCAATCTTTGTAACTGACCTCTGTGCATTTTGTGCCCATAAATTACACTTCACATATACCCACTTCACCCATAAAATAGCACTTCACAGCCATAAATCATTAATGTGGTGATTAGTATAATGGTGCCCTGCATGATCCATGTTTCATAAATAATTAAAACAACAATCAGTATAAAGGGGATTATTCTAACAGATCCTGTGAACTTTGCATACATAAGTCATTAAAATAACAAGGAGTTCCAACAAGAGATCTGCACATGCCAGGCCTGGGCCTAACTTATTTTTTCTGTACAGAGCCAGGTTTCATTCCTAGTCTTCATGGCCCAAAATTTTCAGTCCTAGTTTTGATCAAGCCCGTATGAAAATCATTCTCTCAGCATGGCCTGGTCCATTCAAAGGTCAGTAAAATTAGGCCTACCCAAAAATCTTTTCAAAAAATGCATACATTTTTATATCATATTATTCTACACTTAAAACACATTAAAATTTATTCTTTTTAAAGAATAGTAGATTTCTACGCCTATTAAAATATAGTAAAACGTGTGAAAAAGAACCTGCCTAAGACGGAACCCTGCTTTAAACTGAAAAACATGTTGGTCCATGCAAAATTAATATACTAATACGTAAAAAAAGAAAATGTAATACATTTACACTTGCTAAAAAGGAAACTTATCTATAACACATTTTTTTTTTTCTTTTCTGTGCAATTCCATCTTAGAAGATTTTACTGTACAGCATTTTTCAGATTTTTAACACTTCAATACATGGAATATGGATTAATAATATTAATGATAAATGAAACATTTACATACAAGAAATAGAGATTCATTAAAAAAATAAATATTGCAACTTCTATAAAAATGAAGATTATAAACATGAAAAAAAAAAAAAGTTAAGAAATATTTTTGGTCAGAACTTATTGTACAAGACAAATTTTTAACCAAACCGACATAAAAATCAATGTTTCATAGAAATTCACTTGGGCTGGGCCGAGATTTTAACTTTTTTACAGGCCAGGCTCGGGCTGAACTTAATTTTTGTGTAGGGCCGGGCTGAATTTTTTTTTTCTTCTATGAGTCGGGCCGGGCCCAGGCCTGAAAATTTTGGCCTGTGCAGACCTCAAGTTCCAACCCGGCTTTTCCTGGTTACAGAAGATAGGTGAAAACCATTGTTTTTTTTAAATTGAAAACTAATAGATTTTTTACGTTTAATTTATGTTTTTCAGATTTTCACTAACAATACCAACAATCATTTTTATATGTTAGTAATTATGTATTCTAATAAAATTTTGAAATTCAATAAAAGCGACACTTTCTTATTGGTCTCATGCCAAGAATTAACAGTCGAAGAAATTGCTAAAGATTGTTAGTCTTTTTTATTCTGATAATTTCATTTGAATGCTTTAAGCATCATTTGTTTACATGTCTTAAATTTGTATTTTATTTATATATGGATTGATAAAGTTTAAATTTAATTATGGAATAAACCGGAAAGGAATACTGAACTATTTAATTTATATTACTTTAAGTTCAAACATATTTGTCTTTTGTTATCGTCTGTCTGCAAGCGACAGAAATTGATTTAATAAAATCATGTTTTAAAATTATTTTTAAATTAATAAAAAGTGAATAAATTCCGATATAGTTTTCAAACAAGCTGCACTTGAAAGTGCATTTTTTTTCTCTATTTGACGGTGAAAAAATTGAAAATGTGCGAAATTTAGAAATTAATGAAAACATAATAAAAGTAAATAAAAGCTAAATTTGATTGTTCGCTATTGCCATTTGCAAAGTGATGTCAGTGTTACACACAGATACGTTTGTCCTTTATAATATAGATAATTATTTTAACAGAGCCTTGTGTGCTTCACAGGTTTCATAAATATGGTATTTATATCTGATATTTTCAAAATAGCTAACTTACTGCTGATAATAAATATTTTCAAGCATAACATAAATTAGAAAATAAAACATATTGCACTTAACAGGAAACAAAACTTAAATGGGATAAAAATTAGCCTATATTCTAATCAATCTAATTCAATCTAATCCTATATCTAATTAGCCTATCAGAGAAAGTTTAAAAGGAATTAATTCAGCCATTTTGAGGACTTTGTTTGGTTAATTGTTTGTTATTGGGTATGAATCTACCCAATTTTTTCCTTTTTAATTTTATTTATAAGAATATCATAGTAAGTTATTCTGTAAATTATACTTGTACTGACTGTTTTAACTTACATCATCACTGTAGAAACAAAAGTAAGTTTCTTTGAAATTAGGAAAACATTTCTCTCTCTAAATATTATTTGGAAATTTACCCCCTTACGCCCCCCCCCAACCTTCCATAAAAAGGAGAGTGATACTTATATAATAGAATTTTAATAAGTACAATTCATGCAGTTTAGTTACATTATCTTTTTTATATCCTTTTGAGACCCCCACCCTCCCTATCCATCTTACTGGACATTTTAATTTTTCATATAAAATATTCAATTTCAATTGGAACTCCTAAAAGTTTACTGTCCATTATACTGGACTGTCTAGGGTTGCTATCTATACATCAAAGTAATAATTTAAGAAAAAAAAAAACTGATGAAAAATATCTATAAATGCTGAAAAAAATATATTTTCATCATTTGAAAATAAGAAAGAAAAAGATGGTTGAAGGTAAGCACATGGTTTTAACTGAATTTTTATATATTTTATAAAGTTATTTTGATATTAATGCAACATATTTAATTTTAAATGCTTTATTAATAAAATTAAATCACAGTCTAAGTATTTGCATGTATATTTTGGAGAATAAACAGATGTTTTTATCACTGTCCATTGTATTGGATGTTGGTTCTTCATTAGTTGCTCATGCTCATATTAGGCTCTTTTTGGTATACTGAAGGGATTGATGTGTTTAAAATTTCATACAGTGTTGAAAAATTAACTAGTCGAATATGCCAATCCCAAAATTTTCTTGTATCTTAAATATGTTAATACTTCAAAATTCGCTAGCAGAGTGCAAAAATTAAATGGCAATCTATGGCCATCATGAGGATTCTAAAGATATGAAATTCTGTGCATTAGTTCTTGAAATATGACTATCGCTAAAATTGTGTAAATCATGCAAAATGTGGTAGCGGTACATGTTGGTGATTTACAGCAAAACCTAGCATAGCAGTGCCACCTATTAGGTGATTGGTACAAAAATTTAATCAGAAGCAACTTTTGTCAACGTTTAATCCAATCTGAAATTAGATGAAAATTTGTGCATTAGTTCTTGAGATAGAGCTATTGTGAAAATCGTGAAAAAAAAGCATAGCAGTGCCACCTGTTGGGCGAGTTACACCAAAACATAATCAGCATCAATACTTCAAAATTCGCTAGCACAGTGCAAAAATTAAATGGCAATCTATGGCCATCATGAGGATTCTAATGATATGAATGATATTCTGTGCATTAGTTCTTGAGATATGACTATCGCTAAAATTGTGTAAATCATGCAAAATGTGGTAGCGGTATCTGTTGGTGATTTACCGCAAAACCTAGCATAGCAGTGCCACCTATTAGGTGATTGGTACAAAAACCTAATCAGAAGCAACTTTTGTCAACGTTTAATCCAATCTGGAATTAGATGAAAATTCGTGCATTAGTTCTTGAGATAGAGCTATTGTGAAAATTGTGAAAAATGCAGCATAGCAGTGCCACCTGTTGGACGAGTTACACCAAAACATAATCAGCATCAATATTTATCAAGGTACCTTTGAATCTGAAGTTTGAAGAAAATTTGTGCATTAGTTCTTGAGATACAGCTTTTACGAAAATTGTAAAAAAATGCAGCACAGCAGCACCTGTTAAGCGATTTACACCAAAACGTAATCAGCATCGATACATATCAAGGACTAACTGAATTTGAAGTTTTATGAAAATCCGTGCATTAGTTCTTGAGATAGAGCTATTACAGAAATCGTGAAAAATGCAACATAGCAGTGCCATCTGTTGGGCGATATTCACATTCACCAACAACATATCAGCACCAGTTTATATCAAGATCTAACTAAATCTAAAGTTTTGTGAAATTCCGTGCATTAGTACTTGAGATAGAGTGCTCACAAAATTTTTGTCACATACAGACAGACTGACTCACAGAATGATAGACAGACATTTTCTAAAAACGATCAAATCGTGTTCAGGACTTTCTAAAACGTAGAAATCCATCGAAAACTGGAAGTCGAAATTTTTCATGAATCCAATACTTTCTTCTTGTAAAGATAGAAGAAAGTAAAAATAGATAAAGACATAGATGGATATATTTCCCAGGTAAATTAAATAATTATTTAAATATTGTCCTATTCTACTAATTAAATGCTTGGCCTCCCAGTAGCAGAAACAGTGCAGCACGGCAGCAGGCACTGCAGTTTATTTTAAACCTTGCAGATTAATCCACCAGCTTAAAAAGAAATGCTGGGCTTAAAAAAAAAATAGCTGAAATTTATTTTAAGTCTCTAGATTTATGGTATTTGTTGTATCCTTTTATTATATTTTCTTTATAAATGCAAATTTTGCTTATTTTATGAGTTTGTTATTTCTTATGATAGTAAGCTTAGTCTAGATTTGTTAGGTCCACAATTAGTACATTGCTGATTTTTTTAAATATGTGAAATGTGACTTTTTCGCAATATTTGGTAAATAAAGAGACCTGCAATAAATCTTATGTTTGAATGATTTTTTTTCATCTTCATTGCAAGCTTTTGTATTAGTTTTCTGTTAGTATGTTGTTTGTAATTGTATTACAATACTGAATCAAATTTAAATAGCAACAAAATTAAAAAAAATATATATAATTACAGATAACATTATAAGATTATAATTATAAATAAACTGCTTTTTATTTTTTTTATTTCCTCTTGGCATTCAACAGCCAATTATGATAAATGCATCACTAATTATTTACCATTATTTTAGAAAAAAAAATTGTTGTGGAGATAGGTTGAAAATTATTTAAGAAGGTCAATAAATTGACCTACACTTTTTTCCTTTTAAAAGTGCTTTCTATATGATAATGTAAAAATTGTAATTATACAGGGTTCATACTCTATTTGAATAACAAAATTCCCTGACTTTTCCAGTTTTTCTAGGCTATATTTCCTACAATTCCCTGACCAAAATTCACGACATTTTTAGAAATACGAATTACAATTCAAGATCTTAATGATTAAATTTACATCTGAAAATTAAAATAACGTATAAAATTGAAACTAAACTAAAAATCTATATCATTTGACATTTACAATATATATATATAAAACAAGCAAAACTAAAATACAGCTCAGATGGATTGAAAGTAACTTTTTATATACATAACTGAATTTACACACATTAAACATTTAGGCTTCTACCATCATGTCATTTATTTGTGCTGTTTCAGAAGCAGTTTGTTGTGTAAAAGTTTCAATTTTTTGTCTTAACATTTTAACTTCAGCTACAGCTTTCTTTTATCTGTTTTTCTTTTTTTGGTCTTGCTTCATAATTTTCATTCTTTTTCTTATATAATTATTCATGATATCTCATCCTAGCCACCTTAACATGGCTCAACATTTCTGTCGCTTAAGTACCGACTATTTGGCGACAAACTTGTATAGCTAAAACATCTTTATGTTAAAAATGTGAATATAGCAAAAATTCTCCTTTTAAGGGAAAAATCGGAATTTTTTTGCGGACGCACCGTGAGCTCGGGAGAATGTTAACACATGATAGTGCATTAAAAAAAAATGCCCCACTTTTCCAGATTTTAGAAAATTTTTTTTAACTTTCCCTGACTTTTTGAGCACTTGTCATTTTCCCTGATAATTCCCTGTTTTCCAGTCGCATAGGAACCCTGTTACAGTTGTCAAAGTTGTTGGTTGCATACCTAATAATAATATATATGTAGCTATAATGTAATAATATTAATTTATACTAATAAAAGAAAGTTTCACTCTGCGTGTGTGTCTGTCTGATTGTCTTTGATGGCTAGTGAAATCTACTGTACACACAAAACTGAAAATTTTTGTGAGGGTAGTCGAAGGCCTCTCCTGGTGCACCTGAGACTCAAAATTTTAAATTTCTAATAATTAGCCGAGTTATTAATTATAAACCTCAATTAAAAGAATGGAAAAGTATTCACAATTCATATAAAACATGTATTTTAAAACAGATCGCACAGAAAATTCTTTCTCAAACTGAACAAGGGGGAAGAGTTCCGGGGTGATAAAAACCACAGATGATTTTTATACTGGGATTGTTTTGCGAGATATAATTTTTTTTACAAATACTGCATTTATAGATTTGAAATTTATGAAGCTATACATATTTTGTTACATTACCTCCAAATATGTAATTTTCTTTAAAATCCATGAACTAGAACGTTAATTATTAAAAAATAATAAATTTTTTAAAATGAAAAATAAATGCTTTCAATTTCCCATCAGCAGAGAAGGAGAGAGAGCCTGTCTGTGGTAAAAAAAAAAAAAAAAAAAAATGATAATTTTCATAGTGGGGTTGTTTTGTGGTACATAAAATTTTTACAAATATTGCATTTATAGATTTGACATTTATGTATCTTTGCATATTTTTTAATGCTGAATTCAAATATGTAATTTTCGTAAAAATAAATGAAGATTTTTTTATTTTATCAAAAAATTGATTTTTTAAAGAAATGCTTTCTTACAGCACATTATTTAAATCTTAGAGTTTCCCCACTAATTATCACTATTTTAAGTCCAATTTTTTATTACAGACTATATTAAAATTATTAAAAATATATTATGATATTGGCTAATAGACTTAGCCTGCTGTTTAGGTTATGGTTATAAAAACTAAAATCTGCAATAAATATCATTTTAGATCTGACTTTTTTACCGAGCCCTCTGATAAATATTATTTATAAAACATAAAAATTTCAAAGAGAGGGGGTACGTATTGTAAAGAACTAATTCATTACAGAAAACTAACATTTTTTCCACCGATAGATGGCGGTAGTCAACTGAGGATAGAAGATTGTTCTGTTTTTTCGAACTCCGAAGCGAGAAGCTGGAGTGAGAGCGCAGAGTGTTTTTTGTTTTGGTTGTGAAGGTGACTCGACGAGTGATGTAGTTAAAAAAGTAGAAATTGTTACCGCGATTATATTTTGTGTTTTGTGTTCGTAAAATTGTGTTTTGTGACTGTCATATTAAATCAAGAAAACCATCCGATGGCCTCTTCATTTATCAACTGTGTTTATTATTAAAGTATACCATAGTCTCCTACATTACAGACGAGTAAAGATGGTGGCAGCGGTGGGATTCGAACCCACGCCTCCGAAAAGATGGTGGCAGCTCGGTACGATTCCATGGTGAAAAAATGACCAGTGTTCTTAAGTAAAGATGCAACTAGCAAGTAAGCCAGTTCCATATTTTTGTATTTATTAGTACCATGAATCATCTGTTATCGATTAAATTTCTTTTAATCTGGATTAACTAGATTTAATTGCTTGCGTAAATTAATTTCAAGCTTTAGAGAAAGCGCGGATTAATTGGGCATATTTCATGTACTGATATATATTGAACTTATTCCCATCAAATCAAATAAAAAAATTTGAATAATATTGAAAATTATTTCATTAAGCTGTTCTCTTTATAAAATATTGTGTTCTTAGGCATTTTATCTTAGAAATATTAAGATCTGTTCTTAAAGTTGAAATAATAATAAATAAAGTTTATTTATATATTTTTGGGGATAGTTATGGTAATAATTCTTTTGAATAAAATGTTAAAATGGTATGATTTCATTCTTTAAAGGAAAAAAATTTTGAAAAAAATAAAATTTCTATCTTACCGTTTTGTTATTTGGATCAATGCCAAAATTACAAAGTTCGAAAGACAAATTGTTGGAAAGCAGATGAATTCTGTTTTTTTTTTTTCTTTATTTGATTATTTAGTTATTCTAAAAATAGAATAGATGATATTTTCGTTCTTTGATTCTGATTGCAAAATGAATGTGGATTTGATATTTGTTTTGTTAATTTTTAAAGAAAAAAGTTATTGAGTTTAAAACGGAAAAATAAATAATTCTGTTTTGTTTGTTGAGTTTATGTAAAAAAATAAAAACTTGATAAGTATCGAGTAAAAGATAAAAGTGTTATTTTCAATTGGAAAAAGAAATTGAGTTGAATATTTTGTAATTTACTCTTTTCATGTAAAGAAATGAAAATGTTAAGTGGGTTATTTTAAATATTTTTTTTGCGAGTAATTTGTTATGCTTGCATAAAAAGGGTTGAGAATTAAGAAAAATTCTCGTATTTACTTAGTTTGATTGGTTTAATTTTAATTGCGTAATTTAATTATTGTTTTTGAAATAAGTGTGTTTATTGAATAAAATATAGTTCTGAATGTTGAAAAAAAATTCTTTTATCATCTTAATTGTATTTTTGACACAATTACATATTTACTTATTTAATATGTTTAAAAAGTTGCACAGTGTTTAATTTACTAAGAATTTGATAGAGGTGGATTTTAGAATTGCTTTATTAATTAAAATTTATTATATCGGCTTAAAAGTTTTGTTGCTAGTTTAAGTAGGAGACTTCTGAGTTCTATTAATTAGAAATTAAGCATTCTGATTTTGTTTCGGTTTATCTAAAATTAAGATGGCTTATTTAGCAAAAGCTAGAAGAGCAGACTTGTTGGAAATTTGTGATGAATTGGAATTGGAAGTTGATCTTTCGAAAAAGATTCCTGAAATTAAGAAAATTATTCTAGAAAGCGAAGTTTACAAGGAAGAAGAGGTTAGACTCATGTTAGACCGAGTAATAGAAGATAGGAAAACGAGAGAAGAGAGAGAGAAAGAAGAGAAAGAAAAAGAAGAAAGAATTCGACAAGAAGAAAGGGAAGAACGTATGGCTAAGGAAGCTCATGAACATGAACTAGAAATAAAAAAATTGGAGCAATTGCAAAGAACTTCTGAACAGAACGATGGGTCAGGAAGAAAGGTTGATGTCGGACCAAAAATACAGTTGGCACAAATTGTTCCGAAATTCGACGAAAAATCTGATGAGATGGGTCTCTTTTTAATTAATTTTGAGAGAAGAGCAGAGATGGCTAAAGTTTCGAAGAGTGAATGGGTTGCATACTTGTTAGCTGTTTTGCCCACAGATGTTACAAACATGTTAGCTAGGGAATCGCCTGAAGATGCGATTAACTACGATTTTGTAAAAAATCTTATATTAGAAAGATATAAGTTGAATAGCGAGAAACTGAAGCAATGTTTTTATCGGCATCATAAAACGCCAGACAAATCTTGGAGGAATTATGCGCAGGAACTCACTAGTTATTTTACAGCCTGGATTACAGAATTAGGTGTTGAAAAGTTTGATCAACTTAAAGATTTAATTATTACAGAACAGTTAAAGTTTCGAGTGCCCGCGGAAACAAAAGAACATTTTCTAGACAATTGGTTAAATTTTGTGACACCTTTAGATTTGGCTAAGAAATTGGATGACTATGAAAGTATCAAAGAAAGTTTTAAAAAGAAAGAACTTCCGAAAAAGACCATGTCTAATTTTCGATCCCAATTTAAAAATTCAAATAACTTTGACTACAAGAAAGAAAGTAAGGATAATAAGCCTAAATTGCCAATTAAATCAGAATCATTAACTGGGAATCATAGAGAAAGAGAATTTGATAAGAAGAGAACGTTACGTTGTTACGAATGTGGATCAAGCACTCATCTTCGTCCTCAATGTGATAAACTTAAGAAATCGCCAGAAATCATTTCTCATGTTAAGGTGGAAGTTGGGCAAGATTCGTCAATAATGCCTTATCTTAGTGTGGGGAAAGTAAACGGCGTACAAATGGAAATTTTAAGGGATACGGGTGCGACAATAGATTTAATTGCACAAAGGTATGTCAAAACGCATACGTATCTGAACGAAAAAGTGTGGGTACGGGTGCCCTTACACGATGGTCTATTCTGTTTACCTCTTGCAGAGATTGAATTAGACTGTGAAATGGGACATGTGATAACTAAAGCTGCTGTCTCAAGAGACTCTGTAGATTTAGGAAGATATTTGTTAGGAAATAAAACAGCCGCTTTATTTGAACATTGTAAAGAAGAAAAGGCAGTGAAAGAGCATATGATTAATGCTGTTCAAACCAGAGCTCAGAAGAAAATTCTGGAAGCAGAGAAGGTTTCTCATGAAGAACCTGAAATGCACGAAATTTCTGATGAAACTGTAGAAAAGAATCATAGCAATAGTATAGAAAGAGAAAACAAAAAAATGGAAGCGAAAAAAGATAAAGATAAATCAGAAGAAGAGAAGTTAGAAAACCAAGAAGACTCAATTTTGCCAGTATGTCAAACTGTCTCAGTACAAGAGCTTATAAAAACTTCTCCTAAGACATTTTCTGAAGAACAAAAGAAGAGCAAAGAGCTAAAACCTCTTATCGAAGAAGCTAAAAAGAAAAATAGCAAAGATAGCAAATTTATTTTGGAGAAAAATATGCTTTTTTATAAAAGAAAAGATAGGAATGGTACTGAAAGAAAATTATTAGTTGTCCCGGAAAGGTTTCGTGAGCAGTTAAAAAAATTTTGTCATGAAACTGTTGCAACTCATTTGGGGGTAGCTAAAACTAAAGATGCTTTGTTTAAGACTTTTTATTGGCCAAATTGCTTTAAAGATATCGAAGATTATGTAAGAACTTGCGACTACTGTCAACGAGTTGGAAAGCCTCAAGACAAAAAGAAAGCACCTTTACAGATTGTTCCAGTTATTTCAGAAATATTTACAAAGCTAAATGTTGATGCTTGTGGACCTTTACCTGTCAGTACACTAGGCAACAAATACATAATAACTGTAATTTGTTTAGCTTCCAAATATCCTGACGCGGTTCCTACACCTAATTTGTATTCTACGACGATTATTGATGCTTTATTGCAAATTTTCAGTAGACTTGGATTTCCTCGTATACTACAAACTGACCAAGGAAAGTCATTTATGAGTGTACTTACAACGGAATTCTTAGAGAAATTTGGAGTTAGAGTTGTGCGAAGTTCGGTTTATCATCCACAAAGTAATCCAGTTGAAAGAATGCACAGGACTTTGAAACGGATACTCAGAGTACTTTGTTTAGAATCTGGAGCTGATTGGGAGAAAGTACTGCCTCCTGCCCTTTTTGCATTAAGGACTGTAACTCACAATAGCACTGGGTTCAGTCCAGCAGAATTAGTCCATGGCCAGAACTTAAGAACTCCAATGATGCTACTCTATGAAAAATTGACTGAGCAAGAGATAGAAGAAGATAGTGTGATATCCTATGTATTTGACTTAATGAACAGAATGAAGAAATGCCAAGAGCTCGCTGCAGAAAATATGGAAAAAGAGAAACAAAACCAAAAATATTGGTATGATATAAAAGCCAGAAAACAAGAGTTTAAAGAGGGAGATAAAGTTTTAATTGTGGCCCCGTCCAAACCAAATAAACTTTCAGTTAGTTGGATAGGACCTGGAGAAGTAATAAAGAGATTGTCAGAAACTAACTATGTTATTTGCGATCCAGAGAGAAAGAAGTCCCAAGTGTATCACGTAAATATGTTAAAGCCCTACCATCAAAGAAAAATTGAAAGTATAAATTTACTGACTATAAAAACAACCTCTAATGATGAAGAAGAGGATGAAATTCCTAAATTGGATGAGGAAAATAATGACAATGCGTTGTTAGAAGTATTGCAAGACATACAAAAAAACAACAGATTAAATGAAAGTCAACGAGAAGAATTAGGACAACTTATTGGAAAATATGCTGACTCTTTTTCGACTGAACCAGGGTGCACGAATCTAGCTGAACATGATATTGAGCTGGAATCAGAAAAAACAATCTGTGCCCGGCCTTATAAAATGTCGCCTAGACAAACGGAAATCCGTAAGGCCGAAGTCGAGAAAATGCTGCAACTGGAAGTCATTGAGCCAGGTGAATCTGACTTTGCCTCTCCGTTAATTTTAGTTGAAGTTCCAGGCAGAGAAGCGAGACCTTCCATAGATTATCACCGTTTAAATAAAGTGACTCGCACAAAATTTTATCCTTTGCCCAACATTGACCAGTTAATAGAAAAAGTGTCTTCAGCTAAATATATTTCAGTTTTAGATCTGACCAGAGGTCTGAAAATCCTGTCTTATATAGTCTTGACTTTTTTCATCTTTCAGTGTAATGGCTTAAAATTGGGAATTGGTATAGTGTTATCCCAGCTGAATGAAAATAATGAAGAACATCCTATATTATATCTGAGCAAAAAGTTTTCAGACAGAGAACGAAACTTTAGTACCACCGAAAAAGAATGTGCTGCTATTGTGTTTGCAGTGCGAAAACTACGATGCTATTTGGATGGACATCAAAAATTTCAGATCCAGACTGACCACAACCCCTTAGTATGGTTAGATAAAAACAGCGGAACTAATCCTAGACTTTTAAGATGGGCCTTACTTTTACAGTCCTTTAATTATGAAATTGTTCATAAAAAGGGAAAACATCATCAGAATGCTGATAGTTTGAGTCGAGCCCTAAAAGCCTAAGTTTGATTAGAATGCTAATATGTAAATATGATAATTTGTATAACAGTTAAATTTGAATTTATTGTTTTGAATATGTGTAAATTGTTTTTCATTTGTATCTTGAGTATAATGTTTGAATATTTATAAATTTTATTTGTATTTTTTATATTTATGTTTTCATGGTGGGAATAAGTCAGTTGTGGTTCACGGTACTAAATTTTGTTTGGAACTGGTGCTTGAAAGCAATAATTCACAAAGAAACTTTTCCCCGTCGACTGTGAAAAGTTTTCTCCAGGTGGAGAGGAGTCTGTAAAGAACTAATTCATTACAGAAAACTAACATTTTTTCCACCGATAGATGGCGGTAGTCAACTGAGGATAGAAGATTGTTCTGTTTTTTCGAACTCCGAAGCGAGAAGCTGGAGTGAGAGCGCAGAGTGTTTTTTGTTTTGGTTGTGAAGGTGACTCGACGAGTGATGTAGTTAAAAAAGTAGAAATTGTTATCGCGATTATATTTTGTGTTTTGTGTTCGTAAAATTGTGTTTTGTGACTGTCATATTAAATCAAGAAAACCATCCGATGGCCTCTTCATTTATCAACTGTGTTTATTATTAAAGTATACCATAGTCTCCTACATTACAGTATGTTTCAGGAGGAGGGGGGGGGGGGGGGGAGTGACATTAGTCTCCTGGGCAGGTAATTTTCTAACTTTTCTGAACCCCTCCTGTGATATAACATTGGAAAGACCTTTGACCACACTTTCATAATATGTAACTCCCTTACCCACATTTCCCCCCTCCCAATTTGTTATATTTATAGGAGTAGGGTAGGAAGGGGGTAAACGACTTTTCATTAAATATCAAAACTAAATATCGCAATTAGTCCAAATAACAGATATTGTAATTGAGACGGATTTCAATCATTATAATTCATTTAATAATGACAATCTATAACATTAAAGTAAAATTATGAGTAGTGTTATGTCTTAAAAACATTACATAACATTTCCAATTCAAAATTAACATAATTTTTACATAAATTAAAATTCTATACTTTGTTTATTAAAATAAACAAAACTTCAATCAAATTCAATCTCAACTTAATAAATTAAATTCTCAAAAATTAAAATAAATATGCTCAATAATATCTCCTATTTAAAATTAATCTTCATTTTTTATTACTATTTATTAAATAAAACAATAATTTAATTATCTTTCAGCAATCTACAAACTTGTATTTATTTTTCAAACATCGCAATATTAACCTGACAGCAATATTAACTAAGTTTAAAATATTAAAGCTTTATTCTTAAATATTCATATTTCAAATCATATTTACTGGATTTTAATATTTATTCTTATTCCTCTGACAAAATTTCAGCATAATTGCTCTGCAACTTTGCCTTATAAACAGGAAAATATATTTCTAGATTTTTCTGTCTTTAAAATGGTGTGCACTTTTGGTCCCGTAATTCGGATATCACCATTACATCCACGCATCTCAGAAAAGCATCCCCCCCCCCCAAGTAGAAGTCGTTTCGAAGCCACATTGTAGAAGGCAGAACGGAAATACCAATAGCACGTGATATGGTTCTTAGAATCGGTATCATCTATGAAAATCCCACTCGATCTGCTGTTGTCATTCGTGGATACTTTTTGCCGTAATATGAGCAGAAAAACACTTTTCACCTGCTATGCATCTGACAAGCTTTTTTCCCCGCATTCTGATTGGCTTTCGTACCAAAATCATTATTTCAGAGATCGGTGTTTGTTTCAAAGTCGATAAAAATTTCTGGAGAGAGAAAGTATAGTTTTAATTTTTTGGGAGATTTCTCCCCACTAGGGTTAGGGGCCTAGCCAGTGCCTTTAGCAGATAAGATCTTTTTTCTTGAAAATGTATTTTGCATTCAAGATTTAATTAAGTTCCCATTTATTTCACCTTAAGACATCCCCACGGAAGAAAGCCTTTTTGCTACTTTGTTCTTATCACTCTACAAGTGGATAAGTGAAGTAGTGGTAGTGTGATTTGCAAATTTATTTCCTATCGCTCGTCAGTGTAAATAATATGCTTTTCTGGAAATAAGGAAAAATACAGATATCTATAAGGATGGGACAGTGCTTCCGATTCTAAATGTTTGTGTTCTCTAAGTTTGATTCATCATTATATTGCAGTGGTGTTATAGTTTCTTCATGAAAGTAAAATGTGTCAACGAAGAAATTTTTATCAAAATATTGTGATCTTGATCACTGGTTTTTAATATGAAAAATACTTCAGAAACTATTAAAACTAAAAACTTTGAAAACTTTGTTTCAGAATAATTACAATTAATATAAAAAGGAAGAATGCTATGAACAATCTTAAAATCAACAGAACTGTTCCAGTGTAAAGATAATTTTTAGCTAAAAGTATTTTATGAAAAATATTTCTCCAAAAAATTTATACAATTTTATTTTTAAATTATTAATTTTATCTATTCAGGACCTGTTTAAGTATTTAAGCTTTGTGTCAGAAATCTAAAATGATTGTCCTTATCAAGTGCAATTAAATGTGATGTTCATCTCCAATAATAATATTTTAAATAATACTATAATCACTGGATCCAGTGTTTTGTTTTCAGAAAATGTTTGTGAATAAAGTTCCTTTAGAATTTATTTATCTTGGATTATTTACATCACATTATATGCGTTTCTTGGGGTGAGTAACCTTCGTAATTATTTATTTATTTATATAATTTCAATTTTATATTTTATATAATTATAATTTTAAATTATGTTTGGCTAGTACTAAATTTAAGTAATTTAATGTTAGACTCATTATTTGGCCAAGACTTATCTACATAAATGTAAATTAATATTTAAATAATATTTTAATGAGAACTGAAAGATAATGAAATTTAATTTAAATTTTTCATTTAATTTTAACCTTTAATGTTATCATACTGGCCACTTTGTGATACCGGCTGTAGTGTGGTTTTGGGTTCATGAGTTGGAGATATTTTAATTCAAATTCCTTGAATATAAATATTTAAATTTTGATGGATTTTCAATTTAAATTCACACTCCAATTTACTTAATCCAGAGTCACATTACAAGTAGTATATACCACTATTTTCGAATAAAATTTTAGAATATTTTTATTTTCTTATATCGGATTCTATTCTTTTATTTGCCAGGGTGGCGCTTTCCTATCTTCGGTTCTATGGACCAGGTCACAACGGGATTTGGTTCATTCAACTTGGTTTTCAATGGCTTCATTCTGAAGATGGTTTGTTTAGAACAGAGTGTGCACCCTGGCAGTGGAAATTGGAACTAACAGATTTTTGCAGAGCATGCGGCAGCGAAGGTCAGTGTCAGATCTTCCTAAAGAAAATTGCTCTCCCTGGCGGTGGAAATACAAGATTTTCTGGCAATAATCAGTTTAAAATCAAAAATTTTTACTCAGGATTTCGAGGTAAAAAAAAATTGGTTATACATAAATCAGTGATTTTTACAGTTAAATATCAATATTTCAGCATGAAAATTATGCAGTTGTCTGAAACATACCGACTACCTCTCCCCACATTTGCCGTGGCAGTTATCTTCAACCTTTTTATCACTAAATATCCTTTTTATTTTTAACCGATTTTTCCCAGTCAGTATGTGAAACAAAATCGAATTAAAGATATAAAATTATGCAAATTTAAAGTTTATTTAAGAATATTATCATATCATGGGCCTGGCAATGCTGGGCGGATCAGTTAGTGAAATATAAGCTGGAAACAAATGCTGAGCCATTTTTGTTAATTTAAGTGCAAACAGTTTTTTTTTTTTTTTTGTCCAATATTAATTTTTTATTCAAATTCATTAATATGGTTTTCACAAGACTAAGACACAATATCTATTTTATTGGACACAAAGAGACAATATTTTTTATTTTTTAAAATAAATGAACATATGTGCTGCTTTCTATTCCATAAGGATCAATAACCTCAACTATGGTAAAGTATTTGTGAAAAATATGAGCTTGAATCTCAAGAGAATAAATGTAGTTGTCAACTTAAACAATAACAACACAAAGTTTTCTGACAAATGAGAGATTCTTAAAGCATCCAAAATTAGATGCTTCTTGACATATCAAAACTGATTTTTGCAATCTTCTCTGATACTTTATACCATAACAGGGGTGATTGTAAGTTCATGAAGAAATACCTGAAATTTTAGCGAGAAAAATTTTATGTATGGAGAGAATAACTGGTTGGTTGAAAAGAGTTAAAATACCAAATTATCCTTAAAAAGTAATGCTAAAATCTTATCTTATCATTAAAAGAAGTTTAATTAAAAAATAAAAACAAAATATAACAAGAAATGTTATTTGGATGGAAAACCTAATCCAGATTATAGTCATAGAAACTTAAAGAATGGAAATTGTCAACTATGAAAAAGTAAAGCGTAAAATTAGAGATGGATTATTACAGGAAGATCCATGTATATACATATATATATATAAAATTTATGTTATTGAAATTAAATTTTCAAAAACCAGTATAACACACAAACTAATAGTTAAAATAATAATAATTAAGTGGTTATTGTTATTCGCATACTATGTCTAAGTACTTATCTAACCTTCACTGGAATGTGAATAGTAAAAAATAAAATCATCAGATGCAATGTCTAATTGAAATTAATTCTTTCAAAATCAAAATTGCCGTGCAGATGTTTTAAAAAAAGTTTTTCAAAAAATAATACATAATTTTAAGGCTAATATACTTATTATGAACAGTTTAAATAGATAACATTTTTAATCTTTACTGGAGTATAAATAACGAAAAAAAAAAAATCTTACAGAAATTAATTTTTCTCATTATTATGAAAAATATGAATTTTAATTATGCCTAGCAATCATATGAAATTGGTATTTTAGCCTTATTTTATTATTTTCATTACAAACAATTTAAAACATAACAGAATAAATATCAAATTTGCAAATCCTACTTAAAGACATAAAACATTTTCACACAGTGCCGCAGCAGCTCTAGTGCCCAGTGTGATAAAGATGCATTGTTAAACAGGGAACCCTCAAGTTTTTCTAATTATCTGATCCATTCTTGATAGATGAATAAAAAAATTGCATCAGGGAAATGATATGGGATTTTTAATAACCCAGAAGAAAAAAAGTTTCAAAGTTAAGATTATTATGAAGGTTTTTTTATTATTATTATTATTATTTAAATAAGAATATAAGCAATAGAAAAAAATATTTTAGTGGATAACATGTATAAATCATATTTATTTTTGCAAGTTCAATAGATTAAGAAAAATAAAGCAAAGAAAGTGAAGTAAAAACTTATAGAGCTGAATTTCACAACTCTCTGGATTAAATATGCAATAAAAACCTACATTGTTTTTAAAATTAACATATTTTTGCCCAAATAAAAAAATCTGCATAAAATTTCTATTTTAATGAAAAATAACAATAAAAGAAATGACAAAATATAATTTATCTTATTGAAATTAATTTTTCAAAAGCCAGTATAACATGTAAACAAATAGCTTTTCAAAAAATATCAAAAATTTAAGTGCTCATTAACATACTATGTCTTTTGTCTATGTAAAAGTTTTTCAAAAAAGAATATATAATTTTAAGTGCTAATTTACTTAACAGTCTAAAGAAATAAACATTATAACACATTTTTATCTTTACTGGAGTATGAATGAAAAAAAATTCTTAATCATAAAATGTAATTTATCTTGCTGAAATTAATTTTTTAACATTCAGTTCTATCATAATACTACACATGTATAAAATTAGTTTTTGAAAGAAGGGGGGAAAAAACAGCATATATTAAAGAGAGAAAATGTTTTACCTTTTTATGTTCCTTTAGGAGAAAAATGTTTTACTTTTTTTTTTCTAGATAATTGCAAAATAAAATAATAAAAGTGCAAAAACTAGACTATGTACATGGACAATTTATATTTTTCTAATAAAATAAGGCTAAAAAATTCAAATAAACTTTCTGAAAGCTGTGACACTTATTAGATGAACTTGTATTAAATATTATTTCTTAAAAAAGCACTAAGTTTTGTTTGTTTCTTTGCCAAGTCTTCAGAGGGCTTGCGTTTATGGCCTATAGAACAGAAATCAGAATTACTTTCCCCTCTTGATGGCACTTCATTTTTTTCACATGGTGATGCAGGAACACATTTAGCAGACAAAGATGGATCTTTTGAATTTGTTTGGTTTTGCAAATTATTATTTAAGATAGGCACATCACTTGTAGAACAGGAAGCTGCATGCAATACACGCATCACTTGTGGAAGAAGCTGCAACAGATACAAAATTCTTATTATCTTCTAGAGAATTCTGATAATTACGCCAACTGTTTATTAAATTATTTCTTAACTCTTTATTCAAAAATTCTTTAGTTGGATTTTTTTAACCAAAAGCTTCACATGAGAAATATTACGGATAATGAGAAATATTTGATGGTTTGAATAGAGTCCAAACTATCACAATTTAGTGATGTTCTGGATTCTGTAATGATTTCATCCATAAAATTAAATGCACTTTCAACTGTAGGACATTGAAGCACGTCAACACAGCTTTAACCATTTTAGATAAAACAGGGTATTTTTGTTGTCCATTTTCTTGCATACTGAACACTGTTGCCCAGTATTTAACAATTTCTTTATCTTCGAAGGGATGATTACACAAATGATTGTCAACTTGATAAGTTCTGATTTCCTGATCCAATAAATCACATTCTTCTGCAGACACAACATTTGGCAGGTACTCAGCCAATTTCATTAATGCCACAAATGTTGTTGTTTTCCCTCGTAAGGCAGGATTTAACCCTGTGAACGTTAAAAACAAAAAAAAATTTAAGGGTAATTTTTTATCATATATCCTGCACAGTTTAAATAGGTCTATTTCAACACACCTAAAGCTCTTTCAATAAGGGGTCATTCTTACATAAGTTATTAATAACTTTGGATGCATCAGCACCAGTAAACATCAATCTTTCAGGGAGGTGATTGTTCACATCCTTAATGCCCATTTTCACGATGTCATTATAAGTCGTTAGAGCAGAAACAACTTCATGTTTAAGAAAAAACACCAGGAAGTGTTTCATCAGTTCAAACAATTGCACGTGAAGTTCATGGAGTAGAATTTCTCTACTCTGGTTTTTATATATTTTTATATAAATTTAATATATAAATTTTATATATTTGTTCAAATGGGGAAGTATGGATCGATAAAATCCCATAAATAATAACTTATTCTGATGAGGAAAAAAGCTTCGTTATAATCCTAGCTTTCCTTCGTTTACCATCATCACCCTGCTTCTTTTTCAACAAACAATTTATTTCTTTAATTCTTGATCTTTGTTCAACAGACATTTCCTTTCTCTGAAAGATTTCATCAACTTTACTTTTATAAATCTTCTGGTCACTAGATGACATCCAAGTAAAATAGAATACCAGGTGAACAATTCTGTCCAGAACAGATAAGATGTATGATCTGATCGGGAAAAGGGCTTCAGGGGTTTTATGTTTAATAACCTACAAATTAAAAAAAATATTGTCTTTTATCATTACTTTTCAAGTCAAAATATATATCATCCGAAATCGTTTCCAAATGTTTCAGAAAAGGTTTGGAAAACTGGAGAGCACAGTTATTGATGGTATGACATGTTTCACCATCAATATCCAAAAGATGAGGAGCTTTATTATTCCTAAGCCTTTTCTCAACACCACTTTTTTTTTTAGGGTTTTGTTCATCTGACGAAACCCTATTCGTCTCACTCCTTTGTCTGTCTGTCTGTCTGTCCGTCACAGAGCCCGTTCTCAGAAACTATACATGTTAGAGATTTGAAATTTTGGGTACTTATAGCTGAACACCTCACATTAAACAACAAATTATAAAATTTTGAAAAAGTTGGTAATTAACTGAATTACAGGCTAATTAACTTCTAAAATTAACCAATCCACCTTTTTAACGCAGATTCAAATGAACTTTCTCCAAATCATCCGTGTTTCTCCTAATGGTTGCCAGTAAAATCAGCCGATGCATGGTTACCACGGAGGAAATTAAGCTGAAAAATGAAGTGGGCATTATAAATCGAAATCGCATATCAGAAAATATTGGTCCCAGAAATTTGTAAATGGAATAGACAGACGCAGAAAAAAATCTACTTTCATTTGGTATAAAGTTCACATTTCTGCGATGTGTATAAGTTAAAATATCCACTAAAAATCGATCGATAAAAATTTATTTTCTTTAATTGGAAAGACAAAGAAAAAAGATTTCAATTCAAAAGATTTCAAAGCAGGTAGACATGACAATGCTGCGGTTTTTCTTAATAGCATATTTTAATACGGAATTTTAACTTTTTAAATATTAAATTTTATGGCATCCCGATGTCAAATTTCTCGCTGATTTTATTGATACTTATTTCTAAGTCCTATCTTAATTACAAGCTGAAATATTAATTATTTAATTAATCAGTTTAACTCGCAGAAGAATAAAAATCGGTAACTCCCACATGTATATTTTAAACAATTCTTTCTAAGTGAGCCCCTAATTATGTTGGAGGCATGAAATTTTGCATACTTATAGCTGGACACCTCACATCAAACAACAAGTGATAAAATTTTGAAAAAGTCGTACATTTAACCCTTTGGGGTCCCGCATGTGTATTTTAAACAATTCTTTCTAAGGTGAGCTCCTAATTAGTTTGGAGGCGTGAAATTCTGCATACTTATAGCTGAACACCACACATCATACGACAAATGATAAAATTTTGAAAAAGTCGTGCATTTAACCCTTTGGGCTCCTGCATGTGTATTTTAAACAATTATTTCTAAGTGAGCCTCTAATTAAGTTGGAAGCGTGAAATTTTGCATTCTTATAGCTGAACACCTCACATCAAACGACAAATCATAAAATTTTGAAAATGTCGTACATTTAACCCTTTGGGCTCCCACATGTGTATTTTAAACAATTCTTTCTAAGTGAGCCCCTAATAATGTTGGAGACATGAAATTTCGGGTACTTATAGCTGGACACCTCACATCAAACAACAAGTGATAAAATTTTGGAAAAAGTCGTACATTTAACGCTTTGGGCTCCCACATGTGTATTTTAAACAATTCTTTCTAAGTGAGCCCCTAATTATGTTGGAGGCGTGAAATTTTGCATACTTATAGCTGGACACCTCACATCAAACAACAAGTGATAAAATTTTGAAAAAGTCGTACATTTAACCCTTTGGGGTCCCGCATGTGTATTTTAAACAATTCTTTCTAAGGTGAGCTCCTAATTAGTTTGGAGGCGTGAAATTCTGCATACTTATAGCTGAACACCACACATCATACGACAAATGATAAAATTTTGAAAAAGTCGTGCATTTAACCCTTTGGGCTCCTGCATGTGTATTTTAAACAATTATTTCTAAGTGAGCCTCTAATTAAGTTGGAAGCGTGAAATTTTGCATTCTTATAGCTGAACACCTCACATCAAACGACAAATCATAAAATTTTGAAAATGTCGTACATTTAACCCTTTGGGCTCCCACATGTGTATTTTAAACAATTCTTTCTAAGTGAGCCCCTATTTAGGTTGGAGGCGTGAAATTTTGCATACTTATAGCTCAACATTCCAGATTACACGTCAAATAATAAATTTTGAAAAGTTTTACGTTTAACCCTTTCAACTCCAACTCGTGTATTTTAAGCAATTCTTTCTAACTGAGCCCCTAATCAAATTGGAAATTTTAAATTTTGCATACTTATAGCAGAACACCTGAGGCCAAGCGACAAATTATAAAATCTTGAAAATGTCTTACGTTTAACCCTTTGAGCTACCACATATGTATTTGAAGCAATTCTTTCTAAGAGAGCCCCTAATTAAGTTGGAGACATGAAATTTTGCATACGTATAGCTGAATACCTCAGACCACACGACAAATCATAAAATCTTCAAAAAGTCTTATATTATTTACCTCTCCGGGCTCTAGCTTGTGTATTTTAAGTAATTTGTCTAACATCCACTCTTTTAACCAGGGGAGAAATTTTTCAACTTTTGCCGACACCCCTTTGACCCTTCTTTCATATTGTGCACCATTGCCTTACATATTTTAGTTCCATTTTTTACCGCCAGGTGCGCCTACTGATCTCAGGTGCTATGGGCCCAATCCCCTCCACTAATATATCTGCGGATAGTATGTAAAACGGGATTTCCTTCGGATAGATGTTTGTTTAGAATCGAGTGCGCCCCCTGGTTGCGAAATGTGGAAGTAATAGATTTTTCAAAAAGATAAAGTGTTTTGAAAGGAATATTAAACGAAACCCTCTGTGCGATCTGTGATCACACTTACCCACTTGTTTACGCATTGTATTGCAGGAATCCATTAAAACACTCACCAAATTAGTCCAAGGAATGTTATTTTCTTCAATTACAGAAACAATTTGTGAATAGATTGTAATGGCGGTTGAAGAGATGAGCCAAATGTCTCAAAATAATCTTATTTTCAACTTCACAAAAATACTGCACCAATATAGCTAATATACTTTGTGAGCCTCTTGAAGTGCTTTCATCTAAGTTCAAAGAAAAGTTTGTGCATTTTAGTTTTTGCCATTGCTCATCCTTGATCATTTTGGCAAGTCCGTATTTAACTTTATAAGCCACCGTTATCCGACTTAATTTTAATGAAATTACTGACTGCATGTCATGTGATAAAGTTTTGCATAGCTCAATTATTTCCGGAGCCAACGAGAATGAGAGCAAATGCTCAGCTATAAATGAGCAAACAACAGCTTCGGCCCGAGATTTTCTTGTCAGAAGATCGACGGTCCTTTCATCTTCTTTCAATAATTCCTCATTTCCAGGATAAGATCCACCTAAAACTTTAGTTTTTTTTCACCGACTTCAAAGATTTTTCATGAATTAGATCTGGAATGTTGGAGTAATCCCTTAAAGCCATCACTACCGTATTTAACTGAATTATTGCAGGCTATGCAAAAACAATATCCTGCCGTGTCAAATTTTTTGCACCAAACATGCACTTTTTCGTCAAGATAATCTGCTTTATTCAGCCATTCCCAACGGAACTTGTTTTTCACTCCTTCATCTACAGCTTTAATGTCATCATTTTTGTCCAAAAACTTCATAACTTTGCAGGAATTGACGACTTGAGAAAATTGAGAAGTGCAATCACATTCCAAATACACTAATAAATACGAGAAGTCTACGCATATGGTTACAAAACGCCGAGCGAAGAGTTCAGAAATTCAACCCAGAAAAGATGAGATAAGAAACAGAGATTGGTAGAATGTGGACACACCCTCTTTCACATTCAGTTTCCTAATTTTCTTCCTCTACTCTCCACTATGTCATACATGACGTGATTTTGTTCCTGCAACGTAGCCAACAGCCACTGTATTCTACAACTGTACTTTCCTCCCTCGTTCCACACTTAGGGGCAGAAATAACGGTTTGGCGCCGAAATATCCTGACCGATTTGGCAAAGTAAAGGAGAATTTAAGAGAGAAAAATAAAGACGGTCAATGAATTCAGTTAAAATAAGCCCGAGCTTGATATTTAAGATAATCAATTAAGAAAATAATAAGGCTTGATGATGTAAATAATCAATAAAACTACATACTTAAAAAGTAACATGGTAGTTACTAGAAAAACCGGAACACAATCACCCCTGACCATAAACAAGGGAAGGAAACTTTCATATGCTAGAATTCTTGTTACATAAAAAGTAAAGTCAAGGAGAAACAATAACGATAGTCACATTACAAAGTATTTTGTTTTATATGCATGAACACCCTACCTTCAACTGTGTTTTTCAAAGGGCTATCTTCACCTTTTTTTTCTTCATTCAAAGTTATCAAATTATAGAAAGCCTCTCAAGCTATCACAGGGCATTGGTTACATCAAATTTCACCAAAATGGACTATCATCATTTTTTAACCTTGACCACACTATTGTAAATAAAGAATGACCAAAAATATACCAGAAAAAAAAAAAACAGCATCAATAGTCTAATTTTATATTAAGCAATTAAAATGGGCAAAATAAATTTGTGAATAACAGCTAAAACATACTTGTGTTGTAATGGCTCTAAGATACTTAGTTCTTCCATGTTTGAAGAATTAATTGGACTGTTCAAACTAGAATTCTCAAATGGACAAGAACTTTCCTGATTATCAGTTTCTAGGTTATGCACGTTATTTTCCCTTTTGTCTTCAGGGGATTTCACTGAAGGTGATAACTGGCTTTCTAGATTATCATGATCTAAATCTGTTATTTCATGAATGACAGGACCTAATGGACTCACAAGTTTATCTTCAGACATCTAAAAATTTAAGGCATTTGTTACAAACTAAATAAGATATGATAAAGAGACACTCTCAATATAAAACACATTTATTGAAATATAAAATAATTCTTAAAATTGAGATGCAATGTAAAATTATCTCTACCTACATAAATAGACATGTAGTGGCTCATAGTGTTTAATCTGCTTTAAAAACATAAGCAAAATAAACATTTCAAGCATGTTAAAGCATTTAAAAATATCTGATTCAATAAATGTGCACATTGATTCAAACAGTATAAAAAGAGAATTTATAGTGAATATTATAAGAATAAAAAACTAAAGCTGTTATATATAACAATCTAAGGAAGCAATCTAAAAGCTGTGTTAAGATCATTAATCTATATGTTTTAAGATATTATTAAAACATTCTTACTTGCTATTCTTTTTTCTGTTTTAAAATAATTTCTTAATTTTATATTTTAAGTATTAAAATATTATTCACAGCTCATCAGCTTCCCTAAGCTTTTAACATTTAAAATATATAATTAAGTATATATTTTAGAAACAAATTGTCAATTGCACTTCTAAGAAACACTTAAAAAAAAAAACATACAAAAAAGAAAATAAATACATTTTCCATTTAATGGCCACAACTTTAACATCAGAAAGACTAATTTGAAATCAGCTGACAATGAGGTTTAAATATCTAACTTAGAACAAGCTGTAACCACTAGGTATCGCCCAGGCTTGGGATAATAGCCTTAAAATTACCAAAAAACAGGGCTGTGAATGAGGTCAGAGTCAAGCCCATTTTGGAGCAAAAGAGTCAGAGTTGAAGTCACTAAAAACAAGCCGAGACTCCAGATTTTTATTGGACAGTTAGAAGTGAAATTAAATTATTTGTAATTTTGAATTTAGAAACTGAAAAGCTACAGTAGACTCCCTCAAATTTGTGCTGCTTGAGTCCAGAGGTTGTACGGATTTTAGAATTTTGTGGATTTCTGGTCAATGACTTGTTTACATTTTAAAAATATAATTTGAATGTAATGATGTAATCGAAATTATAATGAACGCTTAATTATTAAAAGTAATAATGTCAAACAATTAATAATGCATAATTAAATTTTTCAATGCAACTTGCCTCATAAAGGTACCCTATTAATTCACATCAAAATCATAAAATAAGAAAGTTTTATTTCAGGTTTAACCAGACTTAATAACCAAAAAAGTTTGATTAATTTATAAATATATTTGGTAAAAAGATTGTGATTACAAAAGACATTAGTAATATCTTGAATTTTTTCAGAAATAAATTTATACTTCCTTTATTAAAAAGCTCGAGTTTAGACATATTAATGAAAATTACATTTAAAATACATACAGAATTATAAAAAAAATAAAAAGTCTGTAATTTTATTCTTACATCTGAATTGAAAGTTTCACTGTTTACATCTGTGATGTGCGGATTTTAGGCATTTGCAGAGTTTAGAGTTGAGGATTTTACTGTATTTTTATTTTTGGACTATATATAAAAGGATAATTAGGTTAAAGATGCCCAATATACTGTCTGGTGTACAGCATAAGTAAAAAGCACTTTTAATTGTAAACTGCAGTAGATATTTTGTATTTAATATAGTCCTTTCTTTAGCAATTTTTGGGTTTGTGGAACCCAAGGTAATGTGAAAATTGTAAATTTCTGCCAGTTTTTGGGCCTACAAAATTCAAAATATCGTTGTAATAAAAAAACTCTTTCCCATTTTACATTCTTCTATCTTTACAAGAAGATAGTAAATTGAATTCGTGATAAAATTAGGTTGCCAATTTTTGACAGACTTATACGTTTTGAAGATCCTGAACACTATTTAATTGTTTTAAGAAAATGTCAGAAAAACTTCAGCAGAAAATGATAATATAGTAATTTAGTGACGGTACAGAAATAGTTATGATTGGTTTGAAAAAATATAGAATGCAAAATAGGAAAAGCAAAACTTTTTTATTAAACAATTAAAAAGCTTCTCTTAGCAGAGCTTTATTTAATTTATATTTTGCTATTATTCTGGAAGTAACTAGAACAGTTGGCATGTTTGCACAAATTATAAGAACGTAATTACAAATTTTTCGAATAATTTTTAAATGTAGCAAAATTGTTTTGTCAACTTACTTTCTATATGTCAATGTTTAGTATTTTTATAGATGAAACAAATAAGATTCAATTGAGAGATAAATTGGCAATTCAAATATTGCACTAATAAAAATAAAGACATTTATATTCAGAATGAATACAACTATATACAGAATGTTCATATGGTATCCCAAAACTGAAATAGAATAAGCCATACTTCGAAATTTTTACTTAATCCACAGATATTAAAATTACCATAAGCAAGAAAATTATTTCAAAGGAACATGTAATATACATTAGCTCTCTAATTTAATTTCATTTAAAGACAAAAGAAAAAAAAAATTAAAGAAAACAGGTGACGGTTAAATAAAAAGAACTGTTAACATTTAAATAAAAAAACACTGCTACTTACAGTTATAATGTTAGATTTTTTCTTTCGCAAAACATCAATAGCGCCAGAAACTTGAGTATTTTCTTGATTTTCTGAACTGTCTTGGAGCATACGTGATATTTTCCTAGGTACAGAAATATTTTGGTTGCTCCTTTGAACAATAGACACTAAAAATTGTATAACCTATGATGGAAGAGAAAAGAATGATAAATAAATGATGACAGAATATTATATTCAATGCTCATATTTAAAAATTTACAATTATAATTAGTTTTACATACTGAAGGCAATACACAGCTTATTTTTAAACCACCAAAAATTTGCATTTTACTTCTATTTGTAATAAGATACACAGTGATATTCAGAGCTTATGATAAACACTTTAAAGGATCATAGGCCACACTACAACAAATAATTTAGTTCCTACCCATTTACTCAACCAGAAATACTCTGTCACATTCGAACCTGAACTCTGTTTTTTGTTCATATTTTAATATAAAAGACATTTTAGTGAAATTTTAGTAAACTTACACTTTATATAAAATGCAATGACATCATGAAAAGCACTGGAAATGTACAGAATTTCGGTCAGTGAATATATGTAATGTTAAAAATTCAGAAATATGAGCATCTATTTCAGTACAAGCTGAATGTGAATGATGGCCATTCAATTACTTTTCATGATATCATTACATTTCAAAAAAAGAAAAAATCAGTTGAAAATTTTGTTAAAATAGCTTCATTAATGTTAAAGTTATTAAGAAAAATCTGGATTCAGACTGGAGTTTTCACAGAAGTACAATCAACTATGCATACAGATTTTCTTAAATCTAGGGCCAGTATAGCCCATGAACTAGTTAAAGTTTATGTCGCATTCAGAAACTGTAACTAAACTTGATAAAGAGAAGAATATACAGCTAACTATATTAGATTGTTTCCTTAAATGAAAGTATGTGTTGACACAATAAATAACAATATTATTGTTCTTATATTAATCATTGTTATAAAAGTAACTGCATGGTCTAGAAAACACTTACAATTGCTGTAAACTGATAAAACAGCAAATATGCTGACTAAAATGCTATACATATTACGATTTTACTGAAAAACTTGAATTGAACCCTTAACTCCTGTCACTTTTTCATGGATTAATGATTTTTATGGCTAAGTTATGATTTGAGAAAAGTTTAAATTCTTCACAATCCACAGTAAATATGTAATGAAGGATATTACTGGAGTCGTTTAGTTTTAGCACAGGAATTATTAACTGCATCTAATTTGGGGTATACTGGATTAGAGAACTGCACGGGCCGGACGTGGCCCGAAGCTGATTTTCATTTATGGCACTCGGGCTGGGTTGGGCTTGGCCTCCATTCTTTTCAGGCCCGAGCCATACATTTTTCTGAAGGCTCTTGCCAGGTCGGGCCTAACTTATTTTTCCTGTACAGAGCCAGGACTGGTTCCATTCCTAGTCTTCATGGCTCAAAATTTTCAGTCCTACTTTTGACCCAGCCCGTATGAAAATCATTGTCTCAGCATGGCCTGGTCCATTCAGAAGTCAGTAAAATTAGGTCTGGCCCAAAAATTTTTGCAAAAAATGCACACATTTTTAAATTGCCATTATTCTACACTTAAACATTAACATTTATTCGTTTTAAAGAATAGTAGATTTCTACGATTATTAAAACATAGTTAAATTAAAATCTTGTATAACGTGTGAAAAAGAACATGCCTATGACGGAACCCTGTTTTAAACTGAAAAAAGTGTTGATCCATGCAAAATTAATATACTGATATGTAAGAAAAGAATATATAATACATTTACACTTGTTAAGAAGTGAACTTGTCTATATCGCATTCCCCCCCCCCCCACCTTTTCTATGTAATTCCGTCTTAAAAGATTTTACTGTATAGCATTCTTCAGATTTTTAAAATGTTCATTCAATACGTGGAACATGGATTAACAATATTAATGATAACTGAAACATTTACATACAAGGTATAGAGATTCCTTAAAAAAATAAATATCGCAGCCTGCAGCACTTCTATAAAAATGAAGATTATAAACATTTTGGTCAGAACTGCTTGTACGAAACAAATTTTTAATCAAATCGACATAAAAATCAATGTTTTGTAAAAATTTACTCGGGCCAAGATTTTAACTTTTTTCCAGGTCAGGCTGATTTTTTTTCCCTATGAGTCGGGCTGGGCCTGGAAATTTTGGCCCGTGCAGACCTCTATACTGGATATCAAGTTGTTTCAAATATGTTTGGCACCAACTGACTACTGTGAACTTAGGGTATCTCTTAAGGAACTTCGTAAAATCCAAATCAATGCTCCATGATATATATACATAGATAGTTGCAGTTTACATAGTTAAAATAGCTTTAATATTGTATAAATAGAATATACAATGTTAATAGCACCAGAACTTTAAATATTTAAAGCATACTAGTTTTGGTAGCATTAAGCGTACAGTCTTCAGTGCAAAAAAAGACAGAAATTTGCTCGAATATACAGGAGAGTAGTGGATTCAAGAGAAAAGTTTATTGACAAATAGGAAAACAGGAGATTATGGGTAACAGCCAATATGAAAATAAAATAGCATTGAGAATGGGTCTGAAAACGTAAAAAATGCTGGAAGAAATTAAGAAAAAGAGGTTTTTATATAATATTTCCAACAATCTGATAATGGGGGAGTAGCAAATTCACAATTAACAATATTTGCATAATTTTTATAGATATGAAATGCTTCAAGAAAGTTAAATTAATGTACAGAAGTAGGTTTAGAGATTATTTTAGCTACATTTGAAGTCATACGTGTGGTTCATCTTCTAGCAATGTTTTGCAATTGAAGATTTATTGGTTTCTTGTTTTTGAATATATTGTTGGTGTTCTTTAATATCAAATTTTAAGCCATGTTCGGTTTGTTCAAGATAGAAAAGACTGCACTAGCAATTAATATTATAGTTACCCCATGAGTTAGGTAACTCAATAGGATCTTTGAGCTTGGAGCAAGTAAGTTTAGTGGTAGGAGTAAAAATTATTTTGAAATCATACTGTCTAAGAATTTTAGCAATCCTGTACATGATATCCATATTTTATGGTTGAATATGCTAAGAAATACAATTTAGAATAGTATATGTCCCCCCACCGTTGCCTTTCTCCAACTCTGTTCATGAAAGTTCAATTTTTATTTGGAACCGGCCACTTTCATGTCTGTCTTTGTTTTTGTACTTTTCATAAAACTAAATTTACTCCTCCAAATGAAGTCAATGAATATTTTCATTTCTTGAAAAAAAATCCTAGCTATATCTCTGTTATATATATACAAATGTAAACTGTTGACAGTTTCTTGCAAACTAAATTGGGTATGTTGACTTGGGAGGAGAGGGAGCCTACGGGTCTAAAAGTCCTCCTCCTTCCGAAATGCGTGTTTTTTATGAGATTATGTCCCAGACTACCCCCTCTTTTTCCTGAAATAAACTTCTGTCTATGTTACTGATGTTGGCCCTTCTCGTTCTCTTATATAGGTTGGTTTCCCTAGACTACATCTTCTAAATATACAATATAGGCCCTTGACAACATAGTCATATTTGTGACTGGCCCTTCTCTTACATAGAGTGTGCACCTCCAGTCTATATCTTCTACATACAATATATTGCAGCTAACTGTGAATTATTTAAAATTGTTTTCAAATTTCAAATATTAGATTATTCACATTACAAATTAATTGAGGCAACTAAGTAATTGGCCTTTTTTGGCTACTATTGGCTTTTATTAGAGCTGTACCAAGGTACTCGGTATATACTCGGTCAATACCGAGCAGTTGTAAGAATTTCATTTTTTAAGCATTATTGTCATTATAAAAGATGAAGGAATTTATAACTGATCTGCAAAAGTAATTTGAATATAAATGTATAATATATGCGACTATTAATAAAAACTATTTACTTGATATATAAAAATATGGCTACAAAACATAGAAAAGTTAAGTAAAACCAATGTAGTTCAAAGTTTAGTTTTACTAATAAAAATAGGTCAGCTAAATTTAGTTTAATAAAAGTTCAAAGCTCTAAGAAAAGTCTATGATTTTGAATACAAAAACAGTTTGTAAAAACAGAAAATACAACAAATAAAATAAAAATATTTTAATAATTAATGGTGCAAAGATGGCAATTTGTTTTACATTTTAAGGAGATAGATCTTTTATTATTTTTAATTTGGTCTGCATCAGAAAAAATTCATTCATTGTAAGCAGTGCTGGAAGGTGCAAATAAAAATTTTCCTGGAAGCTTGCATGCAATGGTAAAAGTTTTACTATATTTTTTTTTCCATGCAAATATACTACTGTACGTTTTACCCAATAACTTTCCTGCTAAGAAAGTCTATCTCTTTTTCTACTGTTTCTTCACATTTTATTTCTGATGTAATATTAGTGTCCTAATTATTCTCCTTTTCATTTGCAATCTCATCAAAACTTTGCCAAAAAATAGACAGACTTTTCTCTGATGTCTTCTCTTTTGGATCGTCGTCATCACTAGTAGTGTTTTCATGCTCTATTTTTCTTTTATAAGGTGGATTGTGAATTTCCGATTGATCTTCATGTATTAGTTCTACAGCTTTATTTTTTAAACATTTTTTAATTCCTTATTTGTATTTTTCAGTGAAAAATGACAATTCAAATTGAGGATCAACAGCTGTTGCAAAACAATGAAAATGTTCTTGGATTTCAATTTCAATAGTATCCTGTTGATTCTCATTTGCCTTGTTTTCATTTTTCACAAATGGGAATCTTTTCCAAATTCACTTTTTAATGCCCCTTTCATTGTACCACAACCAAACAAAAATGATTCAACTTTTCTTTTTCCAAAAAAATGTAGCAGTGTTTTAATTGATGGTATTACTTCTAATATGATATATTCATTTGAGCTCATCAATGTTGTGATTACTTTGAATGGCAATAAAAATTTCATTACTTTCCATTTCCAGTACTTGTCACTGAACTGTGTTTAAATTTTTTATCTTATTTTCAGCAAAAAGGCGGCTTTAATTCCTGCAATCTTTTCAACATATACTTTGAGTTCCGTCTTAAACCAGGGTTGGCTTTTTCCCGTCCAAAACTTGTTTTTCCCATCCCACTGGGAAAAACTGGTAAATACCGGGATAAAGTGGTAAATACCGGGAAAAAGTGGTAAATACTGGGGAAAACTTCCAAATGACAATGTATAAGAGATATTCTGGCTTTCTGAATCTGATGTGTAAAATTAAAGTTAGAAATACATAATTATTAAAAATTTCCCTTAGGTTTAAAATTATTCTGTAGGAAAGGAATACAGTAATAGATCCTTATAACGAAAACCTGAAAACGCAAGGTTGTGCGTTATATGGGTCAGATTTCACACATCATTAAATTTACCTTATAAATATGTCTGAAACATATATGAAAATACATTAGAGTATCTTTGTACTGCATGCCTCGTCCACAGGATTTTCTAGATTATGAACTTTTTAATAATATTGATCATTCCACATAATGTTAAATATACTTTATAAACATGGTCAATTATACCTGGACCAAATCATTCATTATATTACTCATTTTCAAAAATATTTATTGTAATAATACCAATTATTTTCATTAAAATTCTATATTAAGGAGATAAAGTTGGACTAATGTAACAAATTAATAATAATAATTAACAATAAAGATCTACTGTATAAATAAATAAGAATTATTGCATAAACATGTTCAGGGATGTCCTGTATCATCAGCATCTTTGGAGCGTATTTTTTTTTTTCATTTTTCTTTCATCCAAAACAAGATTAGAAATAGGCTGGGTTTACAAAATACCTCTAAATTAGTATTTTGTTATATGATGCTAAAATCCAATGTGAAAGACGGAAAATATGAATATGATTATGATAAGTAAATGTTTGGGAATCTGTGTGGTGTGTGAATATTTAAATAAATGCACTCCATTGTATGTTTTGTAGATCTTCCTTTTCTTTTCTTTTTTTTTTTTTTTTTTTTTTAACCTTTCAAGCTATTTACTTGAAACTCAATTTTGACATTTTTAAAGGTTGTTTTGAATTTATATTTGTTTTTAATAATCAGTTTTTCCCATGTGGGAAAAACATAGTATTTCCCAGGACGGTAAATACCGGTTTTTACCGGGGGTGGGAAAAACCTTGCCAACCCTGTCTTAAACTTAATTACAGTTAATTACTCATGATTTTTTTTTTTTGGTTTCATAGACAAATGCAACTGAACCTTTTCAAATTTTGAGCATGCAGCTACAGAGTGGTTAAAATGTCCCACAATATTTTTAGCTATAGTTAACAAGTCAGAAATTGCATATTGAGATGATAAGCCGATTTTATTATAAGCTCCACATTGTGAATAGTACAAGTATCTTACTATACTTACATCTTAAATAGTACTTTTAACATCAGCATTTTGCATTATTCTATGAATTGTTACAACAACAAATAACCATTTTTGACAGGCTGATTTCAGGTATCAGAACATGATAGATAAATTGAAGAGTCAGTTTTAATTTCATATTGGCTAATTGTATTTTTTATGCTTTTTTTACACATTTTTAAATAATGCCACTGTTTTAATGTGTTAATGCCACATAATTTATTGTAGCAATAACATCTTTCATATAAAAATAAGGGCATGTAAAATAATATTTAATATTCTTTTATGGTGCTGCGCAAAAGATTAGACGATAAATTATTATCTCTAAGTGATAATTGCCAGAACTGCATCGTATGTGGTGTTAGGCTGACTAAATTTTAACATGTTAAGCATGTGAATAAATTCTGTAGATCATGTACAAGGGCTGCACAAAAGAATTTGAATTAACTTCTATTGAAAAAAATGGCTGAAAATGCTCTTTCAACTGTATTAAGAGTTTTTCAATTGAACTAAATTTTACTATACTATGCCATGTGAGTATAAAAAATTCATATACAGAGCTGCACAAAAGGATATGTGTACATTGCTGCCTACATATGGTAATTGCAAGAAAAGTGTTTTTAGTTATATGTTTTCAAGCTGAATTAAACATCAGTACATTATATAGTATGCATAAAAATGTATGGATCATGTACAAGCAGGGCTTAATTTGCGCCGAAGCCCACTGGAGCCCGGCTACGGTACTTCTCTGTTTTTAGTAAATATTCAAATATTGGTCGGAATTCACCGGAGCTCATAAATACAGGGCTCCGGAGCCCAGTGCAATAGCGCTTCCGAAAAACCGAAGTCTAAATTACTTTTTCCTTTCCTTCCCATCTCCAAGCTTTTGCAATCTTTTTTATCAAAACACTTATATGTGACGTAATGTGTCGCACACATAAAAAATGGAGATAAAACGGACTCAATTTTTATATCAGTTTTTGGGCTTGGACTGACTCGAGCTCAATCTGTATAACAACTAAAATTTTATTTATTCATGCATAGAAAAATAAATAAAAAAACCTTTTCCTCCTTTAGACCAATGTCAGACGGGCGTCTTTTTTGCTTAAGTATTATCCATTCACAATGCTTCTTAAAAGTACTTATTATAATCTATTTCAAATCATTTTAATGCCATTTTGATCAAAATGAAGGGGAAACAGAAATCTTGTTTTTCCATTTCAAATTTATGTTGGAGATGGCGTGTTGATACGGCGCCACTCAAGAGACTGAACAATGAATTTGCTTTCAGTTCGATTTTCTTTTGTGGCAGTAGAATAATTTTTTTTTTGGAGATATTTAACCTGAAAAGGATATTTTCTGTTTTAGCCAAAGAGCATCAGCTTGAGGTTTTGTTTGTTTGAGGTTTTTTGTCTTCTATTGCGTACGAGTATAAAAATCACGTTAGTCATTTTTCTATTTATTTTGTACCATGAATGGTACACAGGCTAAGGCTCTGCTCTGCACTTTTACAAAGTCACTTTCATTTGTAAGTACATGTAATTGCCATGTTATTGTTATTCTGATAGAAGGCAATCGAGCAGCGTTTCCCCTTTTTCTGTAAAAGCATCGGTTCTTTCTGATAACGGTGTCAAATATCTTTAATTTAATCTGATTTTCAGGGATTCACCACAAAAGATTTTTATGCGGAAGAATCGATTATAGTTTAAGATATGCAAATTGTAAAACATTGTTCCATTCTTCAGCATATAAATATTAATTTCTGTAAATTTCATTCATTTTTTCTTAAAAATGCATAGTTGCGAACTATCCTTTTTTGGTGTTAATACCATTTCCTAATCATAATCCTTACAATATGTAATCGCAGAATTCTGCGTTAATTAACTTTAAAATTAGGTAAAGATTACTATTCAGAAGGAGTGGTAACTAAAAAGGGGTATAGTTGACAGCTAAGTACATGCTGATAAATATATTTAAAATTTTTATTTTGCTAAAGAAAAAAAAACTGCTTTAAATTCTGCAAATAATGTACGAAATATAAATATGCAGATTGGAGTGACGGGGGGGGGGGGGGGGGACGGTATGGTTGTTGTACCGGTGCCACAGAATATTAGGGCTCTGGTACTTTTTTGTTAGAAATTAAGCCCTGTGTACAAGGTTTCATAAAAGAACTGGAATACATTACTTTCTGTGACAGGGATTACAGAAAATGTGTTTTGATCTGTGTTATGTGTTCATTAAACTTCTTTTTGAAAGGTCTCCTTGATAGTGTGAAAAGATGAAATTGCAATATTCTGACAGCATTGAAAAAAGTTTCATAGCCAATGCTTGATGCATAACTTTTTCCCTTTCTTTTTGAAGAAAAAAGAGACTATATTAAAGATGTCCAAGTACTTGATGGAGTATGTTTTTTTTTTTTTTTTTTTTTTTTTTTTCTCAATAATTATCTTAAAGTTTTTTCTTTTTTTTTTTTTTTTAATATTTTGCATTATTAAAAAAATTAATCTAGCAGGATGAGCCAGATACAATGCATATCAATCTAGCTGTCACAGGTTATTTTGGATAGTCTTTACAACGCATGTCAATCTAGCTGTCACAGGCTATTTTGGATAGTCTTGATACATATACTGCACATTTTATTCACTCAGCCCTGAAGTGCTAATTCATTCACGCAAAACACTTGATCACTAATGTCATTCATGGAAAACACTTGCTCTATGGAACAGACCTTTAAAAATATATTGTCTGCATTGTAACATTTTTAAACTTTACTATTTTTTTCAATTGGATTGATGAGCTTGATCTCTATAATTTTCGTTTTCCACTTTCCTATTCTTTTCTTTTATGGCGATACTTGCACTTTCAGAACCAGTGAAAGATTAAAAATTAAAAATAATAATAAAAAGTAAAAAGCGGTGATTGTAGAGATCGACACCAGCTATTTAAGACAAAAAATAAAAAATAATAAATCATTTAAAAATATTAAAATGCAAATAAAACATTTTAAAAGTCTCATAGAATTAACATTAGCGAGCTGGTGTTTTGTGAGAGTGAAGTAGCCTCTTAACGCATAGATCCAGACAGTTACTTACAAATAAACTTAGACATTCACAAAATTTTACATAAAAATTTTTGATATGGTTCTAAATTTTTTTCTAAAGAAATCGTGTTTATATAATGATTTAAGAGGAAAAAAATAATCAGGAATAATTTTCTTTGGGAAAAGGACAAGTGAAAGGAAAATGGACATTGAAAGGTTAAATATACATAATAAATTTATTAAAAAGCTACAATAAATACTCCTCTTAAACTACAATCTTATTGAGTTTTTGATAGGGAACATAATATGGGATTCACAACATACATGAAAAATATCAGATAAACATAAAGCTTACTAACCTGTTTAAATAATGTGACACAAAATTTTCCACAGACATAATTCACAAGTTCTATGTTTATAACAAATAAACAATATGCACAATTCTGGATAAGCACAAGAAAAGACAAGCATTACATCTAAACTTTAATGAAAAAAAATTTTAGAATGCTTGTCTCTAAAAAAGAACAAAATTATGTGAACCACATCATTCTCTTTTTAGATCACACTTAAAACAGTTAAGATATTGCAAATATTATGAAAACAAAAGTAAGCTTGGGTAAAATCTGAACTTATCTTTTGAAGTAAATTATAATCAAAACATTCAATATCTATAAAAGTAAGAATATACATTTTTTGAAAATGATTAAAATAGTAATTTATTACTTTTTGTATAACATGCTCCTGGGCTTTATGTTTTTTTCTCATACTTGTAAGTTCTCTCCACAACAATTCATTTTCTTGCTTCATCTTCGAGAGCATATTATCCATATTTTCTTGCTTCTCTCTAATTGAAGAGAGATCTGTCAGAATGTCTCTAGCATTTGATTTCACAGTGGGTTCTGAAACTTTTGTATTTGGAATCTAAAATACAAATTATAAGATTATGTACAAGTACAGTGATAGAAAACAAATCAAAGAAAACACTAAACGTAGCATTTAAAATCTAGGCAAAGAATTTTACGGTATTTACTCGTGTATAACACGCACTTTTTTTTCAAAAATTTGGGGCAAAAACCCTAGGTGCGCGTTATACACGGAATATTTTTTACTGCTGGATGTAATCACACGATATACATATGAATCAAGGAATATATTCAAAGAAGAAATTAAAACTGGAAAATTCTTATTTAATAGAAGTATTGCTGCATCTTTATTTCACTCCTTGCACTTTTTTATACAACAGCGCTAGTAACATTAATTAAACGCGAATTAGCACTTCTCATTGCCACTAATGAACGCTGTTGCCCTCGTCAAAACTGGTACAGTCAATATCCCCGTAAATCATATCATTCAGTTCTATTCATCTCATTGGAAATTCCAGTCACTTGGAAGCTCTTTATTATTATCTCGGCTGATATGGAATTGCAAGCTTCACTTATCTTTCCACATACAGTTGGGAGTAACGCACACTTCATTCTCCTCTCGCTTGGAGTGAAATTGTGACCTGCTGTCAAATGCATCCTATTGTAGGATGCCGAAATGTAACCTTAAATGGTCGGTTGATGACAACATCTAAGGGTTGTAGCACTTTTGTCATCCCACATCTGGTATCACAACTAGGATGCAACGGATTTTCACTTTTACTCCAGGCGTCGTGTGTCCACGGAAGCTATCCAGGACCAGTGTGGATAGCTGACGTAAAGCACCTAGCCATGTTTCCACACAACCTTAAACCAATCTTTCACGAGATCATCCATCATCTACTTTTTTCCTGTTCTCTGACAATTATGCCGACTGGAAAAGATTCTTTTGGAATAATTTTACGTTTTAAAAATCATATATGGTGTCAACTTGCTGCCGTCAGCCATAATGGCCAGCATAACGGTGCATCACTGCTTGTCTGCTCCTGTTGTGTGCACATTCCATGCGTCCTGTTGAGCGCTTCTGTCTCCAACAGGATGAACGGTTGTAGCTTCCGGCATATCAAACTACAATGCAGTATTATCTGCATTGCCGATTTGTGACATCTGACATCCCTTTTGTTTTCGTAGCCTTATAACGCGCTGGAAGAACTTGGTACGCTGTTCTTTGTATTCTTCCAGTAGCTTTTGCGATAGTGTTGTTCTTCTCTTTATAGAGAGGCTGTTACGGACCATAAAGCGTCGCATCCAGCTATAATGCTCCTTGAAATCTTCTCTTGGAATATTCAGTCTCCTAGCTACTTACAGGCCTGGAACATCAACATTTCCGTCGAGAGTGAGTAACCCGAATGCCGAAAATCGTTCGTTACATGAGCTAAAAGCTGCTGCTCCACTCGCGGATATTTACACGATTTTCACCGAAAAGCACGCTTTTTGTATGGTGCTTTTTTTTTAGTTTTTTCCATACTCCGCCACTCTCGCGCACTTGACACACCAACTCCGAACTTCCGACTTGAAGCGCAGTTACCATTTTCTATTGAATACTAATTTATTTTCAACTTAAATGTCGCACTATAACTACATAGATTCTCCATCTTACTCGTAAAACACTCTCTCAAATATTTCGTCAAGTGAGTGATGTCACCACAGCATGATATGTCACTTCCTCCCACACTCATTCCCTACCCGAAGTCTTAAAAATAGAATTTTTGTCTTCTTTTCTGGTCTGACGTAACCTTTCTTTCGACTTTCTTTACTGAAATTCCTTTGGTTATTTATTCACTTGCATGTCAAATTTATGGTGCGCGTTATACACGAGATAAAAAAAAAAAAGCCATTTTTTCTTGTAAAGTATGATGTGCGCGGTATACACAAGTAAATACGGTATATGAAAGGATAAAAACCCTTTAAAATTCCAAATTAAATTTCAAAAATTTAAATTAAAATCCGAAGTCTCTTTCTTCTAACTTTAAATCTATTTCTAAAACCAGTTTCTCTCCTTGTAACTTTGTTTCCCAGCAATACATCTTATTACTTTCAGAGATCAGTTTAGGACGATTCTTAAGAGTGAAACTGCTAATCTAAGCGCTTTTTGCAGGCATCTGTGGGTAGGGCTGATACGTCACAGTCCATGGGAATTGTGCGGGCCTTGACCACAGATCAATCAAAACTTAATGGACCAATTAAATTAAATGTTCCTCCCAAATTAACAATTCTGCCCTCTGCTGGAAAATATTAGAATCTTCACCATATTACCCTGAACATGCACGAAAAAGGAGGGATTTTGGCCATTTGAGATGCTTGCTAAACTTACGCCAATGTAACCTCCCAAAATTCTACGCTGTTGCCTCCGGGACCGGCGATCGACTCACGAATCCGATGTATGATAAGCAGCCTAATAAATGAGTTCGATTCGCATAAAGGTTCCCGAGTCACTTTCTCATCCCATCATAGCCATCATCTAGGACCATACCACTAGAATCAGTACATTATCATTACATATATATATAGAATATTTTTGCATTGAATGATAATTTACTTCACCATCTATCACAATCTCACTTAAGTTCAATTTTAGGCAAAGGGGATTGTGAAGCAAACATTTCAGGGTGGAGGTTAAGCAGATTTGAAATGATTTATTAGTTACATTAAATGTCAATAAAAAAATATTGCATTAAACAGTTAAACATTTTAAAGTATGTGTGGAGATGACAGTTGGGAAAAAAGGAAAGAGGAAGAAAAAGGGAAGAGGAAATTTTAAGAGGTGATTAAATAAAACTTCTAAAAATTGGAATTTGCAAAAATGTGGAAGATTTTTCTCATTTGCCATGGGACAAAGGTTGTACTTATTTGGTGACCGCCATGAAATTTTATTAAATTCCCCGACTTTTCCAGGATTTTGGATAAAATATAGAAATTTCCTGACATTTCCCTGACTCATTTAGACAAATTTCTGAATTCCCTGACTTTTCCAGGTTTTCCAGGCAGCGTAGCAACCCTGCGAAGGCTTATACCAAAAGTTATTACTTTTAAATTAAGGACTTTTAAGAGCTTTCAAGGAACATACAAACCCTGAAGATTACTATGATTGAATACTTAGCACATATGGTAAATACTAAAACTCTTTGCAAAATATATATTTTTTAATTACCTTTCTTTTAATATGAGCAAGAAGACCTATATTTCCTTTAGAGAAAAATGTATGCTGGAATTCCATTTCATCATTTTCATTTCGTAATCCTGATTTTTCATAATTCATAACCTTCCGGAAACCATCTGTAATAAATTTAAACTAATCATAAAACTTTTCAGTAAATTATGTTTATCAAAAAGATTGGTATATACAATCATACTTACAGCTTTTAAAATAAAGTTACATAACAAGATATAATGATATAAAAATTTTATTACTAATACAGTCGAACACGGTTAAGACACATTTCAAGGAACAACAAAAGTTACGTATTAAGCTAGATTACACATTAAAGATGATTTCCATAATGAGTTTATTTATGCATCTAATCGTCTAACTGAACTTAAGAGCTTTAGTTTATATGTTTATGGTCGAAACCTGTGTCTTTTACACACACTTAGATTAAAATATAACTATATTGAAGTTTAACTCAACCAAAAATAAAACAACAAAAATAGTTTTCAGCTAGCTTAATTTTTTTAAAATACAAACCAAAAATATTAAATCTTTGCACAAAAACCCAGTTATTAAAATCATATTTAGCACTTTTAATAAGTACTCTTATAATCAGCCCCTAATATTTTATATAATAAGAAAAAACTATCCATGTCAATATTTGTGCAATTTTTTTTTTTTTTTTTTTTTTTTTTTTTTTTTTATTATTAGCATGACAGAAAGTAAAATGTAGAAAATATCACAGAAATACATAAAAGCAATCAGATTTGTTCAGTTTTCACAAATTCCAGCACTTTTTTTTTCCTCCAGTCTTTGTTCAACATCTGCTAATTTGTTCATCATTTGCTAATTTAGTGGGCTTTTTATGCAAGTATCTATTAATGTTTCTGATTAGTAATATTCACCTTATTTAATCAGCAGATTAAGTTTAGTGAATTTTTTATTACAATATATATCACTATTTCCGAATAGTAACTATTCACCTTCCCGTAATTAAATAAAGCAGTTATTACTAATGGAAGCCCAGTGGTGTAGTGGTCAGCACGCCTGTCTGCTGCACCGCAGGTCGAGAGTTCGACTCCTGACTGGGCAAGGTTCACTCAGCCCTTCATCCCTTCGGGGTCGATAAAATGAGTACCAAGCTTGCTTGGGAACTAAACACCGAGGGTCTCGCGTTAGGTTGACCACCTGGCCGGGACGCATGCTGCATAGCACCTCGGGGCCCAGGGTCAAGAAAACAGAGATGGGCACTGTCGGCCCAGATCCTTCTTGGATTGTATAGCCACAGAGTTTAGTTTTTAGTTTTTTTTTTTTTAGTTATTACTAATAGGAAATAGCAGTAGATATTTCTATTTTTAAAATATGCTAAACTGGCAATACCGGACGTGAATAAACTCATATCTGTGCTTATGAATTTGTGTTTTAAGCAAGATTTTTTGCCCCAAAGAACTGAACTTTATCACATTTCAAGGGACTGGAAAAAATATGAGCATTAAGTGGGATCAAGTCTTAACCAGATCCGGCTGTATTTGAAGAATTAGAAAAAAAAAGAGCGACTTCTTTTCAATATTAATATTCAGTTACAAAGCAAAGTACAATACAGAGTTTTATTTTATATTTACCTATTTAAAAATATTAAAAGATTTTTTTTTAAAGTCTTACAGACTATTTTTAAGACACTCTTCAGTTTGGAAAAAGGTTTGAAACATGTTTTTTATACGTGAAAAAATCTTTTAATGTCTGAAAATAGATAAAGTAAAATTAAACTGAATTAGGTAAACTTACTTAAAAAAAAAAATCTTTCTATCATTAAAAAAAAAAAAAGTAAACAATGTATCTGTTGCTGCCATAATTAAACTTATTATCTTTACACTTTGTCTTATAATGAAAAAAAAAAAAAAAAAAAAAAAAAAAAAAAAAAAAAAAACTATTGCATATAAAAACATGGAATCTAGTAGTTTTATAGAAAAATGTGTGCTAAACATTCTGAAGCAAGCAATTTTTAAGCACTATTTTAATGAGAAAATCGGTCAAGATAATTTAGCTACAGAAATTTTATAAGAATAAAAATTATACATAGCAACTTATATTTTGAAGGCACATATTTAACCAGGTTGGGAATGCGCAGTTTGCAATCAAATTTTTTAATTTTTCTAATCTTTTTAAGGGTTTTTCTTTTTTTAATTTTTATTCAAAATTTCATTATATGAATAGAGATTTAATTCATAGTTTGAAATAGCTGTTTTTTGCCTACTGTTGTCAGATTTAATAAACTCTGCAAAAAAATGCTAATTACATACTTTTCACTTGAAAAATATATTTACATGTGAATATTAAATAAAACAGGACAAGTGCGAGTAAGACTCGCTGATCGTTCTGTACCACTGCTGTATCTCATATTACTGTACAGCTTAGTATGTACCTATTTTTTTTCATAAATATACAAAAATAAGAATTGTCTACTTATACCTAAATGCTTCTTTTACATATTGTATCATAAAACTGTAATTTATTTAATTATCTATTAAATCTTAACCAGATTGTTTGCAATGACTGGCGAAAAAATGAACTAACCAAAGTGCATGTCAAAGATAGGAAAAACAATCTATAACTGTGTTGCTCCTAATAGTACTTTCATTCATGTAGCATGCCTATCAATAATAAAAAAATAAATAAACAAATTGAAAAAAATTTCTTCTGACAATACATTAATTTGGCATAGGTCACAATGAGGGAAAATTGAAAAATGTTTTGAGATTATAACCTTTTATTCCATTGTGTTAGAAGCTTGAACAATGAGGCAGTGGATCTTATTATTTGATATTAATTTCAATTTGATACCTTCAGCCATTCCAAAAATAAAATAAAAAGAGGTCTTGACAAACGCATGAGTTTGTCAGGTAATAAATATAGAATTATAAATTATTGATTTGGGGATTTTTTTTTTCCTTTAAATGTGCTATAAGAACTTCCTTCGTGCCAAATTTCAAGATTCTATGTTAACAGAAAGAATCTTATAGGTTTTGAGAGCGAGTTTGTACGAGAAAAAAATGTTTTACGGTCATAACTGTCTACCGCATCGAGTTAGAAGCTTGAAATTTTTATAAAACAATGGAAACCTTATTTGATATTAATTTTAACTTGATACCTTCAGCCATTCTTGGAAAAAAAAAAAAAAAAAAACCCTTGACAGACAGATAGACAATATACAAGGTATTTGCCACTGACCTAAAAGAGAATCTTACAGCACATATAACGGAAAAATTCAAAAATCATTAATTTCTATTTCTATGTTGATTTATTAAGCGACAAATTCATCTGACATGGTCTTAAAGTGTTGTTTTAAGGCCATAACTTTTACTGCACTGAGTTAGAAACTCAAAAATTTTACAAATCAATGAGATCATAGATCTTATTATTTGCTATTAATTTCAACTTGATACCTTCAGTCATTCCTGGGAAGAAGAAAAAAAAAGTCACTTCTTGACAGACAGACAAGATTCTTTTTTTTATATTAATTAAATTATTACATGCAAAATGCATTTAATGCTAAAAATTACATCATATTTAAAAAGTTTTTTTATAGTGTCGTTATAAAAATCTGAGAGGCAGCTATACCTTTTAACTTAACTATTTTATACAGGCTGATTTTCAAATGTGCTATGCATCTTAAACATGAAAACAACCGTCAGTTGTCACAAATCAGTGGATGCAACCTTAAAACCAAAAATGATAATATAATTCAATCTTGCATAATCGAATAATCTTTTTAAACAGAACAAATTAGTGTGTTTAGAAATTGCAGGATCAGGACAGGGGTTGGTGAGGATAGCTCTGGGCAGAGTGCCCTAGTATTTTTATTCATATGCAATCAAATGTGATTTTATTTATTTATTTTATTTTATTTTATTTATTTATTTATTTTTTTTTTTGAGGGGGTAGGGAACTTTTAAAAATTCATCTTCTTTTGTTCTAAACTCTAAAGTTTTTAGAATATGCCCTCAAAACCGTTTTTTGTTCCACCTAATATTTAAATTGTGACAATCAGTTTAATGTACAGGTATTACACTAACAAAAGAGCTGAAATGCATTTATCTTGAAATAAGTATTTTTTTCTTTTTTTTTTTTTTTTTTTTTTTTTTTTTTTTGTGTGTGTGTGCATGTATTTGTTGTCACACTTAAGGGTGTATTCCGATCCAAACTGCTTATTTTCTGATTCATTTTAAAATTCATTTTTGCTCTCAAACGCATCAAACTGGGAAATTCTCTTATTTAGAAACTATATAATGTGCCGTGCTTCTTAATTTTTTGATAAATGCAGAAAATACTGTAAAAAACGCTGTCAAAGTTGACGTTTTGAACCGAATTTTCCGAAGCGGGCGATCTGAGAATGAAAAAAATGGTCATACTGAGAAAATAATTGTTTAAAAATCAAATTCTAATTAATTGAGCTGAAAATGAAATCACACGGCATGTTAAGCATGTCTTCAGAAATCACCCCAGCAAGTTTCATGTTTTTACTTTTAAAAATGAGTCCGAAAATGTCTCAGAAAATTTCGAGCTGTTGAGGGTAGAAAAATATTTTTTCGAATACACCCTTAAACCATTCAAACTATTGACTTTTCTTTTTCTTCTTTTTCTTACAAATTAAACTAGACTTTTTAAATTGGAGAATAAACCTTCAAAAATTGAAAATTGTTAAATAATTTTAATTTTTAAACTGTTTTGAAAATGAAAAAAAAAAAAAAAAAGGTATCGTCAAGAATTAACCCAGAACTTTAAACAGCAATCCTTTTGTGACATTTTGGTTTATCTTATCAATTTGAGGTTTGTCATTCAACTAATTTAATACATTTTAGAAATCCATGAGTTTTTTTTTTTTTTTTTCTTTTTTCAGATGAGAAACCAACAGCAAAATCACTTACATTGATTTACCGTGCATAATGATGCTTGAAAGAGTTAAGATGAATTAAAATATCAACATTTGTATTTCATACACTCTTAGGTAAAAATACAATAAATTCAATGCCAAAAGCCTTTTTTTTATTTACAGTATAACCTCGAAAATCTGGCATCATCGAGACGAAGATTAAGAAGCCGGATTTTTGAAAGTTCCAGATTTCTGAAAGAATATAAAAAATACTTCCGATATTTTTAATAGTACCTTTCTTCAAAATTTAATTCATAACCAAGTGATAATTATGTTATAAAAAACGAAATACAAAAAATACTTACTTTAACTGAAATTTTCTATGCTACATAAAAAAAATTCTAATAAACAGTAAAAATTTTCCCTGCATGATTGCTTTTCTCTGTGACGAAGTAATATGTTGAGAATAAACATAAGTGGCGAGAATAGAGTGATCGTATAGTAAAGATGATAAGGTTGACTTGCAATAAAAATAAAAGGAATAGTCTTACTTAAATGACAACAGTAGACACATTGAAGAGACAGCAGTTATAAAAAATCTTCTTTATTCGTTGTTTCACTTGAGAGGTGGAAGGCAATTAGGAGATGTAGGTAGGTCACCGTACACATTAATTAAAAAAAGGTTCCACGTAGAATTATTAAACCTTGGAAGTAATTCCATGATAAAGATGAATGCTGGTTAAAATCACTTTTTAAAGAAGGTCTTGATAATAAGTCCGAAATCAAATGTGCGTTAAATTAAAAAACAGAGACCGAAGATAAACTTTTAGATATTGAGATAATAGCTATTGAAGAACATCGCTCTTTGAATTTAGGCGCAAGGCCCGAAATTCAAACGACAAGTTACGTTGTCAAAAATAATACATACTTTCGTAAATCTTAAAATCTGATCCGATCTTAAAATCTTAAAATCTGTTAAAAAAACTGGCTGCATTGATATAAATACTGCATAAAAGGGGGTTTACAAAACTACATGCAGAAATGATTTAAATCTATTTGTTAAAATTAAATTTGCGTATTATGATTAAATCGTATGAAAACAGAGAAAAGAGAAACGAAACTTTACAAGGAGAGAATGAAGCTCTAATTCGCCAAGCGAAGACACACCCCAATATGACGCGGTCGACGTCACTTGCAACACACCCTGGTTCTAAAAATAGATCAGGAAGAGGGGGGAAAAATCTGAAATCAAAACGTTCTGTTACATACGGTAAAAAGGAAAGAAAAAAGCGATTTGAACGATGCTTTGTGTCAAAAATAAATAGTTTAAAACATGAGATAATAATGCTGCATTACAATTTAAAAAATAAATAATAAATGTGATTGCTACATCACATTACCCCCATTTGCCGAACAAAATTTTGGATGACCAAAAGGTGAAAAAGGTAAATCTTGAAAGAGCTTTTTCAACAAAAGGGAAAACAAAATTTTAAAAGCCAAGGAGCAAAAAAATGTAGAATAAAATTTAAGTTAAAATTTAAAAGTCATAATAAAAATTTTAAGTGCATGTGCACATTTAGGGAACGTACATGTACAGTGACCTAAAGAGAAAGAAAAAGAATATACATCAAGTAGTACATTCAAATTTCAATAGTATACAATGATAATAATAATATCAAGCCCCATTGCAATCACATGCAAAGAAAGGCACCTTCCTGTGTAAAATGATCTCTATAAATTAAAATATTACTCTTTTATAACATTTTAAAATTAATAATAAATCCAAAAGCTAAATAAATTTTTTTAGCCAAAAGAGACCACAAAAATTTTTGAATTCAATAAGATAAATAATAAGGTACACTTATGAATCAAAATTTATAAAGTTGCAAAAGTAAAGCAACATAAAAGTCAGAAGTACCCTCTCTAAATATACTCTGACTGCCTAGGAAAAATAAATCATAAATTGAAACATTCGAAATGAAAAATCATTTCTACTAATCAATTTCCTCATATATTGAAACATTCAAAATGAACAAGTCATTTCTACTAATCAATTTTCTCATATATTGACACATTCAAAATGAACAAGTCATTTCTACTAATCAATTTTCTCATAAATATTGAAACATTCAAAATGAATAAATCATCATTTCTACTAATCAATTTTCTGCATATTTATAAAAATAAATTGCACTGAGAAAGTCGAGAATATTAACAACCTAGGACTTGAATTTCATTAATCATAATAGTTAAAAAAAATTGTCATAATCAGGAAAAAATTTAAAATTACCAAGCAAGTGTACCATAAAAATATTTAGTTTAATTCCTTTAATAATTTACTAATAAAATTTAAATTTCTATGCTTGTAAAGAAAAATTAAATTATTTTAAATTAAATTTAAACAACAGTTGAAATTAGATTAAAGAGCTGCAAAAATTTAAAAAATATTGTAGAGTAAACAGACAATCCTTCATGATACCTTGATCAGTGGACACATTCAGGAACTCTGTAAACACATTTATACAAAACACAAAAATACAGCAGAAACCAATGCGCATAAGAGACCTCTGAGATCTTGTGCAAGAGATAATCAAATAATCAGCATAGAAAAAAAGAAAAAAAAAATAGTGTATTTTACAGATGTAAAGAAGCTCTTGGTATAAACCACAAATGGTTGGATATGAATAGTACTGTGAACTATTCAAACACTTCTATTTTGTTGAAAAAAAAGGCACAGTTAGCACAACAACACTATCACCAATTATGAACATTTAGCAGAATATGGTGATATACTTGAAGGAAAAATCGGTAGACACTGCTGGCAAAAAGAAGACAATGCATGGTGGTACATTTAGGAGTAACACTTCACTTAAGGATGATATAAACACATACACCATGATGAGTAGAGGACAAGATCGGTAGTCAAAATCGGTAGTAAAGAAGCACTTTTTAAAAAATATATATATATAATTTCTTAGAGAATTGTTGAAGATTCACTACAAATACTTCATAAAAAGATGCGCTGGTAAATATGTCCACTAAGAATTTGTGCTTTTCTTCGTATAAAAGGTGCAAATAAAAATTTTCTTCATTTAAAAAAATATCTTCATAATCAATTTAAAATAATTTCTAACATAAAATTGGAAAAGTGAGGCATATGGCAGATTAAAAATTTTGAAGCAATTGGGTTATGAAATAAGGAAAAGGCACTATAATAATAATTGACATATAAAAATCTTCAGAAATAAGTAAATAAACAAACATTCTTGAGCTTAAACATTTTCTGTAGTTCAAATAACAGTTAATTTTATAAATAGTTGTGGAATATGGTATGATGTAGAAGTCAAACACTTCCAATGCGAGGATGAAACTTTGCCGCTTACCCCTACGTAAGGATGAAAATTTTCCACTCACAAGTAAACGTTGACTGTGAAATTCTATTGTTTATGAAAAAATAATATATATACTGATTTAGCTTCAAAGCCAACTTCAAAAACACACTGGAGAAGATCAGAAAAAATATGGATATTTTACTACATAAATCACTGAGAACTCACCAGGAACATCAAAGCCGAAAATGGAGCACAAATCTTTATTGGTTGCTGTAAATGAGGAACAGATTTTTTTTTGCAGGTATGTATTATAATATTTTCAGTACTTTCAGAACAACATTTCCACACACCAGAGAAGCGTTTCAAAAAATGGATTAATAACAACACTCTTGAAGGCAACTTCAGTAGGTAAGCAAATGTGAATAAGAAAGATGAGTAAATCTATTGTCATTTTAAATCATGTAGAATAAAAATTTTTCAAATTATTTCAGTCATGAGGATAATACAGGAGAATGAATTTTTTAATTTCTTCTTTAAGCAAAAAAAATATGTCATTAAATTTTGATGAAGCTACATAATTCTGGAAAATTGAAGCACTGAGAGTTACGATGAGAACAGTTTGTAGAAAGCAAACAGAGTTCTTGAAATTTTATAAAGGAACACTGCACTCACCAAACACCAAAATCGATATTAGCAGTCAAATCGTGCACTAAATGACAAAAATATCTTGAGAACAAAAGTGGAAGGTGGTACAACAAGTTAAATATATTTTTTATAAAAAGTTATTGAAGGTATTTTTGGAACAAAAATTATAAATTGATACATTTAAAAGCAGAGAAGACTTCAAAAAATCATGCAGGATATATTGCAGCTACGAATTTCATGAAGAACTTCAGCTCCTTTGCAAGTAATAGATAAGAACAATTTCAGTAAAACAATTTAAACTTCAATAATTATCACAGATTCCAAGAGAAAAAATAATTTGCTTCAATAAATATCTTAATTTTCATAATATATCTTCAAATTCATTAAATATTTCATTGTATAAGTGCCATAAAATAAAATAAAAAAAAAAACCCAATATAAGAATAAGTATAAAAACCATAGCCTCTTGTTAAATAAAATTGTTCTTAAAATCAGAGAACAATTTTTAGAATTCATTTCAGAATTTCAAAATTCATTAAAGACTTTCTATTATATAAATATCTTTTAATGCACCATAAGAATAAATAAATTAGAGAATAAATAAATAAATTTCTTGATTTTTAAAATAATATTTCATTCTTCAAAAATTTAAAAACAGCAATAATTTTGTCAAGACATATCTCAAAATGAAAACCAGTAAAGGAATTTTTTTTTTTTAAATTATACTATGCTCAAAAATTTAAAATCATGGAATAAGTATTGCAAATAGAACTTGAGAACAAAATTTTCGTTACGATGTTTGATCGATCTTCAGCCGTTAAAAAAAGCAAAATGTTCCATTTGAGAACAGCAGAATATTATAATTTTCTTAAAATTCCATATTAAAAAAATAATAATTTTAAAACAATTTATTTGAATTTATGTCAGTATATTTCTATAAAAGTAACAAATCTTCAATTTTTTATGCAAAAGAAAATTCAGTTAGGAATAATTTTCAGGAACAAAATTTCTTCTAAGATTGAAAAAGATTAAGTTTTCTTTTTATAAGAACAGAAAATATTGCAAAAAAGAATAACAGCAATTATAATGCTAAAACATTTTCAGAATTCCATTTAAAAAAGCAGTTCATCTATTTGAGAACAAAAATCTTCTTTAAAAAGAATGTATCAATCGTCAAAAATACAGCGAAAAAATACAGTCATTAAGTAATTTTTAAGGCATTACGTTGTAATCAAAAAGCAACAACGCCGAAATGTTCTTTTTTGTCACGGAAACCAAATGTGACGAAAGTTAATATATTGAAAGAGATATGCCGTGAATAAGATAAATTGAGTTGCAGTAAAAATATAAGTGGCGAGAATAGAGTGATCGTATAGTAAAGATGATAAGGTTGACTTGCAATAAAAATAAAAGGAATAGTCTTACTTAAATGACAACAGTAGACACATTGAAGAGACAGCAGTTATAAAAAATCTTCTTTATTCGTTGTTTCACTTGAGAGGTGGAAGGCAATTAGGAGATGTAGGTAGGTCACCGTACACATTAATTAAAAAAAGGTTCCACGTAGAATTATTAAACCTTGGAAGTAATTCCATGATAAAGATGAATGCTGGTTAAAATCACTTTTTAAAGAAGGTCTTGATAATAAGTCCGAAATCAAATGTGCGTTAAATTAAAAAACAGAGACCGAAGATAAACTTTTAGATATTGAGATAATAGCTATTGAAGAACATCGCTCTTTGAATTTAGGTGCAAGGCCCGAAATTCAAACGACAAGTTACGTTGTCAAAAATAATACATACTTTCGTAAATCTTAAAATCTGATCCGATCTTAAAATCTTAAAATCTGTTAAAAAAACTGGCTGCATTGATATATATACTGCATAAAAGGGGTTTACAAAACTACATGCAGAAATGATTTAAATCTATTTGTTAAAATTAAATTTGCGTACTATGATTAAATCGTATGAAAACAGAGAAAAGAGAAACGAAACTTTACAAGGAGAGAATGAAGCTCTAATTCGCCAAGCGAAGACACACCCCAATATGACGCGGTCGACGTCACTTGCAACACACCCTGGTTCTAAAAATAGATCAGGAAGAGGGGGAAAAATCTGAAATCAAAACGTTCTGTTACATACGGTAAAAAGGAAAGAAAAAAGCGATTTGAACGATGTTTTGTGTCAAAAATAAATAGTTTAAAACATGAGATAATAATGCTGCATTACAATTTAAAAAATAAATAATAAATGTGATTGCTACATCACATTCTCTTCAACCCTTCAGGACATCACTTTTTGCATAAAATTGCAGTATTTTTAACTTCTGATTTTTAATGTCATGTCATAAACTGTCGATGATCCAATTCCATACTCAGCACACAACATTTTCACAAAGCCTTTCTAACTTTCTTATCAAGTCTACTTTTCTGCTATACACAAATTTAAATGCTTTATTTTTGAAGCAACTTTCCCTGATTTAAAAAAAAAAAAAAAATACTTCATACAATCTAGACCAGGAGCCAGCAGCATAGACAATCACATCATCGAGTTCACGAATAAAATTTTAGAATGAGTTAAATCTCGATTCGCATATCAAAATGCAGTCGGTCTGCCAAGACATATCTTGGTGGAAAACACCTGAAAACCTGATTTTAGCGGCTGACTCGTAGGTTTACCATTGTGTTTTCCGGTTCCAATCGTCCCATTTTCCAGTCGTCCATGTTTTCATACATTTGGGTGCAGGAAAACACAAGGGAAAACTTACGAGTCAGCCAATAAAATCCAGTTTTCCATCAAGATACGACTTGGCAGACCGATTGTGTTTTAATATGCGAATCGAGATTTAACTAATCCTAGAATTTCATCCGTGAACTCGATGAGATGATTGTCTGTGATGCCAGCTCCCAGTCTAATCTCTAATAAATGAATAAATAAATACTTCCAAAACTTCAGAGAAGAAAAATACATGTGCTCATCCCACTATTTTTCTTTCCCCGTTAATTAAGTGCAAAAAAAAAAAAAGAGGGAAAGATGACTTTGGTGCCGGATTTTTGAAGTCACACTATATGTGCATTATTCAGACAAACAAACAACAAGTGGGCAAGTGTGATCACAGATCACACAGAGTGTTTCATTTAATATTTCTTTCAAAACACTTTATCCTTTTGAAAAATCTGTTAGTTCCAGATTTAGCAACCAGGGGCGCACTCTATTCTAAACAAACCTCTATCCGAATGAAACTCCGTTTTACATACTATCCGTAGATATATTAGTCGAGGGGATTGGGCCCATAGCACCCAAGATAAGTAGGCACCCCTGGCGGTAAAAAGTGGAACTAAAATATGTAAGGCTATGGTGCATAATATGAAAGAATGGCCAAAGGGGTGTCGGCAAAAGTTGGAAAGGTGCTCCCAGGTGAAAAGGGTGGAGGTTAGAAAAATTGCTTAAAATACACAAATTAGAGCCCAGAGGAGTAAAAATAATATAAGACTTTTTGAAAAGTTTATGATTTGCCGTGCGGTCTGGGGTATTCAGCTATACGTATGCAAAAATTCATGTCTCCAACTTAATTAGGGGCTCTCTTAGGAAAAATTGCTTAAAATACATATGTGGTAGTTCAAAGGGTTAAACGTAAGACTTTTTCAAGATTTTATGATTTGTCGCCTGGCCTCAGGTGTTCTGCTATAAGTATGCAAAATTTCAAATCTCCAATTTAATAAAGTGCTCAGTTAGAAAGAATTGCTTAAAATACGCATGTGGGAGCCCAAAGGGTTAAATGTACGACTTTTTCAAAATTTTATGATTTGTCGCATGATGGTGTTCAGCTATAAGTATGCAAAATTTCATGCCTCAACCTAATTAGGGGCTCACTTAGAAAGAATTGTTTAAAACACACATGTGGGAGCCCAAACGGTTAAATGTATGACTTTTTCAAAATTTTATGGTTTGTCATTTGATGTGAAGTGTTCAGCTATAACTATGCAAAATTTCATGCCTCTAACCTAATTAGGGGCTCACTTTGAAAGAATTGTTTAAAATACACAAGGGGGAGCCCAAAGGGTTAAATGTAAGACTTTTTTAAGATTTTATGATTTGTCGCCTGGCCTCAGGTGTTCTGCTATAAGTATGCAAAATTTCAAATCTTGAATTTAATAAGGGGCTCAGTTAGAAAGAATTGCTTAAAATACGCATGTGGGAGCCCAAAGGGTTAAACGTACGACTTTTTCAAAATTTTATGATTTGTCGCATGATGGTGTTCAGCTATAAGAATGCAAAATTTCAAGCCTCCAACCTAATTAGGGGCTCACTTAGAAAGGATTATTTAAAATACACATGTGAGACCCCAAAGGGTTAAATTTACTACTTTTTCAAAATTTTATGATTTGTCGTTTGATGTGAGGTGTTCAGCTATAAGTATGCAAAATTTCACGCCTCCAACCCAATAAGAGGCTCACATAGAAAGAATTGTTTAAAATACGCATGTAGGAGCTCAAAGGGTTAAATGTACAACTTTTTCAAAATTTTATGATTTGTTGTTTGATCTGAGATGTCCAGCTATAAGTAGGCAAAATTTCAAGTCTCCAACATATATAGTTTCTGAGAACGGGCTCTCAGACAGAGGAGCGAGACGAATAGGGTTTCGTCAGATGAACGAAACCCTAAAAACTAAAAATGCCCTAAAAATAAATTTGTATCAGAGGAACCTCCTCTTGGGGAAGGGAGGAGGTCTGTAGTTTTATTTTTCAGTATTTTACACAAAGATTTAAATATTTTAATCTAATTATATACATATTAACTTCTTCAAAATTTGTATTAATGAGCTGTAAAAACATAAATAGTCAACTGCAATCAAATTTAAATTATACTTGATGGATGTTTAAAAAATAAAAGCAATTTGGGAAATGCATAAAACATACAGAAAAGAAAAATTATGCAAAAATAAATAATTCATGAATAAATAAATGACTTAAAATTCAGATATAAATTTAAAATAAAGCGAAGAAAACATTTTAAGTAAAAGAATTATTACAAATGTGTTAAAAGAAAACAGAGTTAATTCAGGTCATCCACAAATAAATATTAGAGATGAGAGGAGCTCAATTGTTATCGGTCTTTAGGCTCGCGCCTCAAAGTGAAAATTTGTAGTATTTATTCACAAATTGAAAAAAAAACATTACTTGCTATTTGTGAAACAAAAATGTAATGCAATGTTCTTAAAGTGTCTTACAATGCATTAAGAGTTAGTTTGAAAAGAAACTGAATAGCTATTGATGGAATATAAGAAGAAATATTATATCTGATTCAGAAACCTTTGGATGATCAATGTTACACAATAACTATGTTACACAATATGTACACAATACACAATGTACACAATAACAATGTTAGTACAATAACTAGAGAACAGGAATTCTGCTTTTTCAGAATTTAGTATCGCACCCGATGAAAAATCTTCTGATGGACTAATGGCTTCTATTATTATGAAACAAACAGCCATTACAAATGAAGTGTTAGGTGAAGATGAAAGAGCAGTCGTAAAAAGTTAGAACTCTGATTTTCTGGTCAGAATGGGGGAAAAAAAAACGGCCATAATTTGGCCTTTTTTTTTCTTCCATTCTGACCAGAAAAATCAGAGTTCTAACTTTTTACAACTGCTCTTTCATCTTCACCTAACACTTCATTTATAATGGCTGTTTCATAATAATAGAAATCAGCAGTCCATCAGAAGAAAATAACTTGGTTAAGCAGGACTCGGATAATTGGGACTCTACTGTAGTTCAGTTTTAAGACTTAAAACACGCGATTTTATTGTATATAAAATGACGTCATTCGCATCCGCTAAAGAATTCATCATTTGCGATCCAGTCTTAAACAACATGTACAGTAAAGTACGCATATAGGACATCACTATCGCTGAATAATACACAAATCCAAAAATAGAGATTTCATCATTACAGAATCTTGACAAAAAAAAAAAAAAAAAATGACTATCTAATGATTCCTATGCCTTCATTTATTTGTAATATTAATCAGGGGTGATTGGGACTCAGAGTGAAAAACCCTGAAAATTAATTGATACAAAGTGAAAAACCCTGAAAATTATCGATGTAAAATAAAATACATCAATATCAATTTATGTAACAACTGATGCTGCAACTGCATGGCAATCAAATGACATATTTCAGCTATTGTTTGAAATATACAATTGCAGAAAAACATAATTTGTTAAACTTACATTAATTTCACTGGAAGCTAAATGACTTCATCAAAGGGAGAGTGCAATTTATCTTGCTAAATATGCAAAATTCGAATTCTATAATCAGTAAATAAATTTATTCCAAGTACTCATGAAACAAGTACAAATTATGTGTAAAGAGTGGGATCTCTTAGTAGATTTAATGCAAATCACATATACAGGGTGCAATATGTTATCTATCGCCGACTTTTAATTTCTCAACCGTTGGTCGTAGACATATAGTTCCAATTACAAAAACGTTTCAAATGAGGTAAATATTCATGTTGCGACATTATTTAAAGTAAAAAATCAATTTTATAAAAATTACGAAATCTAACTTTGTATACGGTCCCTTAGTCCCTATAGTTATATTTAGTAAAAGTTTACACACATCATAACGCATATAACACAAAAAGTTTGACATCTGTACTACAAAAATTGACAGTTATTAAATTTCAAATTTTCAGATTTTTGCACATGATTTTGTCTTTCATTGAGGGATCAGTTAAAAGATGAATTAAAGTAATTCGAGATCAAAATCAGGGTGATATGTCCTTTTTACGGTGAAACCACCTTTAGCCGGTATCGTTAAAGCGGGGTATCACCGAAGAGGGTTATTTCATCTAAAATTTTGAGCTGGTTTTTAGGGATCGTATACAAAGCGAAGAATGAAATATTGAAATTAAACAGAAAAATAAATATCAATTTATTATAATATCAGAAAACGGCCTAGTATAAAAAATGAATACATAAAACGCCGGAATCTACTAGGATATTGCTCAAAGTGTTCTCCATTGGTGGCAATGGACAACTGAATGTGTGACAGTACTGCGACCTGGACACGTTAGTGCATAGCAGGTGTACAAACTGTGGAACAATCAAAAGAATGATGCGACCTGGAAACCTCCACATCGCCTAGACAGTACGACACGTGTGATGCGGTATATGGGGAACCTAGATTGTTGGACCCATCTTCTACGATGGGACCTTAACGGGAGATCGTTACCTGCATCTGCTACAAAACACAGTACGTGACTGGTATGAAGAGTTGCTCTTTGACATGCATGCTGGGTGTGGTTTCAACATGATGGGGCCCTCTCCATTTAAAATGTCAAACGTCCTTGCGTATCTGGCCACCGAAATCGGTCAACAGATCTTTGGACATGGTGGTCCGGTAGAGTGGCCACCGTGTTCACCAGACTTGACTTCCATGGACTTCTACCTCTGGGATTACATCAAGGCATAGTCTATGTGACTGTGACTACTTCTATGCTTTATCTGAAACAGCGCATCATCCATGATTGTTGCACAGTTTGCACACCTGCTATGCTCTAACGTGTCCAGGACTTACAGTTGTCACGCATTTCATTGTGCATTGCCACCAATGGAGAACACTTTGAGCAGTATCTCTAATAGTTTTCGGCATTTTATGTATTCATTTTTTATAGTAGACCGATTTCGATATTATAATAAATAGATATTTATTTTTCTGTTTAATTTCAAAATTTCATTCTTCTCTTTGTATACGACCCCTAAAAGTCAGCTCAAATTTTTAGATGAAATAACCCTCTTTGGTGATACCCCGATTTGGCGATACAGGCTAAAGGTGGTTTCGGCGTAAAAAGAACATAGCACCCTGATTTTGATCTCGAATTACTTTCATTCATCTTTTAACTGATCCCTCAATGAAAGACAAAATCATGTGCAAAAATCTAAAAATTTGAAATTTAATAACTCTGCCAATTTTTGTAGTACAGATGTCAAACTTTTTGTATTATATGTGTTATGATATGTGTAAACTTTTACTAAATATAACCATAGGGACAGGGGGACCGTATAAAAAGTTAGATTTCGTAATTTTTATAAAATTGATTTTTTACTTTAAATAATGCCACAGCATAAATATTTACTTCATTTGAAACGTTTTTGTAACTGGAACTACATGTCTAAGACCAACGGTTTGAGAAATTAAAGGTCGGCGATAGATAACATATTGCACCCTGTATATGGCACCTAGTTATTTGAAAACAGTAAAAAAAATGTCAAAACCAACCCAATTTTACTTTTAAGTGGCTAAATATTAGAGAAAAAAAAAAGAAAAAAAAATATATAAATAAAAATAGAAATTTTGTTTGTTTTTTTAGCTTTGCTCTTACACAAGAAAAAAATCTTTTTCCTGCTTTCTTCCTGGGTATTACACATTCCAGATATGCACTATAGGTCAAAATTAACATTTTTACCCACTGGCCAGTAACAAAGTTATGTACGCTCCATACAAAATTGTGTTTTTTCCAACTATCAGCATTGTAATTTACTAATATATATTACTTACCATTCGATATGATTACACTCAACTGAAAAATTTTAATTTCACTATTAATTGCAATGAAATAAATTCACAGGAAATTTTCAGAAAGGTTACAGCAGAGGGGGACCCCCTCCCCCCTCGGCACTTACTAATATGCATTTTTCTGCGACCATTTAACGAATTTCGCGTTTTTTGCGATTTTTTGACGAAATTCACGTTTTTTTGTGACCTTCTGCATTTTTTCGCAATCTTTTGACGAAATCTGCGTTTTTCCGCTATCTTTTCACAAAATTGCGTTTTTTGTAATCTTTTAATGAAATTTGTGGGGTTTTTTCGCCATTCTTTGAAAATTTTTGCATTTTTTTCAAGATTTTTTGACAAAATTTGCATTTTTAGGTGATCTTTTAACGAAATTTGCGTTTTTTCCGCGATCTTTTCTCGAAATTTGTGTTTTATTCGCGATCTTTTGACGAAATTTGCGTTTTTTCCGCGATCTTTTCACGAAATTTACGTTTTTGCCGAGATCTTTTCTCGAAATTGTGTTTTTTCCGCGATCTTTAGATGAAATTTGCATTTTTTGTCACGTAAGTTGCACAAAATTTGCGTTTTTTCCGCGATTTTTTCACGAAATTTGCGTTTTTCCGCGATCTTTTCCCGAAATTAGCGTTTTTCTGCGATTTTTTGACGAAATTTGCGTTTTTCCGCGAAGTTTTGATGTAATTCACGTTTTTTACGTGGTCCTAGGGCGAAATTCACATTTTTTTTCGCGATTCTTTGACGGAATTGATTTTTTTCTGCGAACGATTAACCAAAATTGATTTTTTTTTTTTTTTTTGGCCGTCCATATCGAAATTAGCGATATTTTTATGTCCGAATTTTCGGACTGATGATCGTTTTTTTTTTTCGGAACCGAATGACTTAAATTTTCGGAAAATTCGAGACAGAATCACCCCTACTACTTTCTTCTCTTACGTTCGGGAGAATCGCCGATTTGGACGCCGCAAATTCTGAACGAATTTCACCCCTTTCCTCCCTGGCATCGATCTTTCAACCATCGCATATGGCGAGTGGTGCCCATTGAGTTTGGCGACAGCGAGTGAGGACAATAAAGTTAATCGCCACGTTTTAAGTGTTACTCGACGCCTGGCGAATGGCGAGTGCTAATTTTGTGCTAAATGCAATTCTGGACATTTTTGTAGTGATTGAGATGGATGACGCAATACCAGGGGTGATTCAAGAGTAAAAAAAAAAAAAAAAAAAAGAGTATCTAAAATTCACAGCAGAGGAGGGGGGGGGGGTCGCGACTCTTTAAAGAAATTCATGTTTTTTCCAGTGATCATTTAACAAAATTTCCATTTTTTCTGCGATCCTTGACGATATTTCTGTTTTTTCGGCGATCCTTTGATGAAAATCGTGCTTTTCCCCCCGCGATCTTTTGACGAAAATCGCGATTTTCCCATGATTCCAAAGGAGAGGGGGGGGGGTATTCCCAGCCAGTTTTAATTATGTGTTTTTTCTGCAGTCATTTGACGAAATTAGCGTTTTTTCCGCGATTCTTTAAAGAAATTTGCGTCCCCTGCTATCTTTGGGTGAAAATGGTGTTTTTTCCCGCGATCTTTTGACGAAAATCTTTTTTTTTTTTGCGATCTTTTGCGAATTTTCTGCTTTTTTTTCGTGATCCTTTAACAAAATTTTTGTTTATTTCGAGATCATTAGACTAAATTTGTGTTTATTTCGAGATTAATAGACTAAATTTGTTTTATTTCGAGATCCTTTGACGAAATTAGCATTTTCCCCGCAATCCTTTGGTGAAACTTAAGTTTTTCCCCGTTTCTTTAAAGAAATTTGCACTTTTTGCACGATCCTCTGGCGATATTTCTGTTTTACACGAGATCTTTTGAGAAAAATCATCATTTTTCCACGATTCCGAAAATCCTTCCCAGTTATTTCAGTTTTTCCCACGATCTTTTGACAAAAATCGTGTTTTTCGCGATCCTTTGCGAAATTTGCACTTTTTTCACAATCCTTTGACGAAGTTTGTGTTTATTTCGAGATCATTTGACGAAGTTTGTGTTTATTTCGAGATCATTTGACGAAGTTTGTGTTTATTTCGAGATCATTTGACGAAGTTTGTGTTTATTTCGAGATTATTTGACGAAGTTTGTGTTTATTTTGTGATCATTTGCTGAAATTTGTGTTTATTTCTAGATTTTTTGACGAAATTTGCATTTTCCCGCAATTCTATGACGAAATTGTCGATTTTTTTGAGCGAACGATTAAGGAATTGATTTTTTTCGACGACCATTTGTTGAAATTCGCGATATTTTTTAATATCCGAATTTCCCACTAAACGTAATGATCTCATAAACCCGGAAGGATAGATCAAAACACCCGGAACACAATCACCCCTGATTAATATAGATACTTAAAATTAAATTTAGTTTATAATAGCTCCATGTTTAATCAGAAATCATTCATTTAATTTTTTCAAAATAGCATGTATTTTAATTACATTTTTTTTTTCAGTTTTTATGGGAAAATGGCAACAAAAAGATATAATTGCTACTTTCTCTTTACTTTCTACAGAAATGGAGTACTTGCGTTGCCTAAATTTAAAAAAAAGTCACTAAAAACTACAAAAAAATTAATATTTGAAAAATAAATGGAGATGCAGTTTTCATACAAATTGCATTAAAAAGTACTTTTTCCCCAATACGACGGTATAAAAATTGAAAATGTGCGATACTTAGAAGTTAGAATTGCAATAGACAATTTAACAGTACAATGATATACCTGCTTTGTTTTACGGCTGGCTACTGTAAGGTAACGTTATTTTTTGAAGACAGCAACAAAATAAGCTGGGAGAAAGAAATAGCATACTGGGGACTAAACAAGTTGCGAGATATCCATTGTTTATCTCAACATTCTGTTTGAAGTCCTTTTCCAGAATTACTGGAAAACAGAACTCCTATTTTTTTCTGCAGAATTGTACAAATAGGGTCAGGTGGGGTAAAATAGGAAAGTTTCAAAAATCTATAAATTTATAAAAAATACAAATTAAAATTTTTACCAATAGTTATGTCAAATTAGTGTGTTACAAGTATCAGTTATCATTTTTTAATGAATAACAAAATATTTGTGTATTTATATTAGAGTATTATTATACTTGGTAGCCATTTTAAAATTTTGGATGGCATGAATCAGTTGTAGTCATGAGAAAAACTTTGGATTTAAAAGCAGGGTTGCCAGCTTTTAAGCCAGGCTAAAAAAGTCTGGCGGTCTTTTTTCGATTTTAACCACTTAAAAAAAGGTGGTTTTTATTTTTTAAAGTTGGTTTACAGTTAATTTGTTAAATTTGGATCAATTAATTTTTAATACACTTATAAATATTTTCTACAACAAAAAATATTGATTTCTATTAAATTTTGCCAAATAATTAAGTCTTTATAACTTCTAGAAGGCAACTGTAAGGCATTTTGCCTGAAAAAAAAAAAAAAAATAAATAAATAAATAAATAAATAAATATATATATATATATATATATATATATATATATATAAACATTGAAAAGAGTATAAGTTAGGCTCCAAACTGGTGTTTTGAAATTCTATATTACATAGCTCCATGTATACTACACATTTTAAAGATTATATTTAATTAATGACAAAATGTAGCACATAAAAATGGAAGCATTCTTATGTGTCCATATGGAGAGATAAAGTGATAAATGTTAAAGAGAAATTAGAAAGGATATAATATTTGAGAAGAGTGGTACATAAGTGTATAAAAAATAGAGAATTTAAACAAGAAAAAAAAAAAAAATTCTCTAAATAAAATTTTGAAAAGCTTGTTGCTAGGCATGTTCATGCATATGCTATTCATAATGTTTTTAATAGAGGGAAATTGTGTTTTTGTTAATATGACTATGTATAATTTTAAATGTGTACTAGAAATAAAATAAGACTTGTATATTAATAGCTCTTAAAATTAATTAAATAATAAAACATGTAACTAAGTAACCACTGTCCTCTTTAATTTTATAAAGCAATGAAAATGAAAAAAATTGGCAGTTGGTATGGCCCTTTTAAAATTTAGCTAACATATTTGCAATTCTGACTACAAATCACTAGCAAAACCATCTAAGTTTTATTCCAGTATTAATGTCCTCATTATTGAGAAATTGGGTTACTTATTAAACTCTAAATCAATTAAATGTCATTAAAACTAATTAAAAACACTTTAAAATGTGTAGTTTATAATTACAATGCTTCATTGTAAAAAAGCCAATTATGGCCAAAAAAGGCCAATTTTGGACAAAAAAAGCTGGTTAAAACCAATAAAAGCCACCAGCCTGGCTTTTTTTGCAACCCTTATTTAAAGTAAATGAGAACATATTTTTCCATTGTATTAGCATAAAACACTTATTCAGGATTAATTTCCTGCACAAAACAATGTAAAATTAATATTTTAGAACAAAAAACATATGCGGTGTAAAATAGTTATACTGTTAGGCTTAGAAAACAAACAGAATTTTTTGTACCTTTTTTTCATAATTTTTATATGCAACATTTGACATTAAAATAATATAGTGCTCTAAAACTATTTACTTTGATAAATTTGTTAAAAATGTATTTAATTTGATACATAGTAAAAGCAAAACATGCAACTTTCAGCTTTATGCTTATTTTGTACCAGTTTTATACAAGAAATTTCAAAAGTGACAAGAAAAAAGAAAAGACATAGAAGCCAGAAATAATAACTCATGGTTAATAATCTTATCAACAAAGTTATTAATTATTTAGAAGAGGTTTTATTTCTTTTGAAGAGGAAAACTTATCTAATTTAAATAGTAATAGTAGTGGACAAACTATCATAATTAGATTTTAGATTAGAGTTTTTGAACAAGACAACAAATCTGATATTTTTTGCAATCACAAAAATTAGAAATAGTTAAGTTTACAAATGAGTCGATTTTCCAATTCCATGTTTCCCAAAAAAGATGACATGTTTCATGTAGCACATTGCAGCTGTACTTTCTGATTCACCAGTGTACCATAATCCAGACAATTTTTCACTTAAATCTTTGTTTAATATTTTCAGAATTTTAAAGAACCTTTAATTGGATATTCATGTGCAATTAATTAAATAAATAGAAAGGTTTAAATAAGTATTAATTGTTATGCCACAGCGTGGGATAAAATAGTTAATTGACAATGTGTTTTAAAATACCAATATCAATAACAATTTAGAATTTTATAGTCAAAATTTTTTTTCATTGCAATTTTCTATGCAATTTTTTTTGCAGATTAAAATAATATATTTTTGGCAAACTACGAATGAATAAAAAATGTGCTGTTTTTATCATTTTTTTTACCACACCTGACACTATTTTAATAAAAGAATAAGAATTGTGATTTTTACAGAATTCTGCAGGTGATTGGGAATGAAATTCACAAAACATCTCAATGAAGGCATATTTAAGGTAATACTTATTTCTATGTAAGAAGAGATTTAATTATAAATGAGAAAATTAATTTTGAAACAATTTTAAAATGTAATTTACATACAGTGATGGAAATTGGGAAATAAAAGGCAGGCGTCAAATGACGACTACTGTAGGGGAAGACGGGGTACAATGAAACAAAATTTACTAATTATTTTTTCCTATCCACAATTTTGAATGCACAAAAATATAATTAATGCATATTTTTAACCTTGTATTTTCCCCATCTAAATAAATTTTTATTAGGTTCTAAACAATATCTTTATGCTTGAAAAATAAGAAAAAAATGTCTTACAGTGTTTCATTGTACCCCGTATGCCGGGGTACAATGAAACACTCTAAATGATGGAAGCAATTTTCACCCAGTATAGTTTATTTTATGAAAAATGAGATAAATACAGAAACAAAACTTAATAAAAATATTATAGTCTAAGATGAAAAATAAGAAAATTCCATTAGTTTAAGAAAAACCTTTCATTTTATATTAAATTGGCTCAAGTCAGTTTCAAAAATTAGCATTTCTGCTTATATTTCAGTTGCTCCTGAAGGAATATGGGATGGTAGTTTCAACACAATGAGTTTTTTTTTTTTTTTAAAGTAAGTTTCTAAAAAAAAAAAAAAAAAACTAGGTTGGAGTCTTTTTATACCAAGTACTTCACATTTGACTTCATTTAAATGTATGATTTCTCCAACGGTATATATTTCCTTATGTTTCCATTTATACAGATACTGCTTGTGCCATACATGCTGTTTGGGGATATCTCATTCTTAGTACTTCGATGACCAGCTGGGACTGGAAAAAAAATCTGGATCATCATCAGAGTCTTTAGCAGGCAGAGTTTGTTTACAAAACAATCCCTTCTTAGCTCTTTTTCTCTTTCTATTTTTAATTGCTTAACAAGAGCATTTTTTACTGACCTGGTTAGAACAAAACTACTTTTTTTTTCTGTTTTCCTACTCTTACTTCTAATATATTCTATTTACTATTTTTATTACTGTAATAAAACATGTTTCATTGTACCCCGCACTGAGGTTACTAAAAAAAAAATTTATTTTCAAACTTCTAATATTTATTTTTTTTAGTTTGGTTTTGGAGGTATGAAGACAACAACTCAAAGATAACAATGTATAGAAAAAATAATTATTACATATAAAAACAAGGAAAAGAAACAAAATTACTTTTAGTAAAGAAAGTTACTTTCAATGGTGTAAAAGAAATAATCTTCTATTGCTACTGTTGTAGAAGTGTGAATGTATCCAAATCACATCAGTAATTGGAACATATAGTTGTATAACATATATATAAACTGCAACTCTGTATGACAAATTTGATTGATTTTACAAGTAATGTTTCATTGTACCCCGTCTTCCCCTACATATTTTAGGCGCCAAATTAAAATTTTTAGTTGCAATTTCTAAAATTTATTTTAACATTACTAAAATATTGTATACTACTTTTAGAAAAGCACAAATACTTGTGTTTATTTAAAATTATTGAAGTTATTAATCTTCAAGATTATAATAATTGAAGAAACTGTAAAACTGATATAAAATAAATCGTTTTTAATTATTACTATATTTAGAAATGAATAGAAATATCCACTTAATCATGTAAAACAAAATTAAAACTTGACAGGAAATCAAAAACTAAATTTTATCCAATTTTGATAATTACAATTGAATTTAGTTATCAAAAGCCATATAATGCATCAATCTACATTTGAATCTCATAACAAAATCAAAAGGTGCGCTATTTTTATTTTTATTTTTATTTATTTATTTATTTTTTTTTTTTGCTAATCGTTAAATAAACATTAAAAAAGTAAAAATAGGCGTCAAATTTGATGACCAAGAATAATTTTATAGTCGTCAAATGCAATAATTTAGTTGCATTTGACGACTAACGACCGCTAATTTCAAACACTGTTTACATATCAACTACTGTGTACTTTCGATATCAGGCTCAGGTTCTGTTGATGGAAAATCTTTTTGGGTTCAGGTCCGAAAAAAAAAAAAGAGCCTGAACTCATCTCTAATAAATAAAGCATAATATCAAATTTTCAAGTACAAAAAGAATGCAGTGTCTCCATTATAATATTTATGATAAAACACAATTATGATATTAAATACTTACACATATTCAGCTGCCGAATAAAGCTTGCCATGTTGTTATGCTTAAAATACTGTGGCAGGAGCTCTTTAGAAAAGGTTATCTGGTCTTTAATTATAAAACTTGTTCCAGACTGAAAGGAAAAATAAAAATATAACTACACTTATAAGTAAACTAATAAGATACTTATTTAATCAAAAAAATTAAAATTTATCTGGATATTTCTTTGTTATACAAGCCTTAGAGAGAGAGAGAACATTATTTTGGTAAGAGAAGAAAATATTTCACACACGCTATTTTATCAATATTTAAATGATTTATAAAGGAGTGATTTATATAGTTTATACACAAACAGGAGTAATTTATCATGTATTATTACGTGTATTTCAGGGCTTGAATTTCAGGGCGGGATGGCGGGATTCGCGCCCAAAATAATATCGTGGGCGGGAGGCTCCCGTCCAAAAAATATCACCATTTTCCTGAAAGTTTTGCATTCTGAAATTACGATCAACTCCCGCGAACACCTTGCAAATTTCCCGATATTTTCGCGCGACTGATTAACACATTTTGCGTTTTTTTTACTGCGAAAGATCGTTGAAATTCACGAATTTTCCATGCGACCGATAGACAAATTTCATTATTTTTTTTCTCGAGATCGGTTGACAAGTGTCCGCGACCGATTGGTGAATTCAGGGTTGAATCTGTTACGAATTTTCCGAAAATTATGAAAAATCAGTCACCAGTTCAACAGAAAAATATCGCGAATTTCGACAAATGATCGCCGAAAAAATCAACTTCGTCGCAAAGGATTGCGAATAAAACACAAATTTTGTCAAAGGATCGCGGAAAAATGTGAATTTCGTCAGATCGCGGGAAAAAAAAACTCGTAATTCATTAAAGAGTCACAAAAAAAAAAAACAACGCAAATTACATCAAAGGATAACAAAAAAATCATGAATTTCGGCAAAGGAACGCGGGAAAAAGCTAATTTCTTCAAAGGATCGCGGAAAAAACACGAATTTAGTGTTTAGTCAGACGGCCGCTGAAAAAAACCCGCGAATCTCATCAAAGAATCGCGAAAAACTCGAATTTTGTCAAAGGATCGTGAAAAAACGCACATTTCGTCAAAGGATCGCGAAAAAACACAAATTTCGTCCAAAGATCACGAAAAAACCCCGCGAATTTCGTCGAAGAATCGCGCAAAAAACTCAAATTTCGTCAAAGGATCGCGGAAAAAGGCAAATTTCGTCAAAGAATCGCGGAAAAACGGCAAAATTCGTCAAAAGATTGCGAAGTAACGGCAAATTTCGTCAAAAGATTGCGAAGTAACGGCAAATTTCGTCAAAAGATTGCGAAATATGGGCAAATTCGTCAAAAGATCGCAAAAAACCCGCAAATTTCGTCAAAGGGGCACGAAAAAACACATATTGCTAGTGTTGGGAGTAATCCCCCCCCCCCCCCCCCTTCCTTCATTCCCTCTGTTGTAACCTTTCAGAAAATTTGCTGTCAGTTTCAGAAATTTTTTTTTTACTCAGAATCACCCTGCTTTCTTACTTTTTTAAATTAAAAAAATTTTTTTTGAATCATTATTCTGAGTTGTTGATTTAAATTGCTTCAATGGTATTTTATCATGCCTGTATTAATGCAGACATGACAAAATAATTAATGTAAATCTTTAAAAAGCATGTAAAATAACAGTGGGTTTAGAGTTTTTTGTCCCTCCCAAATAGGTCAACTCCCCTTCATTTATTAATGCTGGTAGGGAGACTCCCCTCCTATGAAAAATTGAATTTCAAGCCCTGTATTTAGAAGCAATTTTTTACATACATACACAAACAAGCATAATAGTTCATCAGATTTGTTTTTATAGCTATTTATATCATTAGGTAACAAATCTCCTTTTGTACATCCTCAATTGTGTAATATTTTTTTATAAATAGGACAAGTCCCTTATAACAAGAGGTACCTGAATTGATAAAAAGATTAGACATTAAAGCAATTATAATTAACTATGTTGAAAAGGAAAAGAAGCATACTTTAAATATTTTATAGACGTATGTAGAATTTAGAATTAGAATAAATGTGTTTCAATAAGCAGTCAGTCTTTACTGACATTGTCTCTGTCCAAATTAAAGTATTTCCATAATTCTTGCCAAAATGTACAAAGCAAATCAAATGTTATTCATAATTAGGAAAAAAATATCAAATAACGAATGTTGGTACTATTATGTAAGTCAGATGCAAGCGATAATTTGACAAATATTGTTTCAATCGCCATCAACAGGATCTCACTGACTTTTGAATAACACTAGCAATTTGGATAATGGCCAAAGAAAAACTATACAGCCAAATGAATGTTAGCAAAATTTTTGTTCTGAAACATTGATTAAAAAATCATTCTTTAAACACCTTGGCATACCTACTTTTTCATTTTTCAATGAATTTTTTTTATCGCTTTTAGATCAGTTATTGATTAAAATTAATCTATCTAAACTACTAATATGTTTGTTTTATTAGTTTCTTCTAGAATCTACATGTTTTGCAAAGTTAAAAAACAAAACAAAAAAAAACATCTAGTCCAATATATTCTATAAACGTTTTTATGAAATAAAACGAGATAACTTGGAATCATGATATTATGCCAGTGAGCTAAATGAAAACAAATATCTATATCTATATATGAGTGTACATATATGGATTGAAAACGGCTGATGATGATGATGATATATACACACACACAGAGAGAGTTTCCCCCAGATAGTTTCAGGAGGGTGCTGCAACTTGCCTGCTCTTAGATTTACAAAATAGCACTTGTCTTACCTCTCATTAAACAAGTGGGTAAGTGTGATCACAGATTGCACAGAGGGTTTCGTTTAATATTCCTTTCAAAACACTTTATCCTTTTGAAAAACCTGTTAGTTCCACATTTCACAACCAGGGGGCGCACTTGATTCTGAACAAACCTACATCCGAACGAAAATCCGTTTTACATACTATCCGTAAATATATTAGTCGAGGGGATTGGGCCCATAGCACCCGAGATATGTAGGCGCACCTGGCGGAAAAAATGGAACTAAAATATGTAAGGCTATGGTGCATAATATGAAAGAATGGTCAAAGGGGTGTCGGCAAAAGTTGGAAAATTTCTCCCCGGGTTAAAAGGGCGGAGGTTAAAAAAATTGCTTAAAATACACAAGTTAGAGCCCAGAGGGGTAAATAATAAAAGACTTTTTGAAAATTTTATGATTTGTCGTGTGGTCTGAGGCATTCAGCTATACGTATGCAAAATTTCATGTCACCAACTTAATTAGGGACTCTCTTAGAAAGAATTGCTTCAAATACATATGTGGTAGCTCAAACGGTTAAACGTAAGGCTTTTTCAAGATTTTATGATTTATCGCCTGGCCTCAGGTGTTCTGCAATAAGTATGCAAAATTTCAAATCTCCAATTTAATTAGGGGCTCAGTTAGAAAGAATGGTTTAAAATACGCAAGCTGGAGTTGAAAGGGTTAAACATAAAACTTTTTCAAAATTTATTATTTGATGTGAGATCTGAGATGTTGAGCTATAAGTATGCAAAATTTCACGCCTCCAGCCTAAAAAGGGGCTCACTTAGAAAGAATTGTTTAAAATGCACATGTGGGAGCACAAAGGGTTAAATGTACAACTTTTTCAAAATTTTATGATTTGTTGTTTGATGCGAGGTGTTCAGCTATAAGTATGCAAAATTTCACGACCATAACCCAATTAGGGGCTCACTTAGAAAGAATTGTTTAAAATGCACATGTGGGAGCACAAAGGGTTAAATGTACGATATTTTCAAAATTTTATGATTTGTAGTTTGATGTGAGGTGTTCAGCTATAAGTATGCAAAATTTCACGTCTCCAAACTAATTAGGAGCTCACTTAGAAAGAATTGTTTGAAATACACATGCGGGACCCCAAAGGGTTAAATGTACGACTTTTCCAAAATTTTATCATTTGTCGTATTATGTGAGGTTTTCAGCTATAAGTACCCAAAATTTCATGTCTCCAACATAATTAAGGGCTCACTTAGAAAGAATTGTTTAAAATACACACGTGGGACCCCAAAGGGTTAAACGTACGACATTTTCCAAATTTTATGATTTTTCATTTGATGTGAGGTTTTCAGCTATAAGTATGCAAAATTTCACACCTCCAAATTAATTAGGAGCTCACTTAAAAAGAATTGTTTAAAATACACATGCGGGAGCTCAAAGGGTTAAATATACGACTTTTTCAAAATTTTATCATTTGTCGTATAATGTGAGGTGTTCAGCTATAAGTACCCAAAATTTCATGTCTCCAACATAATTAGGAGCTCACTTAGAAAGAATTGTTTAAAATACACATGCGGGACCCCAAAGGGTTAAATGTACGACTTTTCCAAAATTTTATCATTTGTCGTATTATGTGAGGTTTTCAGCTATAAGTACCCAAAATTTCATGTCTCCAACATAATTAAGGGCTCACTTAGAAAGAATTGTTTAAAATACACACGTGGGACCCCAAAGGGTTAAACGTACGACATTTTCCAAATTTTATGATTTTTCATTTGATGTGAGGTTTTCAGCTATAAGTATGCAAAATTTCACACCTCCAAATTAATTAGGAGCTCACTTAAAAAGAATTGTTTAAAATACACATGCGGGAGCTCAAAGGGTTAAATATACGACTTTTTCAAAATTTTATCATTTGTCGTATAATGTGAGGTGTTCAGCTATAAGTACCCAAAATTTCATGTCTCCAACATAATTAGGAGCTCACTTAGAAAGAATTGTTTAAAATACACATGCGGGACCCCAAAGGGTTAAATGTACGACTTTTTCAAAATTTTATGATTTGTCGTATGATGTGAGGTGTTCAGCTATAAGTACCCAAAATTTCATGTCTCCAACATGTATAGTTTCTGAGAACGGGCTCTGTGACGGACAGACAGACAGACAGAGGAGCGAGACGAATAGGGTTTCGTGAGATGAACGGAACCCTAAAAAACTAGTACCCCTGTTGCCCCCAGTTGAAGAAAAGTGCCTTTACTCCTTTGTATATTGCAAAATTTACTTGCATAGTAAAAATTGACTCATTGCTGTCTTTAAAAGAACTTCCTGTCTATTAAATATTAAAAGTAGTTTTAAAAATCAAAAGAATGCCTTTAAAAATTAAAAAAGTGCCTTTAAGAATCCAACATGCCCTTCGGAATCCAAATGTGCTCTTTTTTAAACAAGGGAGAAACTCTGGTGTATATATGTAATAATAAAATTTTTGCCCTTTTATCTTAGTTAAAGTATTCCAAATTATTATAATACCTACCTTTTTTATCTAGCTTTAATAATATCCTTTTTTCCATGCTTTAAATCCAGCGTATTCTTTTATTATTCATTATTCTAAAAACCTTAATCCGTTCATAGCTATACTTCTTATAAAACCCACTAAAATACTTTATTTCTGAAACAGTAAATTCTTTTTATTTCGAATGTATTTAATATCATTTGTTCTATTTTGTTCCATATCCCATAAGGCCTTGCAAGTAACTTGTTTTCTCAATAAAGCTATCGTGGAAGTTATGTGATGTCAACACATCACACTTCCCCCCACCTCCTGTCCCGGAGTTATCCAATCGCTGGCATAGCCTTCCCTCTCCTCCCCCCTGCCACTTAGCTGGATTGGCCTTGCTTTGGCATCTGCATCTTTGGCACGTGTGTTTTTTGCAATTATTTAACCTTTTACACTTTATTACACCTTATTTTACACCTTTTATTATTAAAAAAAATAAATTTCATTAACAAAATCTAATCATCTTTAGATCTGATTACAGAAGATTTTGTTATTTGTAAGGGTATGTTCTTGTTTACGTATTTTATCAGGACAAATACCTATGAAACAATCCTGATAAAATATGTAAACAAGAACATACCCTTACAAATAACAAAATCTTCTGTAATCCGATCTAAAGATGATTAGGCTTAGTTTATAAAAAAAACATGTTTTAATAACAAACTAAAAACAATTTATTTCAGCATGAAAGCATCATTTTTAAATTATGGATACAAAAATAGAAATTACTTTTTTTTCTTGGGTTAATTGAGGCATCAAATATCACGCAAGTGTCAATATCGGCGCAATATTTGCAAAAGTAACCAACTTTCATGCCGATATTCGGTAGATCTGAAATTCTGTAGCTCTGGAAGTAGGATGAAACACCGTTTGAAACGATGTATCGGAAGAATTGAAATCTCAATATCGTTACTGCAATCTTAAAGAAATATCAATATACAGGATGGTCCTAAAATATATGTAAAAAATAATAAGGTAGGTAGAGGGGACCTAAATAAGCATATTTCGGATAGGAATGTGTGCGCGGTAATGACACATTAAAGCACTAACTTGTAAAGCAGTATGAATCAAAGGAAACTGTAAAGACAAAAATTTATTAACAGTTTACAAGAGGTGCTCAAAAGGCGGCCACCAACAGCGATACAAGATTCACAGTGACGGCGCATAGATCAGTGTACATTAGAAAAGACGTCAGGCATGTCGAGCACACGTAAAGCAGCAAGAGACAAGCGGGCAACAAGATCTTCTTCAGATGCGACGGAACTCTCGTACACAAGGCTTTTAATATGACCCCAAAAGAAAAAATCCAAGCAGGCTAAATCAGGAGAACGCGGTGGCCAGGGAACTGGGCGCCCTATCCAATGCTGGCCGTAAACAGCGTCCAGGTGATTCCTGACGTCTCGACTGAAGTGAGCTGGGGCTCCATTGTGCTGGAACGACATTCGTCTGCGAACAGCTGGAGGAATATCTACCAGAAGTTCAGGTCTAGTGATGCAACGGATATCCGGTGAACATCCGGTATCCGGCCTTATCCGGCCGAACATCCGGCTTGAAATAAATGTTCCCAATGATGAAAAACGTGATTTTAATAAATGAATAACTAATAATATTATTTAAAAAAAGGATTTTATTATCATTTTTAAACTAAATTTAATTTTTAAGAATATTTATTTTAAATGTCTTTTGCTTCGATAACATTTTTTAACAGCTATCAAAGGTCGATCCAGGCGAAATTTGGGGCCTATTTAGGGCCCCTTCATAGAAAGCAGCTATTTTTTAAAATTTTGTTATTACATTCTGGTAAATGCAATTTAAAAATTAAATTTGATTAATTGAGTATTCAGTTAAATCAAAAGATTTTATGCACTATAAACGTTACTGAAATTACATTTTTAACAATATCTACATGAGGGTGTCCATTACTGGAAATCGACAAATTAAGCATTCCAGTAAGTAATCTCTTAAAACCTTAAAAATAAATGAAATTTTGTAAGTAACCAAATTAGTATATAAAATTCAATGTTTTCTATTACTAATTACTATCAAAACAAAAACATGCAAATTTTGCAAGAAAATAATATATAAATTTATTAAATGTCTCTTAGCATGTTCATTAAGATTTTCCCTGAATAACAGTGGAATTCAAAACATCTTCTGCTTGTGCTTTCTGATTGGTTTGATTAAAAGTGTGAACAATAACACAGATTATAAAACATGCAAGGGGGAGTTATGAAAAAAATAATAAAAGCTTAATTTTTATTGATTACTTTTTTTATAAACCAAAAACATTGAAAGGTATCTATTACTGTTACATCTACCCTACATGATTTTTTTTTTTTTGTTATTTTACTATTATTATTGTTAATTTTTACTATTTAATTAGAATAGTACTAATTAAATAACTAATGATAATGAATTTAATTATCATTATTAAAAATTTAACATTTATGTTTTCTATTAAATAGGAAATTGAAATAATAAGTTTTTAATTGTTTAACTAAAAGTAATAACTTTTAAAAAATGTTTAATCTGATTTGGGAGGAAGGGGTAGAAAAGTAAACATACTGCGGCCAGATATCCGGCTTAAATTGCAGCCGAATATCCGGCATCCGGCCGAATTGACATCCGTTGCATCCCTAGGTAAAACCTCCTGTAGGAAGATGTTGTATGTATGGCCAATTAAACGACTAGTTAGAATGCAGACCTGCCAACCTTTGAAAAGGAGAAATCGTAGCACACAAAATTCAAATTAATCTGGAGGTTGGTTGGTGGGTTTCTCGTTTTACGAGGCTATTTTTTTGACATTCGTAAAAGGAATAAGGTTTCAGTCTCAACTCAATATAGTTAATTTTTTTCCCTGAAAATTATTATACGATTTGTAGAGCTCCTTCTCGTTTCACAGCTTTTTTTTTTTTTTACATTTGTAAAAGAAGCCTGGTTCCAATTTTTTAGCCCAATGCAGTAAATTTTGACGAAACTCGTGATTTTTTTTCTGCGATCATTTCACAATATTCACAATTTTTTCCCACAATCGTAATTCACCTTTTTCTATTACGATTCTTTGTTGAAATCCGCACTTTTCACCTCGAACTTTTGATGAAATTCGCATTTTTTTACGGCGATCCTTTGACAATTTTTATATGATCTTTTAGCGAAATTAGTGTTTTCTTTTTGTGCAATTTCGATGAAATTTGCGGGTTTTTTTTACTGATTTTTTGATGAAATTTGCGTTTTCGTACTGATTTTTCCATGAAATTTGCGTTTTATTTCCGCGATCTTATGACAAAATTCGCGTTTTCTTTCAGCGATATTTTGTCTAAATTCACGTTTTTGCCGAGATCCTTTGACGAAATTGATTTTGTTACGTGGTCATTTGTTGAAATTATCGATAGTTTATCGCGACAGATCGGCAAATTTCGCAACAGTTTTGCACGACCGATCGGCAAAATTCACAACAGTTTTGCGCGACCGATCGGTAAAATTTTCTATATCTTTTCGCAAACAATTAACAAAATTCACTACTCGTTTCCGGGACTTTTTAAGGAAATTTGCAAAATTTTTTTCCTCTGTAGTTTATCGAAATTCATGATTTTTTGCGCAATCCTTTGACGAAATTTGCAATTTCTTTCTGTACTTTTCACAAAATTAGTGATTTTATTCAGCGAACAATTGAAGATGATCACTAATTGTTTCTGAGATCTTTGACGAAATACCCGATATTTTTCCAGGATCGTTTGAAGAAATTTTTTATTTTTTTCTCGACCGATACATGAAATGATTTAAGGAAATTCCATAAAAGAAAAAGATTCTCGGACTTCCAAGTAATTTTATAATATACTGGCAGAAGAATCACAGGTGTGTGGAAGAATCTGCACAGCATTTTTCATTACGCAGGACCTTCCTTTTCTGTGTGCAAATTGCACGATTCCGCACAATATTTCAAACCCTGCCCCTCAAGAAACTGTTAAAATGGCACTCCTGTTTCTAAGGAAGAGAATTCCTGTATAAATATTTACAGATGCACGATCCACTAATATCCATTAAGAGGGTTTTATGTTAAGAAGTTTGTTTTGCAGCCCACATTTTTTTTTCTTTCCCTTTTAGCCTTTTTTGATGTTCGAATTTTCGGACTAATAACAAATTTTTTAAAACTTCCGGAACCGACTACTTTAAAATTTAAGAAATTTCGGAACAGAATCCCTCCTAAAAAATATGCTACGCGGACTAAAAATTACAACTGAAAAAAAAAATGCATTTAAAAAAAAAAAAAAAAATAGTAGTTTGAGATCGATTTCCGTAGCATCTTAGTTTATAGGTCCAAATCGTAGCAACTACGATTTTTTTCGTAGCAGTTGGCAGGTCTGAGAATGTACGGTCCTACTAAATTATTATGTACAATGCCTGCCCAAACATTAATGGGAAAACCTTTCTTGGTATGCGTGTACTATTGTGCCATGTGGGTTGCCATGAGCCCACAGGTGAGAATTATGGATGTTAAACATACCCGACCGCATAAAGGTAGCCTCATCAGTAAATAAAACATCTGCTGGGAAGGTTGGATTGGCTGCCATCTGCTGTAGATACCAATGAGCAAAGTTGAGATGTGGAAGATAATCGTCAGGGGTCATTGCTTGCACTCTCTGTAAATGATACGGATGCATTCCGTCTTCATGTAAAGTCCTCAAAACACTTTGATGGCTCACACAACACACGTCCTACAGCTCTCGAGCTTGTCAAAGGATTATCCTCTACTGTGTTTAGTATTCTTGTTTCCACTGCAGGAGTTCTGCGATATCTTTCAATGCCAGCTCCATGCCTGGAAGCATAAAACGATCCACTTGTGCGTAACTCCCGATGAAGACACTCGAATGTTCGACGATCCGGCTGATTCCTATCCGGGAATCGCTCCCTGTACATCCTCTGAGCAGCTAATCCATTTCCTTGTGCAGCCCCATACATGAAATGCATGTCGGCAAGCTCCACATTAGTGAAACAATGCATTCTGTTTGAGATCCGTGCGGGAAATGATGAATCCAGCTAGTAAAGTGCTTTTATACGCTGCAGTCATCAGCGCTTCCTACCGGCTCAAGGCGGCATTACCACACACACAATCCTATATGAAATATGCTTATTTAGGTCCCCTTTACCTACCTTTACATTTTTAACATATATTTTAGGACCACCCTGTATAATGGTATATCGCCCAGGCCTACTTCCATGTAATGTTTTTCTGGGGAAAAACTATTAGAAAAATATGGTATTTTTATGCTAGGCAGGTGCAAGTGACAAATTATCAAATATAGTTCCATATTGTATATGTGTGTCTGTCAATGATGCACAAGTCTGAAAATTTGGATGAGGGTAATCCAAAGCAGGTCCTGATGCATCTGAGTGGCAGATTTTTAGTTTTTTGACAATAAGCTGAGATATTTAAATTAAAAAACCATTGAAAACTAAATCTTTTTTTCTGAAACTGATAATATTGTAAAACATTACCAATTTTTAAATAATGGAAAGGCAGAATCCTAGAACAAGTGAAACAACTAACTTGGCGATACTTATGATGTGTCACAAATAGCCACGCGTGCCAACCTAAAATATGGCCACCTGAAAAGCGAAATTCTTCCCACATGCATTGCTGCGGATGATTCATTACTTAGACAGTTCTAACAAGAATTCAATTACAAAACAAACATTGAGTGCAAAAAAGTTTGAATTTTCAGCAAGTTACTAATAAATTCTTCTATCATGTTACTTTTATTCTGCTCTGCGGCAAATTTTTAAAATTCGCAAAAGGATTCTTCTAGCCCTGCCCAATACATTAAAATGTCAATAATTTCAGTTTTAAATGTCAATAACTCCGGCTTTAATATCATAGTCTAATACATTAAAATTTCTTCATTCACTATCTTAAAAATGAACAAACTCAATGCAGAAATTCCCTAGACTTATCAAATAAAATAAATAAAAATCAGCTTACTTTTATTTCTCATATTTCATCCACACTCAAAATAGACTGCTTATGAAGGTATATTTCAAAATATATAAAAAATTGCAAAATACATAACTGTTGAACACGTCAATTGAAATTTACACCATCTAATCTTCATCATAAACTACATAATAAAAAACACCTTAACTCAACAAAACACCCATTTCAAGAAACCCAATAATCTGAGAAAAAAAAAAAAACAAATTAAATTAGGCCTAGCCACGACATAAGGAGCAATAGCAAGAAGTGATTTATTACCTGGCCATAAATTCAATGTCATCAAGTGTCTTGCTTGTTCTAGGATTTTGCAAGATTTAAAAAGGATAATATATTCATAATAATGGCAGAACCACAATATATTGTTTCTTTAAACTGTAATGATTAATTATGTAGATGGGATGAATAATACAGTTTAAATTTGCTTTCAAATTTCAGTGATATTGGTTGAAATTTTTTTTTTCTTTATTAGCTCTAAAAGTAATTAAATACAACTAAAAAATCCTTTCAACAGAGCCATGATATATTACAAATAATGGTGTTAAATTAGCAAGAAATATTGTCAATATTCTGAGACTGAAAGGTGAAAGTACAAAACAAAATTTTTAAAAGCCGACTTTTTTTTCTTTATGTAGCATGTTTATGTAAAGTGAAAACGATTTTTTGGGTGTGCAAAAATTTAAGAAATGCAGGTCTTGAAATTCAATTTTTCCTAGGAGGGGGGGTCTCCCTACCAACATTTATAAATGGAGGGGAGTTGAGCTATTTGGGAGGAAAAAAAAAAATCCAAAACCACTGTTATTTTACGTGTCACTTAAAGATTTACATTAATTATTTTGTAATGTCTGTATTAATACAGACTGTCAGGGTGTTTCTGAGTTTAAAAAAAAAAAAAAAAAAAAAAAAAAATGGAAAGTCACAGCAAATTTCCTAAAAGGTTACAGCAGGGGATTGGGAAATCCACTCCAGGCGCTAATTATTTTTTGTTGCAGGTCGAGTAAACTCTTTTTTTTTTTTTTTTTTTTGGTTCGGTTTGATTTCAGACAATTATTTTCTGCAGGCCTTTGACTAAACTCACGTTTTATCCGCTATCTTTTGACCAAGAGTTATTCTGTTCCAAATTTTCCGAAAAATTAAGACAAACATTTCAGAAAATTAAAAAAATATCTGTCAAAAACCCGAAAATTCGGACAAACTATATCGCGAATTAACGCGAAACAAATTTTGTCAAAGGATCGCGGGAAAAACGCCAGATAATCGCGAAAAAACGCAAAATTCGTCATAGGATCGCGAAAAAAGGCAAATTTCGTCAAAAGATCTCAGGAAAATGGCAAATTTCCGCAAAAGATCGGCAAATTTTCCCAAAAGATCGCGAAAAACGGCAAATTTCGTCAAAAGATCGCGAAAAACGACAAATTTTGTCAAAAGATTGAAGAAAAAAAAAACCTCGCAAATTTCGACAAAGGGGCGTAAAAAAAAACAGTGCCAGGAGTGGATCCCCCCCCCCCCCTTCTGTTGTAACCTTTCAGAAAATTTGCTGCGAATTTCAGAATATATATATATATATTTTCACTCTGAATCACCCCTGCTTTTGACGAAATTCGCGTTTTATCCGCGATCTTTTGTCGAAATTAGAGTTTTTTCGTGATTCTTTGATGAAATTCGCGATTTTTTTTCAGCGGCCCTTTGACTAAATTCGCGTTTATTCTGCGATCCTTTGACGAAATCCCATTTTTCCGCGATCCTTTGACGAAATTAACTTTTTTCACGATCCTTTGTCGAAACGTGCGTTTTTCCGCGTTTTTTTTGCCGAAATTTACGAATTTTTTGCTATCCTTTGATGCAATTTGAGTTTTTTTGCGATCCTTTGATGAATTTAGAGTTTTTTCTCGCGATCTGACAAAATTCACGTTTTTCTGCGATCCTTTGACAAAATTTGCGCTTTATTCGCAATTCTTTGCGACGATATTGACGATTTTTTCCTCGAACGGTAGGCGGAATTGATTTTTTCGGCGATCATTTGTCGAAATTCGTGATACTTTTCTGTTAAACCGATGACCGATTTTTCATAATTTTCGGAACCTAATATCTTAAATTTTCGGAAAATTCGTAACAGAATCGTTCCTGAATTCTCCAATCGGTCGCGGACACTTGTCAACCGATCTCGAGAAAAAAATAACGAAATTTGTCTATAGGTCGCGTGAAAAATTCGTGAATTTCAACGATCTTTCGCGGTAAAAAAAACCCCGCAAAATGTGTCAATCGGTAGATTGAAAATATCGGGAAATTAGCAAGGCGCTCGCGGGAGTTGATCGCATTTCAAAATGCAAAATTTTCAAGAAAATGGTAAAATTTTTTGGCACATGATATTCTTTTGGGCGGGATTTCAAAATTTTGGGCGCGAATCCCGCCATCCCGCCCTGAAATGTTTGTTATTTATATTTTTTAAGAAAATATATCCTATTGAAAAGCATTTGTAAAAAATTAATTTTTCCAGGAAGAAAACTAGATTTTTTTCTGAGCCTTAAAAATTTCCGGAAATTTTGCCTTTCTAATGATAACATAAACACATTATTATTTCTTTAGGATTGCAAACCATTTGACAACTCAATTTGGCAATATATCTCTGTCACTTGGCGATTTCTCCTCGGGGGGCTGCTACAAAAAATAAGTATCCTAAAACATTTATCTCAACAAAGTATTGTTTCCAATTTAGAAAAATAAAAGCTGCTATTTCTAAAAATAAGCTGTTGTTTTAATTAAATTTAAAAAATCAAAAAACCCGACTGTGTAAAAAGCGAACTAATTAATTATTTCTCATCAATGTGAAACTATTTTTTCAATTCCTACTATTAGCTCATACTTTCGCTATATATATCTTGTTCAAATTTTCAATCGTTAATAAAATACTTATTATTCATCCAATCAAGCTCAAATATTTTTTTTTTTTAATTTGTAGTGGATGCAGGGTTCATACAGAGTTGGGAAGAAAAAAATCCAAGGAGTACCCAAAAAATCCAAGGTGTCCAAATAATTTTAAGGAATTGCCTCTTTTTTTTTTTTTTTTTTTTTTTTTTTTTTCGATGTTTTTATGTGCTGCATCATTATGTGGTATGCACACTCCAATTTTTAATGCCCAATTTGGAGAGAAAAACATTTCAACAAGTAATATAAAAATTTTGTTTTTAAAGTCGATTCCTACTTAGGTCATCAAAGAAAAATTTAATATAATCCCTTAAGCTAATACTAGTTTTTGTTGCATTAAAATATCTCAATTTGTTGATTTTCTATAAGCAAGTAGGTTTACAATGGAACTCTATGGGAATTTGGTGAAATATTAGAGATATCGCCAAGTTGGTGTCACTTTTGGCCGCCAAATTTGGCAATATATCACCAAGTTAGCGACAAACTTGGCGGTATTTGACAATAGAACAGGGTCCCCCCCATGGTAGCCCCTTATTGAAAATACTTTCATTGATCTTCAATAACCAATGGCCGCCATTTTGTTTCCCATGCAAAACTAAAATTAATTAATTAAAATTTAATTAATTAATATTTGAAAAAACTGTATTAACATCAATTGTCATCCAGTACAAGTTCAAAAAAATTTATTTCAACTTGATAGGATGAATAATGAGTATTTTATTAACGATTGAAAATTTGAACAAGATAAATATATAAATAAATAAATATAGGGAGAGTGTGAACTAATAGTAGGAATTGAATGAATGAAAAAACAAATTTTACTCTATTAGAATCTAATTGTTAGTGCTGAAATCGCACAGTATTCACAATACATTGCTTATTGATTTCATAAGTTTAAATACAAAATTGAGAATCTACTTTTTTATGCAGTGGCCAATGGTCATGTCACAGGGGTGATTCTGAGTAAAAAAAAAAATTCTGAAATTCTCAAAGCAAATCTTCTGAAAAGTTACACCAGCGATGGAGGGGGGGGGGGGGGGGGGGGGGTCGCGATCCTTTGACGAAATTTGTGGGTTTTTTCGCGATCTTTTGGCGAAATTTGCCGTTTAATCGCGATCTTTTGACGAAGTTTTTGGGGTTTCACGATCTTTCGACGAAACTTGTGGGTTTTTTCGCGATCTTTTGACGAAATTTGCGTTTTTTCGACATTTTTTGACGAAATTTGCGTTTTCCCCGCGATCCGTTGACGAAATTGGCGATTTTTCTGCAAACGATTGACAAAATTATTTTTTTCGGCGACCAAATGTCCGAAATTTCGAATTGGTGACCGATTTTTGAAAATTTTCGGAAATGAATGCCTTAAATTTTCGGAAGTTTCGGACTAGAATTACCCCTAGTTCATATAAATAGAGATTAGTCAAACCCCCAAACACTTATTATGTATATCACATACATGATACACCTTAAAGAAAATTTTAAAATGCAAAAAGAAAAAAAAAAAAAAAAAAAAAAAAAAAGAATGCTAAATGCAACATACAAGAAAGAAATGTAACAAGTTTTGAATTTATTCTTTTAGAACAGTGGTAATCGCTTTCTTTGAAGGTGAAATTTTGACGAATTCGCATTTTTTTCGCGATCTTATGATGAAATTCGTGTTTTTTTTTTTGTGACCTTCTGGGAAAATTCGCTTTTTTCGCGATCTTTTAATGGAATTCGCGTTTTATTTCGATTGTTTAACGAATCTGATTTTTTTTCGCGATCTTTCGATGGAAACCGCGTGTTTTTCGCGATCCTATGACGAAATTGCGTGTTTTTCGCGATCCTTTGAGGAAATTCAAGTGATTTTCTAAATCTTTTGGGGAAATTCGGGTTTTATTTCGATCGTTTGACGAAACTAACGTTTTTACGCAACTTTTGATGGAAACTATGTTTTTCGCGATCCTTTGAGGAAATTCGCGTGTTTTTCGCGATCTTTTGAGGAAATTCGCGTGTTTTTCGCGATTTTTTGAGGAAATTCGCATTTTATGCGATCTTTTGAGGAAATCTGCATTCTTTCTCGATCTTTAACGCAATTCGAGTTTTTTCGCTCTCTTTTAAAAAATTCGCGTCTTTTTAAGAAATCAGAGTTTTCCCGCGATCTGTTGGAGAAATTCGCGTTTTTTTACGATCCTTTGACAAAATTTACGAATTTTTTCCGCGATCGATTGACGAAATTTGACGGTATTTTTTTGGAACATATTTGCGAAAACCGCGATTTTTTCGAGATTCTTGGCTAAATGCCAAACATCGATAAAATTTTAAATAAAGATCGATTAACAGTGTCGAAAAGCGGACCTAGTGGGAGCTCTGCTATTAAGATTACCCTACCCAATCAATGTCGTGCTTCAGTTGAATGACGTGCATAAAGGATTTACCGTGCGTTTTTTAATCACGATTTTTTTTCCCTCGGCAGCAATATCGCTTGCGTCCGAAGCCGCAATAGAATATAAGGAGTTTCTAAGTAGTGGTTTGCTTATCTAAGTAGTTCTAAGTACTACTTGGGAATGCTTTCATTTCTAAGGAGTCTAAGGAGTCTGTGCGAACCCTGGGATGACACTTGTGTTAATGAGTTTTTTTCAAATAATAATTAATTAATTAATTTTCAATAATCGAGAGAGCCCTCTTCTAGATCAAGGCATTTTAAGCGCCACTCAAGAAGAATAAGAGAAAAAAAATTCTCTTATTGACCAAAGTAGAAATTGACTATTATTATTATTATATATTACTTGTTTATATTACTTACCTTTTTTTTTATTTATTTACTTGTATTGATGACTTTTAAGTTGTGTTTAATTGTTAGTTCCTATCTATAAACACTGTTTTGATGAGGTCTATAGATAGATGTCTATGATGGTTAGAGTTGCAGTAAAGCTAGAGATCCTACATACACAACTTCCAGGTTGTATAATATCTTAGCGGAGCTTCTGACTGTAAAATAGTCAATGAAATATCGTCTTCATTTTGAAAGACCTATCCAATGATGTGCCACTTAATAGGGTGCATAATTTTTTTTTTCGTCTATACCGCCATTTTGAATTTATAAAAACAAAACCTAGCCTATAACCATCGGGCCGTTAAAACGAATTGATAAACATTTCATTCATTAAAATCCATCCAGCCGTTGGGATGTTTCGAGGGTATAAAGAAATCCACATACACAGATACGCATGAAGCACTAACCCTTCTTTTCAGCCGGGTAAAAAGTAAAAGTTATTGATGAGATTTGCACCCAGTTAACATAAAAGTACCTAATTGAAAAAAGGAGCAAATTTTTTTTTTAATAAAACTTAAAAATTTTAAAGATTTTTTGTGCTGGAAACAGGGTTGCCGGTTTTTAGCCAGGCCAAAAAAAAAAGCCGGCTTTTATTTTTAAAAGTTGGTTTACAGCTAATTCGTTTTGAATTTGGATCAATTGATTTTTAATACACTTAAAAATATTTTCTACTAAAAAAATTATTAATTTTTGTCAAATAAATAAGTCTTTATAACTTCTGTAAGGCAACTGTGAAGGCAATTATGTGTGAAAAAAAATTATAAATATTGAAAAGAATATAAGTTAGACTCCAAATTGGTGTTTTGAAATTACATATTGTATAGCTACACATATACTACACATTTTAAAGATTATATTTAATTAAACAATGACAAAATGTAGTAGCACACCATGGAAATTCTGGAAACATTCTTATGTGTCCATATGGAGAGAGAAAGTTATAAATGTCAAAAGAGAAATTAGAAAGGATATAATATTTGAGGAGACTTTGGTACATAAGTGGATAAAAAATGGAGCATTTAAACAAGAAAAAAATAAATTCTCTAAATAAAATTTTGAAAGCTTGTTGCTTGCTAAGCATATTCATGCATATGCTATTCATAATGTTTTTGGTAGTGAGAAATGGTGTTTTTATTATATGACTATGTACTTATAATTTTAAATGTTTACTACAAATAAAATAAGACTTGTATATTAATAGGTCTTAAAATTAAGTAATAAAACATGTAACTAAATAACCATTGTCCTCTTTAATTTTATGAAGCAGTAAAAATTGGGGAGAAGGGCGGGGTTAAATTCAGTGTAAATCAGATAAAGCAGTTGGTTATGGCCCTTTTAAAATTTAGCTGACATATTTGCTATTTGGACTACAAATCACCAGCAAAACCAGTTTTATTCCAGTATTAATGTCTTTATAATTGAGAAATTGGGTTACTTATTAAACTCTAAATCAATTAAATGTCTTTAAAATTAATTAAAAACACTTAAAAAATGTAGTTTATAATTACAGTGCTTCGTTGTATAAAAGCCAGTTATGGCCAAAAAAGTCCAATTTTGGCCAAAAAAGCCAGTTAAAACCAATAAAAGCCACCGGCATGGCTTTTTTAAATTTTAGCCGGCTTTTTTGCAACCCTGGCTGGAGAAGACTAAAAAAGCCAAACAAAAGTTTCAGAGCACAGAGGTGGGAGAGTGAAAATATGTCAAAATGTGGAAGGGAGTCAATCCCAGGGTTGGTAAAAAAACCCGTTTTTTTTTTTTTTTTTTTTTTTTTTTTTTTTTTTGTTTAAACCAGGTTTTTTTGGTTTAAACCGGGTTTTTAAAAAAATATATTTTCCTATTACATATGCATGCATATTTATTGATAAAAATAAACATTGTTGGATGTATAAGTAATATAACTTCATTTAAAAATAAATTAAATAATTACAATCAATTATGTAGAAAATTGAACTCATTTAGAATTTAAACATTTTTAGTAAAAGCTATGTCTTATGTTCCATGAATAAAATGTTCTACATAGTGAAACATTGATACCTCGAAAATCTTAATAAACAATCTTTTGATTACTAATACTATAAATATACGGTGTAGTTTCATAAATATAATATACTTTCCCATGGCTATTCAAAGTAATTTCTTTGAAATGTTTGCAATCTGAGATATCTGATTTTTCTGTTAGAACACTACCTGAACAATTATTATCTTTTATTGAAAGTAAAGCTTTTTATAAAGAATTCCTGGAATGATTTGAATTTAGCAGTAGAGTCTTTACATGTTTCAAGAAGTATTGTGTATTGCCATTTGACACTTCTCCTGAGAAACTGCCAGGTAAAAAAAAAAAAAAGGCAACAGTTAATAAACAGAAATACCTATTTACCAGATTTTTAGACTACTGAAAATGTTGATCTTAAAATGGAAAGTATATTTATAAAAGTTGTAACACAGTAAAAACTTTAAACAGCCATCAGACTTAATACACAGGCTTTTTTTCTAAGCTATGTTATAATACATATTACTTTTAAATGTCTAAACTAAAAATTAATAATATATCTTTTTAGGCATTTTTATGAACTTTTTTCTATTATGTCTCAAGCGAACCTTATCTCGATTTCCCCCCATTTTTTTTTGTCAGATCTAAATAGTGGATTGGATTATGCAATAGACGATTTAAATATATTTTATTACATATTTTAGTTAAAAGTAAATATGCACTTTGCTAGCACACATTTTTTCAATGTCCTTTTATTCGACTTCATATCTTGAGTTTCTTTTTTATATTAAGGCTGTTTTCAAATCCGAAAGAGCAACTTTATGACATAAGTTTAAATTTATTTTTGTACGGAAATGAATTAAACTAGCAGATGCTGTTGTTCAGTAACTATGTAATAGAACTGTGTTTTCCGGCTGTTTTTTTTTTAACCGCAATAGATCTTTCAGAAAATATTGTCAAAGTGGGTGTTTTGAACCGAATTTCCATGCGAAATAAGAATAACCACTCAAGGAAGGTTAAAAACATCTTTGTCACATGATCAAAATTGCTTATAACCCAATAGATAATTTATTTATCAAAAATGGAAAACACAGTTCGATTCCAAATCGCTTCCATAGTCAGGCCTGATTTTATATCTTTCTGTTAAAAAATGAATTTGTAAATGTGTCAAAGCGTTTTGCACTTGTTGAGTAGAGCAGTTGAGAACAGCCAAAAGATAATCTCTCCAATCAAGAAAATTTTCTTTTACAGCTTGACTGAAATCTTAAAGGTCATTTTTGGTTATTAATTGTAAATAATCTGAGCTTTTTCAAAGGAAAATATTTTATTCAAAATATTGAATATTTTTAATCTATTTTATCTTTGTTAAATTCACGTGTTTTAAATTTTCTCTTTAGAGCTTCAGAGATGTTCATCAACACATGCAATTTGTATTCTACATGCATACAAATATAACCTAGACTCACTATGTCTTACGGTGACTGCTGGGATAAGACTGTTAAAAGTAAAAATTATTTATATCCAATAATTTGAAAGACTTAAATTACAAAAATGAGAAAATACTATATTAGATTTTTTCAAAAAAACCAGTTGGTTAACCAATTTATTTAAACCATGTCAACCCTGCTGCTAACAGAATGAAATCATAATGCAAAATCCCAATGTAGAAATGCAAGAAAAACAAAGACTTATTAAACCCAATAGCCATGATACAGCAGAGAAAATTCTCAGCCAATCATTCATTAGCATACAGAACAAAGAGTAACCAATGGAGAGAATTACTTATGATTATGTCATGATTGAGGCATAATGTAATCCTTACTAAATCTTAACAAATCAAGCAATCTAAGTAGTAAAAGTGTATTTTTAGCTCAAATCTGCCAATTTGGCTATTTTTTAAAAATAAAAGGATTTTTGAAAAAAGAAGACGAAAGGAAACTAATTACTTGTTTTTTCTTCTCAGCTAATTTTAGCAAAATTAGTTAGTCTGCCATGTAGATTTAAAGCTTATAAGAAAAGTTTGATTAAAAATGTTTATCATCACTTTGCAAATTTATTAATTCATCATTTTTCTAAAGCTTTGCTTGTAGCTTCTGCATAACTTGGGTTTTGCATTTTTCAATAATGTGTAAAATAAATGAAAACATTAGGGAAAAAGGGAAAAAAACCAGATGAAAAAAAACCAGCATAGTTTTTTTTAAAAAAACACTTTGTTTAAGCCAGCATGATTTAAACCAAACAACCCTGGTCAATCCCTTACCAATATCATTAGCAGAAAATCTGCACTTTTGTATAATTTTATTGCCTTTTACAAATATACAGTTTCTTAAATAAAAAAATCATTCTACAAAAATCCTTTGTTATCCTACAATGTGATTGACTGTCCATAACCATGTTCAATGCTGCATTACTGTGGTGCTTAGATGGGAATCAGTGTTTTACAGCATCATTTGCATCGGCCAATATTTATTAGAATTAGTAGTACTATTAATTGACATAGAGCAATTTTTTTGTCACAATACAAGATTATATATACATAAATTGGAATCCCAATAATTCATTATACAAAAAAAGTAACAGAAGTAGATACATTTAATATAATACAAATAACCTAATGTAAGAATGTGAAAGCATCATTATGGATATTCATAGGCTACTTTAAGAATACTATACAGTCATTCAGGATAACTTTGATAGGGTATAACTTTGTACCATGTCCTAATTTTCAATATGTTTGACTTCAAAAGGCTGGATAAACTCCAGTACTACACTCTAAACTAAGTTTTTTACTCTTTATTTTAGAACATAAATTGGCAACATTATACACAATTAATTGCAACATCCAGCTATTATTGTGAAGTACTGTTTTCAATTTAATTTTGAAGTTGTAATCCGATTAAATTTTTATAGTAAGTAACAATATAGTCATTTATCAGACATATTATTATCCAGAGTTGTATAATATAGACGCATGCGCGCACGGAAAGTCTTCTGCAAAATTCAGAACTTTGCGGAAAATTTAAAAAAAAAAAAAAACGTAATTTTTGTTCTTGTAATTTTTTTTTTAAACACCGCAAAATTCAATATTCCCCAATTTTAAATACGATTTATTTATTGTTTGCCAGAGGTGATTCTGTTTCGAATTTCCGAAAATGTAAAGCATTTGGTTCCGAAAATTTAAAAAAAATCGGCCATCAGCCTGAAAATTCAGACAAAAAAAAAATCATTAAAAAATATTGCGAATTTCAACAATTGGTCAACGAAAAAAACCCAATTCGTCAATCGTTTGCAGAAAAAATCCCAATTTCGTCAAAACATTGCAGAATAAACACAAATTTCGTCAAAGGAGTGCGGAAAAAGTGCGAACTTCTTCAAAGGATCTTGAAAAAAAAGATTTTCAACAAAGAATTGCAGAAAAAACACAAATTTTGTCAAAGGAGAGCAGAAAAAAACCCGAATTTTGTCCAGAAAAAAGTGGAAAAAGCCCAAGTTTTGTCAAATGATCGCGAAAAAAAAATTACAAATTTTGTAAAAGAATCGTGGGAAAAAAACTATTTTGTCTAAGAATCGCGAGAAAAAATACGTATTTCGTCAAAGGGCCACGGAAAAAACGGGAATTTCGAAAAAGGATCACAAAAAAATGGGAATTTCGTCAAATGATCGTGAAAGAAACGGGAATTTCGGCAAATGATCACGAAAAAACATGAATTTTGTCAAAGGGCCGCGGAAAAAAAAGGAATTTCGTCAAAAAGCAGCAGTAAAAAATGTGATTCAGTTGTTTCAGAAGCTATGTCACATTATTTCTGTGAACAGAGTGACTGGCATTTTGTGCAAAGAGGTCACAATATTAAGGTTTGGGCTGTTTCTAAATTCATTGACAAAATAATTGATAAGAATTCTCCTTCTTATCATGGATTTTTAGCTTTATTTTTTTTTTAACCAAAGTAATTATTCTTTAATTAAAATTAATTAATTTTTAATTTAAATCGTAATTATTTTAAAATTACTGTTGTTAATTCATATTGTTAAAATAATATAACACGTTATTTTATTAAATATTAAATTAATTTGCAGAAAGTTTTTGACTCAATATTTATGTGCGCAGAAAGTGTTTGGTTTTATACAAGTCTTATTATCTAAATGTTATACATGTGCCCCATAGCAGAATTTTCTCCAAGTGTCTGCGACAGATAATTCAGGGGCAAAAAATAATCTGCAGGTAAAATATTTTTATAAATGGAGCGTTAATTAATCAAACAATCACTTACCTGTAGCGTTTTTAGGCATTTTATAAATTTTTATTAATAAGTCTTAACTTTTTGTATTAAGTAATAAAGAGCTAAACATAATACGAAGCAAAATAAAAGTTCGATGAAAAAGAATCTGCAAAAGAGAAAAGAAAATCTGCGACACCCGTCTCCCGTCTCGAACTTTCTGCTACCGGGTACATGTCTTAGTATTTTGCGATTATGTATTTACTAATAGTCAATAAAATGTAAAATTAGAAGACACTACCATTTTATCTTATTTTCAGTATAACTTTGAGCCGGCTCAAAGTTAGGCATAGGTTTATTGTTTACTGATATTGTTTCTGTTCATAAAAACTATGTGAAATAATGATTAAAAAAATTACAAAAATAAAAATCATATCGGTACTTTTCCGTTATACGAACAGCATGCCAAAATGTATGCTAATGCGCCAATTATTTCACCCCTGATTGTGAAAAGGTTATTGTAAACCATGCGAAACATTGTGAATTGTTATTTATGAAACGTGAATGATTATTATTTAACCTTAAGCTTTGAAAGCTTTTTAATTTACTATTATTCGAATTCAAAATGCTTTTTTTTTTATAAAGTTATAATTTACTTTTACTGCTGACACTGAGATGGATTTTACCATTTCGCAATTACCAGATGATGAGAAAGTTCCGATAAAACTGTTTCAGGAATTTGGAATTCTGCATAATAAAAGGTTGTGTTCAAAAAACCATGAAATGAAATTATGGATGAGTTATGGAAATCCGAAATGGAGATGTAGCTTACGATCATGCGAAGAAAGCATAGGACTACGACAAAAAACATGGTTTGAAGGATCGCGGTTGTCTTTTCTTAATGCTTTGAGGTTTATATATTTATGGTGCCAAAAGTTGGCATCGATTGAGTTTTGTGAGCTGCAACTTCATATGAACCACAACACAACAGTGGGCTGGAATAGTTACTTGAGAGAAGTTTGTGCAAATGCTTTATGTTCACGACCAAACAGAAAAATGTGGACCTAATAAAATTATAGAAGTAGATGAAAGTCTTTTTACCAGAAGAAAAAGCAACGTAGGGAGTGTTCTTCCTCTTCAATGGGTGTTAGGTGGTTTATGCCGTGAAACATGGGGATGTTTCCTTACTCCTATTCCTGATCGTACAGCTGAAACTTTAATGGCGGCAATAGAAAACAATGTAGCTGATGGAAGTATTATTTATACAGATTGCTAGAAAAGATATAAAACAGATGAACTGTGAAGTGCTGGTTATGATCATTTCACAGTAAATCACAAATACAATTTTGTCGACACTAATACTGGATGTCATACTCAAAATGTTGAGAGATTATGGGGCATCGCAAAATGGCGCAACAAAAGACATCAGAGAACTGTTCGTCATCATTTAGAGTTGTATCTCAGAGTTTATGTGGCGACGTCTTCATTCAAAAAATAAAATGTTTACTGCAATGCTAAAAGATATTTGTAATTTTAGGGCAGCAGTTTAATATTATTTTTTATTTTATTACTTTATTGTATAACAGTTATTTGTTCACTTATTTTAAGTATATTTGTGATTTAATAAAATAGTTCATAAAAGTCAGTAATTTTCAAATGTTATATTTTTTAAATGCTCACTTTACTATCGACAATGATTTTTCTTTTATTTTTCAAATGTTTCAATTCACGTGATTTTCATTTTGCGCCAACTATTGCGCTTGGCGACAATGCTGTCCGTATAACAGAAAAGTACCATCATATCTTATGGTTACACGAAAATACCATTTTCTTGCCAAAAATTCCCCATATGTGCACGTACATTATATATGAATGCCGAAAGTATGCATTGAATATAATGTAGGGGAGACTTGATCCCTAGGTCTAAAACCCGAGAAAAATGCAATTAAGTTTCTGAACCTGGAAACATTAATAAAGTGATTTCTTATATATCAATAGATCTAGCAACATAATTTCATTCATCCATTTTTATTTTTGTTGTAAGAAAGGAATCTCTGTTTTCTTGCCATCAAACTTCTTTTTGAGTAGGTAGTTTGTGTTTCATATTTTTCGCTAAATATAACTAAATTACTTAATTTTATTGACATAATATACTTACATTCCTTACTGCTTAAATGCTGTTATTTAAATCCAATACAGCTTCTTTATTTTTTATTTAGCAATTTTTTTGCCCAAACATGCACATTAGGAACACTTGATCCCTGTTGTATTAGGCCGTGGGGCAATGCTGAAAAAGAAGCTTAGAAACAGACTTCCGTTGCAACTTTTGGGGGGCAACTTAATTTTAAACTTTTATGTTATAAAAAGTTCTTAATCATTGAAATTGTCAAAGTTCTGGATGCAAAAATTGCACATTAATTAGAAATCAGAAAAAATATTTTGCACTATTTTCTCACGACATCTAACAACTGATTGGCTCAATCTCTCCCTTCTCCCACGTATTAGCCAATCGGAAGCGTACGCTTATGAATTCGCCTTGGATAGCGTAAAAAACTAGCGAAAGTTTCTCTTTTCTGCTTTAAAACAAACTTACAATTCTCCAAAATGAATTATTTTCTTAAAATTATTTTGTGATTATATGCTATAGCATATTTGCAACTTTAAAAGTATACCAAGGGTGATTCTATTACCATTTTACTGTAGATTTCCAACTCACTTTTATTTATTGTGACTTCTTTAAGCACTAATATTAATGAAAACAGCCAGATTTCTTGTTTTGCTAACCAGACACCTGGTCTATTACGTATATAGTACTTCATAATATTGTAGATAAAATGTATTCTTATATAAAAAACTTATTACTTTCATTTTTTTTTTTAAATTTTTTAATATTTGGTGAAATAATGCATGCATAGAAACAATCCTGTAAATATATATAATAAATACATTTCTTATATCATGCTTCAAAGTTTCAACTGATTTACTTTCAGGGGGAAATATTATAAATTTAAAAGAAGTTCGAAGACGAAAATTTTCATTCAATACTTCTAATTTTTTCGTTTTCAGATATTTGTCAGTTAAAGGTTTAAAAAATCATTATATACTTAAGTGACATACAATACATGCAGTTACTTCTTAACTTGTACTGTAATTATTTATCCATATATATGTGTGTGTCTGTGTGTTTAATTCAGGAAAAATTATTTTAAAAGTAGAATTATTCTTCAGAGAAAATACACAACTCAAAATTTAAATATATACATATATATATAGCATTTGAAACGCTCATGAAACATATAAATCTTATCTTTCCTTACATTCTGTTTTTTTATGTATGTATTTATTTATTGTTAATTTTAAAACGATTTCATTAAATATATATATATATATGAGTAGTGTTCACTCTAGAAAGAAAAAGGGCAGGGTGCTACTCACTAAAAAGGGCACTAATGAAGCAGGAAAGGGCATTTGCAAAAGAAAATGTATTATTGCCTTCAGTTAAGAAAAAAAAAGTGTGGGTAAATATACAATTTTTAGGTATAATAAACAAAGTAACATTAATTTTGAATGATTTTATGATATAAAAATAAAAAGTACAATTAAATTACAACATGATTGAATAATTTCCTGTTCTTTTTCCTAAAGAAATCAGAAAATATCTATCATTTTTGCAAGTTCTTGGGCACACAGATTTAGAAATACTATGGGATGGAGAAAATTTTTACTAGAAATCTCTGGTTACAACTAGTGGTGCATTTTACTACTTTTAAAAAGGGCAGGGTGCATTTTGTAAATTTGAAAAAGGGAAGGGTGCTGCGCCCTTCAAAAATGGCCTAGAATGAACACTATATATGAGTATATATACATATACACTCATAAATTTATTACACACATTAATTTATTCTAGAACTGGTATGAAATAAATAAAACTTATTGCCATAAGATAATTTATTTGAGATTAAAAATGTGACTCATCTTATCTTTGTATACATCCATAAATAATAACAATAATAATAATAATAATAAATATTCACTTCTAAGGTAATTCAAACAAACTCCATCATTCTTTTTCACTTAAGCGTCGCCAGATGGCACCAAAAAAAAAGATTGTGCGGACATTATTAGAAATTTGAAATTAAAAAGGGGAAAAACAAGTCCTGACAATTACGGGGGCATATTTACTTTGCAAGAATTGGATATTTGATATAAATTAATGTCTAACATTTCAAATAATCTAATCAAATTTAGATAAATATAAGTTCATACATTTGTTCTTTTTAACTCAGTAGCTGGTTTGTTTACATTCTGACAACGGCGACGCGAAACGTCTGAAAAACCTGTTTTTATTGGCTCTTATGCCTAAAAATGCGCCAATCGCAGATAGCGTTGCAAAACCTATTAAAAAAGAGTTCCGTGTTTTTATTTTAATTATTAATTAATGTGCAACTTTCGGATCCAGAACTTTTGTGATTTCTAAAGTTTTAAAGATCATTATAATAATCATGCAGGAATTAAATTGCCTCCAAAATGTTACAACAAAGTTGAACGATAATGCCCATGGCCTCACGGCCTATATGAGGAGACTTGATCCTGGGGATCGAGTGTCCCCAAATCAAAGTTAAGCTAAATTAATGTTAAATTTTATTAACCCCCTATTTCTCATTGTGACATTTCGATATTATCTGTATTAGTTATAATATGGTTGCCTTGATTTTAGACGGTTGACAAAGATAGAAAGTTAACATGTGGCTGCATATGATGGTTAGCAAGCCCATGGTGGATGAATGCACATGTGAGACATACGTCTAACTTTGCAAAATTTTTACAGCACTTCGTAAAGAATGTAAGATATTATAATCAAAACAGTAAAGTGTTAATCATAATGAATAATCATGATAACCATATAAGCATTGAAAGTTTGAATTATGCTAAAGAAAATGGAAAAAATATCACTGCACACTTCTTACAAATTACAGCCTCTGGATCGTACTGTATATGGCCCACTTAAAAGATATTTTAATATGGCTGCTCAAGACTGGATGAGTAATCATCCTGCTTAAATGACAACAATTTATCAAATTGCAGAACTGATCAGAACTGCCTATCCTAAAGCAATGGTGACAACTAACATAATAAATGGGTTTAAAATTACTGGAATATATTCCTTAAATAGGAATTTCTGAAGATTATTTTTTATCATTTTTTGTCTCAAATTAGCCATTAACTCCAAACAAGCAGTAAAAAAATTACAGTTGAACCAAACATAATCACACCAGAAGACATACAAGCTTTCCCTAAAATTTCATTACCAAAAATGGGAAAATCTAAAGAAATGAAAAAAGGGTCTTCAAAAATTTTGACAAACACACCAACTAAAAAAAGAATGAAGAAGAAATACAAGATTGTCAACTAAGAAACAAATATAAATCGGGAAAAACTCAAGTTGACTAGAACTATCATTTCATCTCAAGAAAAAAAGTAAAAGCACTAAAAAGAAAATTAGTCATTTCATTGGAAAAATTTAAAAGATTTTATCATCTGAATTTGAAATCAATTTTCTAAGAAAACGAGGACTTAATTTCGACCAATTTATTTATCCAGAAAATGTTGACAATAGTGTTGTGGACAATGATGACATTGTCAAAAAACTACCCAACTTTATGGAATTCTTCAAACTGCAATAATTTCAATATTTGCAATTGATTTTTCAAACTTTGAAAATGTTTTTTGATTATTAATCGTGTCCCCCCCCCCCTCCCTTTTACATGTTAATCAACAATAAATTTAATTTCTACTACTTAATTTGAATCATTTCAATGCATCTGTTTCAGGGATCAAGTCTCCCTGCAACTGGGGAGACTTGATCCTTTTTTTATTTTTTGGAAAATTTACTTTTATTTTAAAAATGGTTTTTCAAAAATAAAAAAAATACTACAACTAGAAAGACACATGAGCATGTAATAATAACTGGAAACGTTTTTTTTTAAGTTTTGTTTTTTCCAAAATAAAAATTAAAAACTGAAAAAGGGATCAAGTCTCTCCTAAATATTTTCAAAATGAGTGTAAAATACATAAAATTCATTTAAAAACATTATTTGGGGCTGAGCTACTCAAATTTGACATTCCATACATTCGACCAGGGATGCCAGTCAAATTTTTATTCGACATTTTAAATTCATACCGTAATTTTCCAAAGAAGAATGTTTACTTTCTGTGATCGTTAAATCTCTCTTAAGCACAAGATACTATTCTTTTTTTCTGGTATGGACACTAAATTTCTGAATAAGAATGGAGGCCAATCTGGCAACTCTGCATTCGAAATTTTTTATTCTTGTTTGATTAATACTATTACTAGTATGTACTATTGTAATTATGGATATATTATTGAGTTAAAACATTGAAAATTGTTTTTAACTACATTTTTAGGCTTCCGTACTTAAAAAATAAAAACGGAACCATTATAAGATCACCTGTGTCTGTCTGTCAGTCACAGCCATTTTACTCGTAAACTATGGAACATGGAAAGTTCAAATTTGGGAAAGTAATAGACCATTGACCCACATATTTTCAGATTAATAAACATTCATAAATATATTTAGTAAAAATGGAGAGGGGTTAATTATGGTACTTGAAAAAAAAAAAAATATTTCCTTTGTATATTGTGTGGGGTATCGCGTGAAAGCTTTCGTAACGCTGAACTCAAAAATACATTCCTTTTAATTTTAGGTATTATATTTTCAAAGATATTTTCAAAAATGTAGAGCAAAAATATGTTCCCCTCCATCTAATTCCGAATCTACTGAAACTAAAATTATGAAAAAATTAGAGGTAGTAGACGTTAATTTAAACCTTGCCGGAAAATTATAGTTATCACCATAGATCACATAGTTTTTGAGAAAATCACATTTTTCTGTTACACACAAATTTCGATTTACGGGCATTCAGAAAAATTGTTGAGCACCGCTGGATGTACCTATCGTAGCAGAATTATAAAAACATTGTCGATAATGAATTTCGAAAAAAATCATCGGTAATTAGCTGAGATATTAACCCTTAAAGATACGGCCAGTTTGGACATACATAATGACACGGGCGGCATACTCTATGCCTAGTTAACAACTTTTAATGATATATATGTGTAATGTAATGTCCAGTTACAGTATAAAAGCAATAAATGTCAATTTGTTAAAAACATACTAATTTCAAGGGTCCCAGGACTCTAAAAATTGGAAAAAAAAAAAGATCATTTTCAACATTTAATGTCTTAAAATGTATATGATTTTAAAACACAATTTTAATTGGGATGAAAGATATAAGTATATGTTCTTTCATTTCATGTATTTAAAAAATTGCAAGATGCAGAATTATTATTTATAGGGGGCTCGAAAATGTTAGACATTTGTCGAACAGAAAATTGGCAAACAGTTTGCTATAGCACAAAATTAGCACTCGCCAGGCGTCGAATAACACTTAAAACGTGGCGATTAGCTTTATTGTCCTCACTCGCCAAACTCAATGGGCACCACTCGCCAAACGCGATGGTTGAAAGATCGATGCCAGGGAGGAAAGGGATGAAATTCGTTCAGAATTTATGGCGTCCAAATCGGCGATTCTCCCGAACGTAAGAAAAGAAAGTAGCAGGGGTGATTCTGTCTCGAATTTTCCAAAAATTTAAGGCATTCGGTTCCGAAAAAAAAAAAAAAAAAAAACAGTCATCCGTCCGAAAATTCAGACATAAAAATATCGCTAATTTCGATATAGTCCCCAAAAAAAATCAATTTTGTCAATCATTCGTAGAAAAAAAATCACCAATTCCGTCAAAGAATCGCGAAAAAAACGTGAATTTCGCCCAAGAACCACGTAAAAAAAACGCAAATTACGTCAAAACATTGCGGAAAAATGTAAATTTCGTGAAAAGATCGTGGAAAAAACGCAACTTTCGTGACAAGATCGTGGAAAAACGCAAATTTCGTCAAAAATTCGCAGAAAAAGCACAAATTTCGTGTAAAGATTGCGGAAAAAACATAAATTTCAACAAAGAATCGCGAAAAAGAATCACAAATTTCTTCAAAGTATCGCGGAAAAACACAAATTTCATAAAAAGATCATGGATAAATTGCAAAATTCGTGAAAAGATCGCGGAAAAAACGCAAAATTCGACAAAGAATCGTGAAAAACAATCACAAAATTCTTCAAAGCATCGCGGAAAAACGCAAATTTCGTGAAAAGATCGCGGATAAAGCGCAAAATTCGTGAAAAGATCGCAGATAAAACGCAACTTTCGTCAAAAGATCGTGAAAAAAAACGCAAATTTCACGAAAAGATTGCGGAAAAAACACAAATTTCATCAAAAAATCGCCTAAAAACACAAATTTCGTCAAAAAATCTTGAAAAAAAAAATGCAAATATTTTCAAAGAATGGCGAAAAAACTCCACAAATTTCGTTAAAAGATTACAAAAAAAAAAATCGCAATTTTGTGAAAAGATTGCAGAAAAAAGGCAGATTTCATCAAAAGATCACGAAATTCGTTAAATGGTCGCAGAAAATGCATATTAGTTGGTTCTGAAAGGGGGTGAGGCATCCCTCTGCTGTAACCTTTCTGAAAATTTCCTGTGAATTTATTTCATTGCAATTAATAGTAAAAATAAAATTTTTCAGTTGAGTGTAATCATATCGAATGGTAAGTAATATATATTAGTAAATTACAATATTGATAGTTAGAAAAAACACAATTTTGTATGGGGCGTACATAATTTCGTTACTGGCCAGTGAAAAAAATCAGTATACTGGCCAGTGGCCAGTGTGTAAAAATGTTAATTTTGACCTATACAGTTTGCAGGATTACAAAATAAATATTGCAATGCAACTAGAATGAAAATTTTAATGCTTACTTATAATTCAGATTGTAATAATTACCCTGAACTTAAATAAATTTGTATTTAAAGCATTTTTATATTTTTAATGCAATGTTGCGTTTAGCTAATATAAAATTTTGAAAATTTCAAAAATATAATAACTTAAAAAAATATTTTTTGAACGACAAAAAGGAAATTTTCAGTTCAGTTCATATAGACTAACATGAAATATATGTTTTGAAAATTTCCTGAAAAAATATTCAGAAGTTTTTGAGGTATCCTGCACGTTATGCCCCCCCCCAAAAAAAAATTGGAGAAAAATGTTTCAGAAACGCCGCTTCAGCTATTGGGCGAGTATAATTTTAAAAGCCATAACTTCTAATCTAATGGGAATTTCAAGGAAACAATTATATCAAAATGTTCAGAAAAGATGGGAGTTTAACCAGGGTTGCAAAAAAGCTGGCTAAAATTTAAAAAAGCCAGGCCGGTGGCTTTTATTGGTTTTAACCGGCTTTTTTTGGCCAAAATTGGCTTTTATACAATTAAACATTGTAATTATAAACTACACATTTTAAAGTGTTTTTAATTAGTTTTAATGACATTTAATTGATTTAGAGTTTAATAAGAAACCCAATTTCTCAATAATGAGGACATTAATACTGGAATAAAACTTAGATGGTTTTGCTAGTGATTTGTAGTCAGAATTGCAAATGTGTCAACTTAATTTTAAAAGAGCTATACCAACTGCCAATTTTTTCATTTTTACTGCTTTATAAAATTAAAGGGGACAATGGTTACGTAGTTACATGTTTTATTACTTAATTAATTTTAAGAGCTATTAATATACAAGTCTTATTTTATTTTTAGTAAAAATTTAAAATTATACAGGGTTATATTAATAAAAACACCATTTCTTACTATTAAAAGCATTATGAATAGCATATGCATGAATATGCTTAGCAATAAGCTTTTCAAAATTTTATTTAGAGAATTTTTATTTTATTTTTTGTTTAAATGCTCTATTTTTTATACACTTATGTACTACTCTCCTCAAATATTATATCCTTTCTAATTAACATTTATCCATCTCTCCATATAGACACATGACAATGTTTCCATTTTGATGTGCTACATTTTGTCATTGTTTAATGAAATATAATCTTTAAAATGTGTAATATATGTGGAGCTATGTAATATAAAATTTCAAAACATGAGTTTGGAACCTAACTGATATTCTTTTCAATGTTTATAATTTTTTTTTTTCAGACATAATGCCTTCTAAAAGTTATAAAGACTTATTTATTTGACAAAATTTAATAGAAATCTATAATTTTCTTTAGTAGAAAATATTTATAAGTGTATAAAGAATTATTGATCCAAACGTAAAAAGAATTAACTGTAAACCAACTTTTAAAAATAAAAACCGGGTTTTTTTTAAGTGGTTAAAACCAAAAAAAGCCGGCCGGCTTTTTTTGGCCTGGCTAAAAGCCGGCAACCCTGAGTTTAACATCTAAAATATTAAAATTTCTAAAATTTTGAAGCTGAATACAGTCCTGTGACCACTTAACCCTTTTCGGTGTGGAGTAAATCTGTTAACTTATGTTTTAAAACTTATGAAATAATGGACTGACACCAGAATTTATAAACGAATTTATTAGAAAATACGAACTTGCTTATTTTCATGCATATGATAAAAGGAAAATTTTAATTAAATATTCTTGGTGCCGTTTGTCTGTTTTGGAATTAAAATTAGGTGCCTTTTTTTTAAGGACGCCGCCCTGGAAAGGTTTAATTAGAATGAATAACATAAATACTGTGGGATTCGTGACTAGTTTGCATTGAGTGTTATAGCACAAAATTAGCACTCGCCACTCGCCAGGCGTTGAGTAACACTTAAAACATAGCGATTAACTTTATTGCCCTCACTCGCCAAACGCGATGGTTAAAAGATCGATGCCAGGGGGGAAAGGGATGAATTTCGTTCAGAATTCACGGCGTTCAAATCGGCGATTCTCTCGAAAATAAGAAAAGAAAGTAGCAGGGGTGATTCTGTCTCGAATTTTCCGAAAATTTAAGGAATTGGGTTCCGAAAAAAAAAAAAAAAGATCATCAGTCCAAAAACTCGCACATAAAAATATCACTAATTTCGCTATGGTCGCCGAAAAAAATCAATTTCGTCAATTGTTCGTAGAAAAAAATCAGAAATTCCATCAAAGAATCGCGAAAAAACGTGAATTTCGCCCAAGGACCATAAAAAAACACGAATTACATCAAGACATCGCTGAAAAAACGCAAATTTCGTGAAAAGATCGCAGAGTAAATGCAACTTTCATGACAAGAGCATAGAAAAACGTAAATTTCCTGAGAAAATCGAGGAAAAAACACAAATTTCGTGAAAAGATCGCGGAAAAAACGCAAATTTTGACAAAGAATCGCAAAATTCTTCATCAAAGTATCCTGGAAAAAAGCAAGATTCGTGAAAAGATCGCAGAAAACGCAAATTTCGTGAAAAGATTGGGGATAAAACAGAAAATTCGTGAAAAGATCGCGGAAAAAATGCAACTTTCGTGACAAAATTGCAGAAAAAACGCAAATTTCTCCAAAAGATCGCGAAAAAACCCAAATTTCGAGAAAAGATTCCGGAAAAAACACAAATTTCATCAAAAGATCGCAGAAAAAACAAATTTCGAAAAAAGATCACAGGAAAAAAATGCATATTTTGTGAAAAGATCACGGAAAAACGCAAACTTCGTGGAAAGATCGCGTGAAAAATGTAAATTTCGTGAAAAGATCGCGTGAAAAATGTAAATTTCGTGAAAAAATCGCGGAAAAAACGCAACTTTTGTCAAAAAAATGTGAAAAAAAAAACGCAAATTTCACGAAAAAATTGCAGAAAAAACAAATTTTATCCAAAGATCGTGGAAAAAACGCAAATTTCGTCAAAAGATCGCCTAAAAACGGAAATTTCGTCAAAAATTTTTGAAAAAAAAAAAGCAAATATTTTTAAAGAATGGCAAAAAACCCCACAAATTTCATTAAAAGATTACAAAAAAAAAAAACACGAAATTTTGTAAAAAGGTCGCGTAAAAAAAAGCAGATTTTGTCAAAAGATCGGGAAAAACAAAACGCGAAATTCGTTATATGGTAGCAGAAAAATGCATATTAGTTAGTGCCGAGGAGGGATGGGGTCCCCCTCTACTGTAACTTTTCTGAAAATTTCCTGTGAATTTATTTCATTGCAATTAATAGTAAAAATAAATTTTTTCCGTTGAGTGTAATCATATCGAATGGTAATATATATTAGTAAATAGTGGTGTACAGAGTAGTACTTTGGCCGAGTAGCCGAGTACCAAGTACTCGGCCATTGACTACTCGGCCGAGTACCGAGTAGTTGGTTAATAAGGAAAAAAAACGCTGATGTGCACATAATGTGAGCTTAGGTATACATATGTGTGTACATATATATATATACCTGTGTGTACATATATATATATAAATTAACTAATTAAATTTTAAATTTATTTGTACACCTTTTAAAGACTTTTTTGACAATTCAAAACAGTAGCAAAAAAAGGAGAATTGACACATAACATGTACAATTATTAACCAATATAAAATTAAAACATTCTTCAACCCTCTAATTTATTCCGATACCTAAAATTTGTCTATCAAAAAGAAAATGTTTATTGGTTACTGTAACAATTCATTGAATAATGAAAAACATTTCATATTTATTTTGTAACTGTACCTTATTTTCTTTTGATTAAAAATAAAAGAGAAAAAAATACAAAGAGGTTACAAAAAGCGATACAGGATTTCTTAACAGAAGACTTAGGTAAAATTAACACTCCATTTGCATGGTAGTGGGGGGAAAAAAAACTTTTCTGATTATGTGCAACCTTGCAAAAAAATTCTTATGTGCACCTTCAACCACTGTTTATTCTGAACATATATTTTCAGAGGTAGGCCAAATTTATAGAAGTTAGTTTGTAGTAGAGGTAGGCCAAATTTATAGCCCTGTCTACTGATAATGTAGAACGTTTGGTGTTTTTGCACCATAATTTGAAATATAATAAATTTAATTATTAATTTTTTTATTAAATTTATTGTATTTTCAGTTTCTTTATCCAAAATAATAGTCTTTTCTGTTTTCCTATGTATTTAAAAAGAATTTATTTTTATTTGTATAAATGTGAAACTAAATTTTAATCTGGAATTATTTTATGAGGGTTTTTGTTCTTAACTTTTTCTATATTTTGTAGAGATATTGTTAAATACCGAGTAAATAGTTTTATGAATTATTCCATATATTATACATTGATATTCGAATAACTTTTTACAGATCAGTTTTAAATTCATATGCTTAAAAAATGAAATTCTTACAACTACTCGGTATTGGCCGAGTACTCGGCGTAAATTTCACCGAGTACTGAGTACTCGGTACGGCTCTATTAGTAAATTACAATGTTGATAGTGAGAAAAAACTAGTGATGTAACGAATAGTGATTTGGCCGAATAGCCGAATACCGAATATTCGGCCAAGTTTTAGGCCGAATACCGAATATTCGGCGGCCGAATACTGACTTTAATATAAATGACTTTTATTTTAATTGTTTAATTTATTTTTTCAATTTTAAAATAAAAAATTAAATTAAGGACTAATTGAAATTAATTTTTTTTTTTTTTTTGAGTTTTCAAAAATTATAACAGCTGAATGTATTTTTTGTTATACTTTAAATGTCTTAAAAAATACTTTAAAGATAACATATGACTTTTAAAAATGTAAATAATAATTTAATTCATAATTTTTTTTTAATCCATAGATAGTTCTAGTAATTTATATATATATACTATCTAAAAGAGAACTCATTACCTCTGTAAAAATGAAATTTTTTTTTATTTTAGTAAAATCCTTTCACCCCCTAAAAATAAGAACTTGCATGTGTCCTCTGTCTTTTTATTGTGCTGTCCTTTAAAAAAAAACCACTTTTTGAATTTTTCTCTATATAAAATTTAATAAAAAATACAAAACAATTTGAAGTAGCTACATTGTCACAGCTTGTTCTGACTAAGATTTTAATGTATAGTATTTTTGATTCTGTCAATATATTACAAAATGGCAGTCAATGAAAGAAGAATTTGTAAAAAACCCACTTTTTCCTAAAAATAACCCATGTTACCTAAAAAAAACCCACATGTAAAAACACTTCTAGAAACCAAAATATTAGACAGTAAAGTTTTTTTTTCACCATTAATTATTTTTAAAACACAATTCTGCAAATTTTTTTTTTTCAGTTTTTTTGCAATCAAATCCAAAGGGGCAACTTAATACCACAAGTTTTAATTAATCCTTGTTCAGAAAGTAGAAACGCCTGAAATTGGCACTGTGTTATTCAGAAACTACAGAAATGTTCCATTTTTTGGTAAACATAAAAGATCTTTCAGAGAATAATGTCAAAGTTGCCGTTTTGAACCAAATTTCCAGACAAAAGGAGAAAAACCACCCAAAGAGGGGCGAACAACCAGTCGTCATGGGACCCAAAATCACTTGTAACTTGATAAGTAATTTATCAAAAACATAAAACTCATTTCAATTCCAAATCGCTTAGTCAGCCCTGTCAATTTTGTACCTTTATGTTTAAAAATGAGTAAATGTGTCAGAAAGTTTCGTCCTTGTTGAACAGTGAACTTGAGAATCGCCTAATAAAATTTGCATAAAAAAGCAAAATAATGATTAGAATAAAATAAGCTTGTAAACATTAAACAATGTATGATATAAAAGTAAAAGGATATATCTTTGTGCACATAAAAAAAGTGGATGGGTTTTATTTTTGCAAAAACAAAGGGGGTGGGGGAGGTATGACATAACTTGTACAAATTCTTAAAAATGCAAAATATGCATTAAATTTGCATAATTTGTTGGTTTTATCCCTTTAATTACTATTTTAGAGAAAAAATGTATGCTCCACCATTTATTTATATGTAAAAAAGTGGGTTTTTTTTAGTTCCCGCATGGGTTTTTTTTACATCTGTTTTCAAATCGTCACAAGCTGAGCCAAACATTAAATGGCATATAGAAACAGGACAAAAAGAAAATTTTACTCCAGTGATTTTTTTGATTAAGTTCTAGGGTGGGTTTTTTTTAGGATACATTTTCCTGTGGGTTTTTTTTAGAGGACAGCACTATATATCCTTTTTCATGCAACTTAAACTTAGTAAATTTACACTCTGTATGTCAAAAAAAAGGGTTATTTTCTTAAAATATAATTATTCATTCCATTAAAATATTATATATTCTTTTCTGCTACCAAGATATACTTTTCTCTTTTCTTTCTCTCAAAATTAACAAGCACCTCATAATACTTCCTCCACCCCATATTTCAGAATGAGATCTTTTTCTTATAATAATTAATGTATTTAGGTATAATTTTTTGATATTGTTTGTCGAAAATATTTAAAATCATATTTTGTTTTGATTTTCTGGAACACATCTAACCAAATATCTTAAAATATTCGGCCAAATATGCCACTATTCGGCTACAGGTATTCGGTCAAATGTCCCACTATTCGGCCACAGGTATTCGGCCGAATATCTGTTCAATATTCGGCCGGCCGAATATTCGGCAAAAGGGCCGAATAGGCCGAATACCGAATAGTGGCCGAATATTCGTTACATCCCTAGAAAAAACACAATTTTGTATGGAGCATACCTAACTTTGTTACTGGCCAGTGAAAACAATCAGTGTTCTGGCCAGTGGTCAGTGGATAAAAATGTTAATTTTGACCTATATTGAGTGTATCACTCAATATGCCTCGAGTGACTTTAAAGCAGGCATGTCAAACTCGCTTACCGACGTGGGCCAAATTAATCATTATATACAAAGCCGCGGGCCACATCAAACAAAGTAGATAATATTATTACAATTGCACAGTAAAATTTGTACGTACAAAACAGAGCTATGTTAAAGAAATATTCAAGTAAAGTACCAAAGTTATTATTATAATTCATAATTTATTTTATCTTATTTTTCGAAAAAATTCTTGACTTTCGAAAAAATACTTGACATTACTTATTTCAACGAAATTTACAAAGTTCAATTGGATTTTCTAAATTGTATTAACTTACAAAAATGTTGTACACGTTCTATATTAATCTAGCAAAGTTATAACTTTAAATCTTCCGGATTTTTTTCGAGTAAAAAAATTTTGAATCAGAAAATTTATTTAATAAATTGTGTCTTGTATCGATGTGTTACGTATACGTATTTAATTTCATTTATTAAACACATTTTCTGGTTCAAATAATGTTTATACTACCAGAAAAAGTTTTCTATTGAACCTACTTAATATATGTCTAATTGTTCACTTTGCTTCATTGTTAACTTTTCACTCAGTTGGAAAATTGAAATTTGTAACTGAATTAAACACAGGTAAAATGCCAAAGGACTGGCGGGCCAGTTGTGGCCCGCGGGCCGCGTGTTTGACATGCCTGCTTTAAAGGTTAATTAAAAACCTATTTGGAAAAACGCGGCGTTGCAACTTTGTGACCTCCTTTTGAAGCGCGCTTAGCACAATGCCAAATTTAAACTTTGAACAAAGGTTTTGTTTTAGGTACACTGTAGAAATAAAGATTATTTCTAGGCTGAATTTAGTTTTATGAAATGCCAAATGAAGATTAAATATGCACTGCTTTTATTGTCAGTACCGAATTAAGTTCATTATACACAGATTAGGGTAGTATTAAAAAATGAGTTATACAGAATAGCTATATTTGATATTATTTAGTTCCATATCTCTATTAGGGATGCACCGAATATTCGGTATCTATTCGTTATTCGGCCATGTTACCGAATATTCGGTTTGGCCGAATACCAAACTATTCAGTATACCGAATATTCGGCTTGGCCGAATAGCAAACTATTCAGCCTGCCGAATATCGAAATATTCGGCTAATCGAATACTTAGAAAAAACTTTTAAAACATATTTTTAAAAACCTTATACCACTTATACGTTTAACAGTCAACTTATAAAGATGTTCAGAATAATTAGAAACAGAATCATATATTAAAATAAAAGAGAATGTTTTTACATTATTTATTTACTGTTTGTTAAGTATTATTTAAGAAAATGAACCAATCATGAGGATTTTCATAGGGATTAATTATGTACAAATGCAAGTTCCTGAACATTGTCCAGTAAATAATCTGTTTCTTGCTAAGATTTTAAGAACAACATTTACAATCTTTGAAAATGATCAACCACTCCAGAGACCAATCTAGGATGTATTTAAAAACTTCCTTGCTTAATAAAAAGGAGTAGAACAGTTATTCTTGCTGAGTTGCCACCATGTAAAATTTGAATGGATTGTATTATTTATTTACTTTTACTTTAGTCTCTTCCTGACAAACAAATAATGTATGACCCGGTACAATTTTTCTTCCAATTTCTTCACAATGTTTGTTTAATTTAAGAAAATTTTATTCATATTCACAAAAGGCGCCATGAAATTAAAAAGGTTTTATAACTATCCTCTTCTTAAATAACTCAAAGCAGATTTTTATTCAGCATGAAGTTTACTTGAAAAAAGCTCTTGATTATCAAAATGAAAGTTTCTGTTTTAAATATTATGTAAAACTTTTAAAATTTAACATTTTAATGCCTTTAAACTTTGAAATATAAAATTATTCGAGAAGCCGAATATTCGGTATTCGGCTGGCCGAATATGTGGTATTCGGCCTAGCAGTTAGTATTCGGCTAGCCGAATATTCGGTTCGCCTGTAGGTCGAATATTCGGTATTCGGCCAAAATCACTATTTGGTGCATCTCTAATCTCTATGAACTTTCATGATATATACATTTACACTTTTCTAATACAGTCGAACCACGTTATGCCGACACTCTAAGGAAAAGAACAAAGTGTCGTTATAAGCGGGGTGTCGCGGTAACCGGAGTTGGAGAAAAATGTTTATAAAAAGCTGTATTTTTAAGTAATTTAAGACCATTTGAAATTCATAACTGGTATTGCAGTTTTAAGCAATAAAACATTATTATTAAACAAAATAAACACACAAAAATAAATTGAAAAGAATAAAAATCTTATTTATGGTGACTCGTTTTTTTATTGTTACATGAAATATTAATGAATTAAGGTTTGCTTATACCTAGATATGCATCCTACAATTCTTTTTTCAATATTATACAATGAATTATAATCAATATTCGTTGTTTCAGAAATGGATGTTAGATAATTTCTGATAGTTTCAATGCAATGCAATTCAGCGGTTTTAAGTCGGATGAAAAATACCTTGTAACCAAAAGAAAGCGCCACCTGACTAGAACAAAAAGACCGCGAGTAGACTGATACGTCTATCTGGAGCTTAAGTGGGTCATTCACTCTGATAAAGGATTTAAATGAAATTTCTGATTTGTCTCAATGAGTATTTTAGACACTTTTGTGAAAAGTTTGGTTAAGATATTTCTTACCGCTTAACTTCCTGAATGACTGTATGCTAAACATCTATAACCTGTTCTAAAAAATTATGAATGTTTGGCAACTGTTGTTTTGTTTTCGTTATGTAAACAAAACGAAATGACATCGAAGTTTTAAACACTTAGAAATATTCACGTATAAATGAAACGATGGAATTTTTTTTAATATATTGCACAAGTTTTACCTTTTCATCAACAATTAAAAAAACAATACAAATTCGGTAGCCTATCTCCTGTCAATATATTTTATACAGATATACAAACATAGAAAATATCCTTATTTAAGAAATGATGCTTAACGCGCTATTTTATCGGCCGCTGTTATTAAAAGAAAATTCCACTAACGTGGGATGACGAAATTTGTTTTCGTCAGTTTTCACCTAAGAGGCTGTTCATGTTCCAAGTAGGTAAAGAAACTTCTTTAAACACTTATCGTACACTAGAATAAATATTTAAAACAGCTTTATTTCTCATTTAATATCAAGCTAATTTATTTTGCCTGTTAAACAGGCAGGTTAATAAAATTGCGTAATCCTATAGCAAATTGCAATTACTACTTTAGCACCGATTTAATAAGAAATTGCAAAACTTTACTTGCTATTATTCAAATTTACATAAGCAGCATATTCTAAGATTATGTAAAAAGATGACATAACCGATTATATTTTTTACGAGAAGAAATCTGTGTCAACACCTCTTATAATTAGTATGATAATGAAACTACTATAGTCTAAAACAAGGAGACATGATTAACTTATGGAACTGTAATAATATGAATGATATTGCAAATATAATACAAAATCAAATGACATAAAACACTTCATATTTCATTTAAACATAGTTTATTTTCTTACATCACTCCAAGCAATTAATTCGTTGCATGAAGGATCTTCGACCAACTTCCATAACTTTATGAGAAACGCTGGGACACTTGTATTATTCGTTTCGAACGAATGCATGGTGTATTTTCTAAAATCACAGCTACGTTATTATTAAAGATCTATTACATAACGTAATACTTTCCCGCAAGTTATAATAATATTTCCTGCGAATAACAAGTACTCCATAAAAATATCATATTCGGTGTTGCCAATTTTTTAAATTATCTCACAAATCATGGATATGAAACTGAAACCAACAAACCCGGCCACCCGGCTCACTAGTTAAAAGGCAACAAATCTACAAAAACGCCATCTATAGATTAATACTTTGATCTTTAAACGAAGGTGACTCAACTCTGTTGTTTACTTTAACTTGACTACATCGAATGGCTGGAGGAAGCTGATAGAGTAAAATTAGATAAAGTTTTTGATTCCTATAGTTTAAGTTTTATCGTATTTCAAAATGGTTGCTTGTGTTTCTCGAGTTTTATTAAAATCAAGAGGTATAAAAAGTTTTTAATTAAATATTTTGCATTAATTTGCTCCTGAATTATTTTTGTTTTCTTACATATTTCTTCATTAAATGTCTTTTTAGTGAGCGTTGTTCTCTTAGAAACTGTTATAATGTTTTTGTTAAGTAATAGAATTACTCCAGTGTTAATTATGGTCATCTGTCATAGCCTATTGATATTAAATAAATTGTTATAGTACCATATATCTTAGCATATGACTTTTTAATTCGTGTAATACTCATATTTCTGTTGTTTATAATATTGAGATCTTTGATTAATTGTAAATTTTCTATTTGTCAAGTATATGCACCATCTCCATCAGGTTCAGAATTTTTAACTTGACTTTCTGCATACATCTTTTTTTTTTTAACATTTAGATCCTATAACACTTTGTATTCAAGGTTACTTAATTTATATGGGATAGATGTGCTAGTAATTGACACCCTTAAGGAATTTCTTTAAAAGCTATTTTTAAATTAATAGATTATAATTGTTATATTCCTGTTTTTGTCAATGTTGTATATTAATCTATCAACAACTTCTAGCCAATCTCATTGTCACATTTCCCAATATGAATCAAAATTTAATTGTAAATTACAGAAATAAATCTAAACACTCAAAATTCCAGTAATGAGGTCTCTATTCCAGTGATGGACACCCTACAAATGTATAAATAATTGTTCAGAATTTAATGAAAGTATAATAATAAAAACAAAATCATCATTTTCGTATAAACTTAGCAATTAGAGTATCAATAATTAATAAAATATTTATGAGAATAATTGTTCAAGTTAATTGTAATTATCATAAGATCAATATTTTAATTATTTTAGATGATAGAACCCATAAAAGGTTTAAAATACTGAATTTCAGATAATTATGGTTATCCAGGGGTGTAGTGCAGGGTATATGGAGGTATATGGCGTATACCTTCTGGATTTTTTTAAGAAGCTTTGTATAACCCTCTGTTTCTCAAATAAAATTATAGCGTATGCTCTAAGCATGACTTTAGCATATACAGTCTGCTTATAACGCCATCTAGTGGTAAAACGATCGTAAGATTAATACATGATCATATAGATATGCTAATTTTTATCGAAATCAAAAGTAATGTAAATTTATTTAGTAATAAATAAGTTGTAATAACCAAAAGAGAATGATTAACAAAAAATTTAGTTAAAAAAAACATTGCGGTAGTCGCTGATTTTGGCGCCATCTTGAATTTTGTTCCTGCAACTTAACTGTAAATTTCATTGTTTACATCTGAAAAAATACGCGGATTTTAGGCGTTCGTGGTTTTTAGGGTCGCGGATTTAAGGGAGTCTACTGTATTACCTTTTAAATCCTCTACTGTCTCAATAATTTGATAGCTGTAATTGCCTGCTATTTGGTATTTTAAACTATCCATCTGAAATAATTAAATATCGATCTTCTGATAATTACAATAATTGATGCAAACAGAATGATTATCAGAAATATTTTATCAGTTACTGGTATCCTAATTGTTAAATTTATTTGAAAATAACAATTTTGTTTCATTAGTATGCTTTCATTAAATTCTGGTCCTAAATATGGTCATAAAAACAATTATATTTATTGCTTTTTATGGGGTGTCCATTACTGGCATACAATTACATTTTGATTCATAATGGGAAATAAGACTATGAGAATGGTTAAATACTGTTGATAGATTAATATAATATTGAAAAACTGGAATATAATAATTATAAGTATTAATTAAAAAATAATTTTTAAAGAAATTCCTTAAGGGCACATTTTTGGCACATCTACCCTACTTCCTGTTACAGCTTTTAAGAGTTAAGCTGTATAAAATGACTTGATATATATCTTGTGATAACTAGTAATACAAGTAAGAAATGAAACTGCAGGTTGAATGTTTTAAGTATTAGTAAGCAAAATGATTTCAAAACAAAACTACAAAACTGATGTTTTGAGGCCTTTGATCTGCAGATTTACTAGTTTCTTGCAACTATAAGTGTTTAAGTATTATTTTATATGTACAGAGTTGTTTTGTCTGAGATGAATAATATCATACTAGATTGAAGGCAGGAAGTAATAGATTTTTAAAACCAGTGTGTGTAAAAAAAAAAAAAAAAAAAGTCTATTTAATTTTGGAGCGCTTGAGCTCTATGAGCCCCTCCTTTTTTCTATGCACTTGAACCTTTAACATTATTCTCTGCTTCCTGATTAGGTTGATTGATTGCCAGATTAATATGCAAATCAAAATTATGACAAATTGATCTGATTTAATTCTTAAAATGTTATGAATCCAATACAGTTAGTTAAAAGCAGCTATTTATAAAAATTTTGTTCCTATTGCATTCTAGTAACAAAATTAAAAAATTAGTTTTATTATTTAGCTTTTTAGTTAGGTAAATCAAAAGTCTTCATTCATGCACTACTGAAATTGTACGCTTTTAGTATTGGCCATATATATAGTGTATCCGTTAATGGAAATTGATTATTAAGCATTCTTGTCCTAAAACCTTAAAAATAAATTAAATTTTGAAAATGGTTATTAGTAGGGGAGAGGGGGTCACATGTGAAAAATTTTTACATTTATGACTATTTCTCAAAATTGTTAAGAGCTAATGAAACAAAAATTGATTTACATGGATATTTACACTTTGTTTGTTCTTCTGGTGAAACTTTTGGATGCATTTATCAAGAATGTCTAACTGATATCATCATTCTAAAAATGTGCCCCAAAAATGATGATTTTATTTGAAAATTTATATATTTTTATATTAAATTCATATTACTTAAGTGTTATTTTATTTCTCAAGATTTGTTGTATTACCAAGAACATTGCAGCAAATGGTGTGTTTGTTTCTTTAAACAATTCATTTTCTAATAAGAGTAGTTATTTTTGGGACACCTAGTAAGATGTATCATAAAAACAACATTAAAAGCAGTCATTTATACTTAATTTTAAAAATTCCCTCTGCTAAAAAAGACTTTACGTAACTGTTCAAAATAGAATAATCGTTTTTGTGTGTTAACTGCATGCTGTTTGCAAACTTTAGACCTCTTTTGCTGTCAACAAATACTTTTTTGTTTCTATCAGGAAATATTGAAATTATTGTTGGTTATTTTTTTTTTTTTTCTATTGCAGAGTTTTTTTTTTCTTTTTCAAGCTATTCTTAATTTTTTGCCAGTCTCTCAGTTAAAAATATAAAATCAAAACAGTGGAGTGTGGGTAGTGTGCTAGCTGTATGTTGCAGACGGCATTGAAGTGCTCAACTCTAGCTTTGTTTCGATAGTTTTTTGGGAGCTTGCATATTATCCTAGCCAGGAGATAGATTGTCAAAAATGGTTCACAGCTGGTAATCTTGTTTATCGATGCCAATCATGTTCAAAGTAGTAATTTAACATAATTAAATGAATAATATTGTTAAAAATGATATAAGTAATATAAAATAAAAATAAATTATAATAAATATACTCTAATAAGTAAATAAACTATATATGGTTGTCAAAAAATAAGGGTTAGAGTAATTAGTAAATTATTATCATCATACTTGGTGCAGTTGTATCTGACATTGTCCGGATAAAATTAACATACCTTACGGCAAGTTGCTTAGCCGACATAGGCTCTGTGAAGCCCAAAATACGCAGATTATAGAAGACAGGACTGGCATTAGTCAGTGTGGTGCTGCCAGCCAAGGAAGAGTACCACTCAACGTGCATCACTCTCCCTGTCCCTGCATCCCAAACACCATTGGAAGTCATAGTCGAAATGATACTCAAGGATTAAGTCGCACAGTTCAGGGATCACACCTCCAAGTTCCCCAGGAACCTCGGTGTACCAAACACTCATGGGGCACTGGGCCCTTAACCATAAGTTTCCCACAAATGCTATTACTCTACCAACAGCTTCCAGATGTGAAAGTCTGCAGAGGCCAGAGTTTTTGTCCTGTTTTGTTTTGACATAGCCCAGATAATACGCAAGTACCAATTTTCATTTAAAAATACAAAATTATACAAATTCGAGATTGTACAACATTATGTTCATTTGAAAAGATTTTCATTTAAAAAATAAAATCAAAACAGACGAGCATGTGTGGCACTCCCAATGTTCACTAATGAAAGCAGTGAGACCACCAACATTAGGTTCATTTGGAAAGATTTTTGTTTAAAAATGTACAATTAAAATAGACCAAACCATGCATAAGACCCTGGTATGCTGCTGAAGGCCATGGAAACCCTGACTCTAGGTTCGGTTGGATAAAGTTTCGTTTAAAAATATAAAATCATACAAATTCGAGAATGTGTGCTATCAAAGGCAGTAAGGTTTCCAACATTAGGTTCGCATGGACAATATTTTTGTTTAAAAATATAAAATCATCTAATACTGATTTTCGATATATTTAAGGTTATCATGGACACGGGACATACCAGATGGTTCAGCCTGTCTTCTCATAAAGTTATGCTATTATTAGTAATTTAGATTTTTTTAAAGTCATCTTAATTTGTTTTTAACATCAAAGTGCTTGAAATTTACTAAAAATACATCAAGCTGTTCAAATTTTTAAACTTGCAAATAATAAATATTTTTTATTTGTGTTTATTTCTATCTTGAAATTTGAGAATGATGGTCAGAATCGAGAATGAAATGAAGGGTTCGGCGATATATATATATTAAGAAAATTGAATTTCTGCACCTTATTAAAATTATTCCATAGAAATTTCTTTTCTAAATTACTCTACAATCCTAGTTTTTAAATTACTCCCTATCTTAAATAATAATTCCATTCATTTAAAATCAGTCTACTTAAAAAGTGTATTTAATTTCCTTCAAAATCATCTAAAAAACATTTTCCCTTAATAATTTTTCTTCAAGACCTTTATATTTCTCAATCTTAAATCGCTGATATTTATTAAAGTTATCTGATTTATACCATTTCTTTTTTTTCATCTTTTTTATTCCATAAATCAATTTCCCATGTAATTCTGGCTCGCTAATTTCTCCTCAAAATTATGTCTCTTACAATAAAGAGTTCCCCTAACCTTGCTGCATGCCCATTGGTTCTTCCTCATATCTGCATTTGCTTAAAAGATCATCCGCCTCTGACTATTTAACCTGAAACATGAGTGCGGAGGGAGAGATGTTCACGGCATTTGTTGATATAAAGAACTATGTTTCCATCCAGAAGAAGTCACGGAAATAATTGAATGAAATGTAGCGTCATATAAAATGGAGTGTGCACAGCAATGGTGGGAAAAGGTGTTTCGTGTTTATTAAATTTGCGGTAGATGCTTGACCCCTGTATTATGATAAGAGGAAGTAATAAAAATTCTCCTTTTGTGAAGAAGTGTTGCCATTATTCGGGAAACTGCCAATGTTTTATCAACCAAAGCCTAAATTATTAGAGTGCCGATAAAATATTGAATATGTGAGCTTGATTGGTATCGAGATGACGGCTGCCTAAATTCTTAGAATGTTACGGAGTGGTTGTTGCTTCATTTTACTTCGTTCCATGACCTGTCACCCAATATCATCACCTATATGATATTTATCGAATATTTATTTTCAAAATGTCATAATGTTTGATATTTAGTTTTAAAATATCATAGTGCATAATATTTTTTTATATTTTCAGTCAAAACATATATAAATCAATTTATCAACCTTTATTGATTGTGTCGTTCTGTAGATGAAGAACTGTGGCAGTAACTTTTTTATCCTCCCCCCAAAAATATATATTTTTTCCTTCTTCATATTTGAAGCTGAATTTTTTAATGAAAAACCAATAATATGTGACAATATTAACTTAGAACAGCTATTGAAAGATAAGATAAACTGTGTAATTTAGATAACCTGTTATTTAAATTATAGCATCATCATGTGAAAGAATCTTTTCTGATTTTGATTTACCGGGTGTCCCAAAAAGGACTGACTGATTTTAAAATTCAATAACTTCCAAACGGTGACAGATATTTAAAAAATTCTTGCAGGAGGGTTATACATAAGGTCAAAAGTTTTTTTACAGTGATTTTCAATTTTAGTTCGAATTACAAACAATAGATGGCGCTGTGATCAATAGAGGCTCAATTCAGGCTCGATTTTTGGTACTTCGTGGCCCGGATAATACATTTCCATCTCCTTTTTCAGCATGGAACAAGAGAAAGGATCAGAAATCGAGCCTGTATTTAGTGACTATTGCTTACAGCGCCATCTATTGTTTGTAATTCGAACTAAAATCGAAAAACACTGTAAAAAAACTTTTGACTTTATGCATAACCCTCCTGCAAGAATTTTTTTAATATCTGTCACCGTTTGGAAGTTATTGAATTTAAAAATCAGTCAGTCCTTTTTGGGACACCCGGTAGTTTAGTTAAAACTCCACAACAGGTTAAGGAATGAAAAAGCAGACAAGTTTGCTTTTATGTTTAAATTTTTAATATATATATATATATATATATATATATATATATATATTACATATTTAAAATTTTGTTGTAGGTATAAAACATAAAATTTTCTTGATTCTTGATAATCTTATAGTTTTCTTTTGATAAGTGTAAAAAGTGAATTGTTTAACTTTTCAAAAAATGGTTTCGGCTTTCAGTTAGTGGATCTTCAATTTTGCAAGTGAAAAAAAATGAAAGAAAGAAAAAGACATTTAAAAATTTGGAATGTTATTCTAGTAAGTTTTCATGTTAAGGGTAATATGTTTTAGTTTCTAATTTATATTAAGTTTGAAAATTTTTGTAATAATCAGTAAATTGCCAGTTTGGAAAATATCAGATCTATATCAAAATATTGGGCATTTTTTATATTTTCAAAAATATATTTATGAACCTGGAAATTATAAACAATATGTACTTTCGATTATTTGTCCAAATCATTATTCATTGTGTTCTTATCCTATGCAGTACTTGTTACTCATAATGTTATTTCCTTATACAGTTTAGCACAAAATCTTATCTCAATTTTTAGTAATTAAGTGTTATTAAACCTAGTTTTAAAAAATTAAATTTATACGTATTTCATTATTTATTTTATGTTTGGTTTATTTTTTTGTCATCCACTTTGAGTTACTCTTACATATAGTTTTCTTTGTAGTTCTAAATCAGCTTAGTGTCCGAAGTTGCTATGCAAATACACGTTCTAATTTGAAGATTGACAAAAATACTAAAGTTATTTGTCAAGGTTTTACTGGAAAACAGGTATCGAAACTTAAACATTTTGTGAAGATTATTTGTATTATATATTATTAAATTGTGTTGTTGTATAATTGTATTTATATATTGATCAAATCATGTATTTATTGTTTTCTATAGGGAAAAGGGAAAAATCATGCTCAAATTATTAAATCACTTTAATTTAGTTGTCTAATAGGACTGGGCGATGTAGAAATTTCTTAAATCGATTTATCATCCATCCAACATCGCGATTTAGTGCTAAATTGCGATTTAACACCGATTTAACATTTTAGAATATGGAAGCCTATTTTTTAATTTTTAGTAACAAAATACGATCTTTATGTGCCCCCCCCCCCCCTGTATTATTTAGTATACTTGGCTTTTAATTTGTCAAATAATTTTGAAAAGAGGTATATTTTACACATAAAAAAGCTTTGAATGTCCTAAAACACTAGTTTTTTTTTTTTTTTTTTCCATTTTAAAAATTAGTGACCTATTGTAATACATTTTATAAACTCATTCTATAATAAGTAATATAAAAGAAAATGATTTTTTTTTTTTTTGTCTGACTTGTTATGCATGCTAAAATCTAAATTCCTTAAGGGGAGGGGGGGGGGTTCCCCTAGCCCACTCAAATAGCACTTCACTGTTAACAGCCTACATACACTTTTTTTTTTTTTTTTACAGACACAGATTTAAAAAGTTACTGAGGTAAAACAGAAGCATATTAAAAGACTTCAATGATGAATTTAACTATTCATTTACCATGATGAGAAAAGTAGTAAAACAAGTTGGAAATTGCTCGTCAAACGTGGCAAATGAGGTGCGTTCGTACTATAACTAGTTTTAAAATTATTTTTTGCACCCCATATTGTACTGAATGTATAATCTTTTGCACTTCATAACGTGCATAGTCTGATACATCATTAAAATGCACTTCCAATAATTTTTTCGGAACACTTTTGACTGTCCCTGTAATTAAACTATACATCCGATTTTCCTAAAATTTGAAATAGCTCAACAAAATTTTGCAACAATTATATCTTTAAAATTTCAGACCATTCGGAAGGCTGTAATATCATTAAAATGCACTTGCGATAATTTTTCCCATTGGCCGTAATGTAAAGAAAAACTTTTGGCTGTCCCTGTAATTAAACTATTCTTCCGATTTTCCTAAAATTTGAAATGGCTCGACAAAATTTTGCATCAATTATATCTTTAAAATTTCAGATCATTCGGAAGGCTCTAATACCATTAAAATCCACTTGCAATAATTTTTCCCATTGGCCGTAATGTAAAGAAAAACTTTTGACTGTCCCTGTAATTAAACTATACGTCCGATTTTCCTAAAATTTGAAATGGCTCGACAAAATTTTGCAACAATTATATCTTTAAAATTTCAGATCATTCGGAAGTCTCTAATATCATTAAAATCCACTTGCAATAATTTTTCCCATTGGCCGTAATGTAAAGAAAAACTTTTGACTGTCCCTGTAATTAAACTATACATCCGATTTTCATAAAATTTGAAATGGCTCGACAAAATTTTGCAACAATCACATATTTGAAATTTCAGACTATTCGGTTGGGTAGTTTTTGCTCTGTTACATGCGGACGGACGGACTGAACGACGACTATAGGTGCTACGTATTTATATAATTACGAACGCACCTAAAAAGGGGGGGGGGGGAGATATGAGGAATAAGATACAATTTTATATCTTTTTAACTTTTAGATTAAAATAAGATTTGTTTAACATAAATGCTGACATTTATATAGCGGATGGAGAAGGATTGAAAGTGACCCTTGGAGCACATCACTGAAATTGCTGATTTTTTTCGTGGTTGTTGCCATCCTTTAATATTAGTAATAAAATATAATCTTAAAATATATCTCTTTTTAATGATAACAAAATGTCAAAAAAGCAAAAAATCGCAGATCTGCAGAAAAATCTAATGAATGCCTCCTCCAGCCCTCCCTCATTCTGCTGTAAAAATAAAGTTACTTGACTCATTACAGAACTTTATTAAAGTATTTTTAATTAATTACAAAATAATAATAAATTAAAACTAAAATATTCCCATAATACCTAAACATATGAAAATTAATTTTTCATGAAAATAATGCATAAAAATATAAACTAAAAATGGATGAATTTGGATATAAATAGTGAATCAATTTCAGCAAGATACTCAATCCATGTGACTGGCATTGAAATCGGATGTCAAATCTGATGCATGACTATTTTAAAATATTTTAATTAATTACAGAATAATAAAAAATAAAGAATATGTATTAAAATATTACCCAAACATGTGAAAAATGAATGTTTCATTAAAAGAATGCATAAAAATAAAAACTGAAATTCGATGAATTTGGATTTTAAATATGAAACTTTATTCTTTTTTTTTTTCCAACCATAAATACTCAATCAATTTCGGGAAAAAAATATTAGTAGTAAAAGAAAAATATTTCATGTGGATCACGACCAAACAGTGATACACGAAACAATGCATGACTATACCTTTAAAATAATTTCATTAATTACAAAATAATAGAAAAAAAAAATGTTAAAATATTACTAAAACATGTAAAAAATTAATTTTTCATTATAAGAATGCATAAAAGTATAAACTGCAAGTCAATGAGTTTGGATTTTAAATATAAAACTTTATTATTATTATTTTTAATCATATAAATGCTGAATGAATTTCAGGAAAACAATCTTTTGAAACAATGCAGGATTCTACTTTAAAACATTTTAATTAATTACAGAATATTGTAAAATAAAAAATACATATTGCAATATTACTCAAATATGTGAAAATTTAATTTATCATCAAAAGATTGCATTAGCATATAAGCTGAAATTCGATGAATTTGGATTTTAAGATTTAAACATTACTTTTTCCTTTCAACTTTCCACTATATAAGTTCTTAATTTCTGAAAAATACACATTCCAATCTCGTAAACTCTGAATCTTGTTTACAAAATAAATAAATAAATATCAATTCTTACTTAAATCATTGATTTCTTAAATCGCCTTTTTCTTAAATTAGATCCTGCTAAATCGATTAAACACCAGCTTGCCTTGTTTTCATTAAATCGTCTTTTTCTTAAATCGGAAAGCATGGAGGCTTGCGATGTTTGCTTAAATCGGATCGTCCTAAATCGATTTAACACCAGCTTGGCATGTAAGTGTATAGTATGGCATAGTGTATACTTGGTATGTAAGTATACATCAAAGTAGATAAATCGGTTTTCCGATGTTAGCTCAGAATCAGTATTTTGTTTTAAATCGATTTAAAGCCAATGGCTAAATCGCAATTTAAGATAATGGCTAAATCGCGATTTAAGACATCGGCTAAATTGCGATTTAAGACATTGGCTAAATTGCGATTTGACATTAGCTAAATTGCGATTTCCGATTTTAGCTTAAATCGATTTAAGACCAATGGTTAAATCGGATTTCCGATGTAAGCTTTAAATCGATTTAAGGCCCAGGCCTATTGTCTAATAATAACACATTATTATACATCCTTATCATAATAACGCATTAACATTTGTTAATATGATAAAGGGATGGTTTTGGAATAAAAGATTGCATCCGTCTTGGTACTAATTAAATCAAAACATTTTTCCATATTTAAAAAAAAATACATATAGGCGGTTAAAGAAAACACAATACAATGTGCAGTTTAAAAATATATATATGAAAAATATTCTAGATCATCAACCAAAAATAGGTTTGATGATAGGGGGGTGGGGGGAATGACCACCTCGAGAACTCAGCTTGACACTTTAGAGCGATAGCGCAATCTCGAGGGCAGATGCTTGATGGTAGCATAAACACAAGCCTTTGTTCTGCAAATTATTTGACAAGATGTTGAACGCTAACTTAGCAATCATGGTTCTTTCACTTGCCGATTTATCCTTGGGGGTGGGGGGGGGCACTAAAATAAAGAAGTTGTGTTAATACTATGAAAGTATATCTACATTTCCATTGTTTAATGTAGTTCTTAGCTATGGCTTATTCTGTTAAAGTTGTCTGAGTGAATTGTGTCAGGTAATTTTCATTCCATGTAGCTCAATTGAAAGAACATTGACAATTATTTTAAGGCAAAGATTTTAGGCTAGATTGTCGACTTGGACACTTTTTCACTCTGCTGGGAAAAATTTGAAATTGTATATCTTTACCAATCAACCACTTGCATTATTGTTATAAAAAAAAAAGTTTGCTGTTTTTTTGCAGCAACATATTTTCATATTGAACTAAATGCTTGCTAATAATCTAATAATTCATCTTTAAAACAAAATGTTGCATCTAAATTCACTATCATAGAGTTTGTCTGTTTATATGTAAAAAAGTAATTTATATAATATATATATAAGCAATAGAGTATAATAATTAACAATATGATAATTGTGTAATATATACATAAGCAAGCTAATCACTCTTTTTTACATCCAAGGTGCATTAAGTTGCTATAAGAAAATATGAAATTAAGTGGCAAGAAAAAGGATAATAAGTATAAAACACTAATTAATTAAAAAAGAATATTTAAAACTTTTATTACACATATATATTTTAAATTTATGTATTATGTTATTCAATAATTATGGCTTTTTATATAGTTTTGATTGTTTGATTTTTGTAGGGAACCTTTCACAGTCAACAAGCCATTGCCTATGGAACTAATTTAGTTGGTGGAGTATCACCTAATAAAGCTGGTACTGTACATTTAGGACTTCCCGTTTTTAAATCTGTAAAAGAGGTATTCACATCATAATTTTAAGTCTTTACTTGTATTTACTTTTTGTTTTTCTGTAATTTTGAATTTATCACAAGGTTCTGTTGAGTCAGAGAGGAAAAGAAAATGATATTTGTTTACTTTCTCATCGAGCTCTTTCTGTTGTCAGTATATATGTTACCAATCAGTGTTAATGCCAATAATGGATTAGTGTGATATAAGAACATACTCATAATAATATTCTTGTTTGTGTACAACCTCTATTAGTTTTCTATAAGCCAATTTGAAAAGGTTTTGTATCTACACTATATTGCCATTAATGACCGGCAGTTTTCAATTTTAGACATTTTGTCGAATATTTAGAAATATACTTGTCAGATTCTTCTGGAATTTCAGGATTAAAAAGAACGGGTATGACCTCATATTTAGCAATGTCGATTTGATAAGGGGGCCAACAAAAAATAAAAAAAATAATAATACTTGGGATCACCCTGTAAAATAAAATGCACAAAATGATCTATCGCTATCGAATATAAATAAACAGACATTGTGCAATATGTGTAATCTTTTGTGTAAGAATAGCACGTATATTAATAGAGATATAGCAATTTATTTAAAAAAATTAAAAAATTCTTGCATGTTTTATCTGTGCATGCGCAAACAATAACAAGGATCACTTTGCATAATTTAATAGTCAACTCTATGGAGCAACTTATTAAAAAAAATCTAGTCAAATATCGTAAAAATTCAGAAAGATATCGGCGTTAGAGTGAGCAAATTTTTAGTTGTTCTCTAAAAGCAGCTGAATGATAAGGGATTTTGCACAAATTGTCATTTTTAATTAAAATTTTTTTTTAATTTAAATTTTTTATTGATGCTTTAGTTCTTCTCTGATAACCACCAGAACGAGCCTATACCATGATCAAAAGATGTATCAAAATCGAAGCATTTTTTCCAAATCTACTCGTTGATAGTCACTAAATACTAACTTTTTTCTGAAAGTCAGTTAATAAAAAATGACAATTTGTGTAAAATCTCTTATCATTCAGCTGCTTTTAGAGAACAACTAAAAATTTGCTCACTCTTACGCAGTGTCGTAGCTAGACATTCAGCGCCCTGGAGCAAATAAAGTTTGTGTGCCCTCTTGTTATTGTTACTCGAAAAAGTTCAGCGCAGTTTTCTTTTGAAGTTTAAAATTTATATTCTATTCTTAATTCGGTTTAAAACCTTACTTTTATTTGAAAGTCAAAGTGTTTTAACATATTAAATATAAATAATAAATAATGAATAATGGAATATAATTCTTTAAGTACGGAGTATCTACCTACCAATATTTTCTGTGAATTGGACTTGATTTTCGCTGTAAATGCGCCAATGGGCCAGTACAATCTGCCGCCCTTACTATATGTTTTTATTTTCAAGGGTTTCGAAGCATTGTAGGTTACTAATGAAAAACACTATTGTTAAGATGTTTTTTAAAACTTTTCGCGTAAGGAGGAAACACATTTTTTCTGCTTTTAGTGCCAGAAAATACTAAAATTCCATAAAATTCAAAGTATCATAACTCGGTACGTTTTGATCGTAAGGAAATTTTTATTTTCTAAATATAATGTATAGAACCCAGGACCATTTAAAAAATAACTATTTTGACAGAAATTACTTTTAAGAGGAGGAAGAATAACATAGAAACTTGCTTACTATTGGAATTATTTCTAAAGCTAATAGTTTAAAAAATTAGCCAATGGACAAATATAAAAGTTGACACCGAGGTTCTCACCTGCTAATCTGAGCAATTTGACTAATCGCTAAAGAAAATCTAGTCAAATTGAAAGAATGGTTTCAATAGATTCGTCGTGAAACACTAAGAATATCAAAGCACAAGTAATGAGTTACACAGAAAAGGTTTAATCGCACAATAACATCATTGAGAGTGTTGCCGAAGGAAATATTAAACAAAAACCTAATTTGCAGAACAAATTAAAAAAACAATATTTATTTCGTAAATTGTTTAAGCCCGAGAAGGGGCAGATATTAAGATATTTCATTCAATTCGTTCTACATTTAATGTAAACTTTTGTAACAAATAAGTTAAACCAATTGAACATTAAAAAATAAAAATGAAATTCATACACTATAATACTTTAAACACTTATATACTTAGATTCCGTTCAAATGAAATCGAAATAAATTCTAGACTTTTTCCATTTATTAGTTGTAAATATTTGTATGTCAGATTTTGTATTTTGCATGTATCTTATCATATTATGTACAATCGTCATAAACATAATGCAAAATCTGCAGTACAGATATTTACAACTTAAAAATGGAAAAAGTCTAAGATTTATTTCGATTTCATTTGAACGGAATCAAAGTATATAGGTGTTTAAAGCATTATATTGTATGAATTTCATTTTTATTTTTTTATGTTCAATTGGTTTAACTTATTTGTTACAAAAATTTAACATTAAATGTAGAACAAATTGAATGAAATATCTTAATATCTGCCCCTTCTCGGGCTTAAACAATTTACGAAATAAATATTGTTTTTTTAATTTGTTCTGCAAATTAGGTTTTTGTTTAATATGCCAAGTTTTTTAATAACTACTGAATTCAGACGAACACATTTCAAAATTAATGGGGGGTATATCATCATCAGGCTTTGATTTGTACGATATCGCATCACAATTTGTGATGCAATTTACCTATGTATAATTCAAAATGTTTCACCAGTGCAGTAATGCAGGTTGCTGTAGTTTGGTCAAAAATTTACAATCTGAACTTTAAAAAATCTGCTTGAAAATGTCATTTTTATTTCCACTAAGTCTAACTTTTCATCTTCTTTTTAATTCTTAAAAAAAAAACTATTTCAGTTTCGTGTTTCACGTGAAAACCATTCAACTAAATATAGGTAAATTATTATTAGGGCTTTTGAATTATTTACAACAATGAAGGAAAAAAAGTTAAATTTTATTAGAAAATGCCTGTTGATTCTCAATGAAAAAAGCGAAATTTGGAATTATTAAGAAAAATATTTGAATAATGTAAATAAAAATTAGCCCATGTTACTCTCTAGATTATAATCCAACTATATGCAAAGGCATTTTATGATCCGTTTTGACCCTGACGTCAGACAAATGTTTTTACACTTTGAATTTATAATATTATTAGAATTAGCAAAGAATTAAAAATGAGTGGCATCAGGTACAAAAAGGTGGGAAGAAAAAATGAAAAAGTTATCATCTCCATAGGCTTTTCTATGTTAAATTAACATTGAGAAGTGACACTGGAAATAAATAAGTATTGCGCTGCCGCGCAATACTTAAATAAACATCTCTTGTAATTTGGCGATTTCGTTCCTTAATTTTCTCGCCAAGTGAAACATTTTGGTGCGGTGGCAATCAGCAGCGCGAAACCTGTTTAACACCTTTATATATTACTTAAAATTCCAGTTTTTACTTTCCAAACACATACAATGTAAGGAAGGTGTTGGGGGGAGTAGCTTGCTTGCCCCTCCCACGTAAAACATTCAGCAGAGTGACTTGACAAATTAGTTTAAGTTATATATGAAACTTTGAAAATATTGTTAAAATAATAACTTTGAATAAGAATATGTTGAAATATATGCAACTTCATGAATCCTATATATATTATATGATGTTTCAGGGATAAGGTAAGTGTAAAATGTACTTACAGTAATGAGCCAAAATGATGAACAGAAGAAGGTTTCATTTATTGGAGCTTGCAATATATGAACGTGACTTCGTTCTTGGATTAAATTAATGGACACTTGCGACGATAGTCTACCCGAACTCGAGAGCACTGCATTATTCGACGACATAAGTAATATTTAAGCAACTTGAAATATATTATACACAACTCTATCGCCGATTTAATTAACAATTTTTCGATGAAACGTCTTCTTCCTAAACCATTATGCTTAATAAATTTTAAGTTCTCACAATTATATCGGTATTCAGCCATATACCATACATATTCGCTGACACTTCATAAAAATATACCGGACAGTACCATAAGTCAGCTATTAGACATCGCACACCTTGCACCGAAAACATGAAATCGCTGTCCCTTTAAATCAGGACGAAAACCTATCGGCCAATCAGAATCGACTACGCAATTTGCATAAGTCGGAAGATACTTAACATTTACTTATAATTTGAATAACATTTAATAAATATTACGATGACTTTAGAAAAATTACTTTAATATAAAAATGACTTAAAAAGATGATTTTACATGTTAATTAAATTTAAATACTTATCTTTAAAAAAAAATAAATACGAGCGAATGCGATCGCAAGTAAAATTACTGTATACGGTCCACGACCGAAACGCGATACGCAACCATCCAACCGTGGCGGTAAAAACGTAAACAAACGCCGAAAGGCGGCAAAAGAAAGGAAAATATCGTGCTGTCGAGTTCAGGTAGACTTTACAAATTGTTTAATGAAAAAATAGAAATAAAAAATGCTTGGGAATACTTTTCCACAGAATGCCCCTCTTTCCCATTCATTTTGATTTTCTGCAATAAAGTTCATTACAAAAGTTCTTGTAATAATGGCAGGATCAAAAGAAAGGTTTTTTTTTTTTTTTTTTCGTGGAAAGTTCATCACCATAAAAAAACTTCTCTGAATCTAAGAAAGGAGTCCTTTACGAGGGATTTAGTCAAAATATCTGCATAGTTCTCTTTTGACATAACATGCTTAATGTCGAAGAGGCCATTGTTATACCAGTCTCTTATAAACTTGTATTTTAAATCAATATAACGATTCTTTATGGTATCAGCTTTCTGTTTGGTGAAGGAAATGGCAGCAGTATTATCACAAAAGAGCATTGGACGTTGAATAGTAATGATGTCCAAGTTAAGACTTTTCTGAATTTCAATTAGAGACATGTTTAAGAACTTCAGATCTTTTACAGCTTCTGTCGCTGCTATTATTTCCACTTCCATTGGACTCAAGGCTACGCAATTTTGTTTAGTTACTCTCCAGGTTACTGGAATATTATTTAAGAAAGCAATGTAGCCGCTCCAGGATTTTCGATCAGTAGTGTCACTTGCCCAAGAAGCGTCGACGTAGACAGCTAGCTGGATTGGAGGGTCAGATTGTGCCAACTTCAATCCCAAGGATTTTGTCGAAGAGAGATACATCAGGATTCGCAGGAGTGCCTTGTAGTGCAACAGGTTGTGGCTCTCAGTAAATTGTGAAAGTGCAGCAACAGGCCAAGCAATGTCTGGACGGCATCGATGAGCAATGTACTGTAGACATCCCAGTAAGTTTTGGTATGGCAGGTTCTCGGGAAATTCGTCATCTTCAGCAACTGGAACAGGATTATATCCAGGAAGAGAAGGAAGAGATATATTAGTAAAATAAGGGACATCAAACTTCTTTAAACACTTTTCAATATAATGTTCACAGTTAACATTAACTATTGCATCCTCTTCTCTTTTAAAATTGATACCTAGTAACATTGAAATAGGACCTAAATTTTTAACTTCATAAATGGATTCAATTAACTGTACTACCTCTTTTAAAACTTCACCATTCTTCGCAAAAATAGGCAAATCATCCACATACACTATAACTATTGCTTCACTTTTATAAGAGTATACACAAGTTAACCCTTGTACTTCACTGAATCCATTTGCAATTAACTTATTATGCAAATCATGGTACCAACATCTTCCAGCTTGGTGAAGCCCATAGATTGCTTTCTTTAACTTTAAAACACAGTGTTCTTTCCCTGGAATTGTATAATCTTCGGGTTGTTTGATGCAAATTTCTTTATCAATATCCCCATATAAGTATGCACATTTAACATCAAGAAGACAATGCACCCAATTCAATATTCTAATAAAAAAAGCTATGAAAAGACGAATGAGTGTAAAATTTATTACTGGACTAAATGTGTCGTTGTAATCTAAACCTTCTCTTTGATTATTACCTAGTGCAACTAAACGTGCTTTAAATATGCAATTCTTCCCTTCACTATTTTCTTTTACAGTATAAACCCATTTGGTTCCTATAACTTTTTGATCAACTTTTGGGACAGGTGTCCAAACGTGTCTATCTAACATGGTTTGGATCTCTTGATCCATTGCCTCCTTCCATTTTTGTGCCTCTGGAAGTTGTTTTGCTTGTGTCGCATTTTGTGGTACAATTATTTCAGTTAGGAGCGCTTCTTCAGTTAATTCACTCTCCAGTTCCTTATCTAGCTTAATTGGGCCTTCATATGTATTCCCTATTGAAAAATTTGCCACAGTATCATTCAATATGATTTTATGCATTTTACAATATTCACGTAAATCTTGTTGCGATCTTAATCTGGAACCAGTAGGAGATAAGATATAAATGTCAATTTTACCTTTAGTTCTTCCTTTCTTTCTTTTCTTCATAAATCGATAAAATGTTGCTTCTGCTTCTTCCTGTTCCTTCAGAATATTCTCTTCTAATTCATCTTCAGATGTTGATACATCACCTTCCATTTTCTCTTCGGATCTAGATTTATCTTGCTGCATTACTTTCTCAACTTCTGTCGGAGTTGTAGAGCTACTCGGTTGATGGACAGTCAAATCATCTTCCATTGTCGGTGAATTGTTAGGACCTGTAAAGAATTCATTATCATCATTTGAAAAATCAACAAACGTGCGATGTATTATTTTCCGTTCAGGAGAACCGTTCAGTTGAGCTTCGTCAAATGTCACATGCTTTGACTCAATTACTTTATTTTTTTTAGGGAAATAAATGCGATATCCACAGGATCCTATACCATATCCTACAAAAACTCCTCTTTTTGCTCTTGATTGAAACTTATTTCGTTTTTCTTTAGGTTGATGTACATACGCAATGCATCCATAACGTTTCAAATGACGAATGGATGGTTTAGCTCCGTACCATCGTTGAAACGGTATTGCTTCTATGCCTGTGTGAAATATTCGGTTGCGAATGTAATTTATTGCCATAACTGCCTCAACCCATAGATTAGGCGGCAGATTAGCTGCTTGCATAAACGTTCTAGTTCCTTCAAATAAAACTCTGTTATATCGCTCGGCCACGCCGTTCATCTGGGGACTATATATTGTGGTCCTCTCATGCTTGATTCCCATCTTTTCTAACATATCTCTTATTTGCTTATTGCAATATTCTAACCCGTTATCAGTTCCCATGACTTTGACTTTTCTGTTAGTTTGGCGTTCCACAAACGTGATGAAGTGCTTTAATTTCAGGAAAACTTCATCTTTAGAGCGTAGCGGGTAGCAAAAGGCTCTTCGACTAAAATCATCAATAAAAGTAAGTATGTACCATTGCCCATTCCTTGATGTAATTGGAGCCGGGCCCCATACATCGCTATGTATCAATTCTAACATTTCTTTTGAGCGAACTTTCTTTAATCTAGGATATGTTGACCTAGTATTTTTAGCTAGAATACACGGTTCACACGGAGTCTCTCTTCCCTGTAATTGTCCACAATTTTGAACTAAATTTTCACGAAACATTTTCTTAATTATATCAACATTACTATGTCCTAGCCTTTCATGCCAGAGCATGATGTTGTTACGCTCACTGGCAAATGTAACATTGTAATTTTGATTTGACTCTTGTATATTAGTTACTTCCCTGACATTATCTTGTATTACATGAGCACTTCTTGAATTAATGTTATAGGCTTGATTTAAGGATTTAGTACAAGTAGAAACTTTTAATTTATTCTTATCAGAAAAAGATGGTTGATCAGCAAGCTCTAAATATTGGTTCTTAACATTAGATTTAGTTTTGTCATAACTTTTAATGGCTTTAAGAACATAAAAATTATCTTTTAGAGTGGCAGTATATAAGTACTTCCAATGCTTATCAAATACTTTAAACCCATTGTCCATTGTGGCATGGAGACCAGATTTATCCATCTTTGACATGGAAATTAAATTTTTATGAATGGTAGGAACATACAACACATTATGTAAATTTACAATAGATACTTTATCCTTTTCCTTTAATTTAAAACTTACTTTTCCTATTCCTCTAACTTTATAAGGTGTCGTTCCCATCCTAACAACTGCACCCTCTGGTGGCTCACTTAGATAAGTAAAGAAATGCTTATTTTGGCAGACATGAGATGTGGACGCTGAATCCAATGTAAATTCCCAGCAGGGGGGGGAAACATTGCACAAATCATTAATTTTACATTTTAATTCTGCGACGTATGAATCTAAATTTACTTCGTCCCTTTTATCACCACTTTTCTGTTTCCTACAATTTTCATCCCAATGGCCATATTTACCACAAACTTCACACTTTAAATTTATTTTATTTCGAGAATGAGACTTAGGGGAAACTTTTTCAGACATTTGAGTGGTTCTATCAGCCATGAGGGTTTCATTTCGTAATCTTTCTCTCAGATCCCTCCTTGAACATTCCTTTAGAATTTCCTCTTTAACATCCTTAAATTTAAAATCTTTTTCTGGCAAACGGTCTAATTCCCTAATTAAATAATCATAATTTTCTGGTAGGCTTTCTATTAATTGGTAACAACGATGCTTTTCTGCAACTTCCTCCCCGGAATCAACTACGCGACGATAAGCTTCTTCAAACCTAGCAATATAAGTTGGGATATCTTCATCTACATTAATTTTTAAATTCCTAAATTCATTTACATGAAACGATTTTAATGCTCTTCCTGGGATTTCCAGATTTAATTTTAGTGTTTCCCATATTTCCGATGGATCATCCAAATGACCTATTGTTAACCCAATTTCAGGACTAACATACGTTTTGATAATTCCGGCTGCCCTTTGCTTTGACTGATTTAGCTTAAACTTATCAAGGGGCTTCAAATCTGTATAATCCGGCCATTCAGTTTTATTCACCCAGGTATACAAACCTTCAGTTTGCAATGTGCATTTTATAAAACGAGTCCAACTTTGATAGTTATCCCTACTTAATACTACTATATCTGGTGCAGTAGCCATTTTATATACTTTTACTTAAAACAATAAATAGATATAAAATAGAAATAGAAATGGTAATAAAACTTGCATGCACATATATATAAACATTAAAATATTTCATACACTAGATACTTGAAAAAAACACTTCATTAATTAGCTTCAACATTTTCATTTTAAAACACTTTTCTCTAGCATTACCGCAGTTGAAGTGCCTCTGGGTACCATAACCTCTGTGGGGGGGGTGTGGATTGCTTGCCCCTCCCACGTAAAACATTCAGCAGAGTGACTTGACAAATTAGTTTAAGTTATATATGAAACTTTGAAAATATTGTTAAAATAATAACTTTGAATAAGAATATGTTGAAATATATGCAACTTCATGAATCCTATATATATTATATGATGTTTCAGGGATAAGGTAAGTGTAAAATGTACTTACAGTAATGAGCCAAAATGATGAACAGAAGAAGGTTTCATTTATTGGAGCTTGCAATACATGAACGTGACTTCGTTCTTGGATTAAATTAATGGACACTTGCGACGATAGTCTACCCGAACTCGAGAGCACTGCATTATTCGACGACATAAGTAATATTTAAGCAACTTGAAATATATTATACACAACTCTATCGCCGATTTAATTAACAATTTTTCGATGAAACGTCTTCTTCCTAAACCATTATGCTTAATAAATTTTAAGTTCTCACAATTATATCGGTATTCAGCCATATACCATACATATTCGCTGACACTTCATAAAAATATACCGGACAGTACCATAAGTCAGCTATTAGACATCGCACACCTTGCACCGAAAACATGAAATCGCTGTCCCTTTAAATCAGGACGAAAACCTATCGGCCAATCAGAATCGACTACACAATTTACATAAGTCGGAAGATACTTAACATTTACTTATAATTTGAATAACATTTAATAAATATTACGATGACTTTAGAAAAATTACTTTAATATAAAAATGACTTAAAAAGATGATTTTACATGTTAATTAAATTTAAATACTTATCTTTAAAAAAAAATAAATACGAGCGAATGCGATCGCAAGTAAAATTACTGTATACGGTCCACGACCAAAACGCGATACGCAACCATCCAACCGTGGCGGTAAAAACGTAAACAAACGCCGAAAGGCGGCAAAAGAAAGGAAAATATCGTGCTGTCGAGTTCAGGTAGACTTTACAAATTGTTTAATGAAAAAATAGAAATAAAAAATGCTTTGGAATACTTTTCCACAGAAGGAAATAGGAAAGCATTGTAATCACAATAAAAATAAATGACATTAATGGAAATAATATATTTTTACAATTTCGAATACTCTGACTCCGTTCTCAAAATTTTTACAATGATTCAATATGTATGTGTGTATGTATGCGCGTATGTTAAAATTTCTTCACATTTTTAGATTCTCATAGCACGATTTGGTATGTTTTTAATGATGTTGGCAGGTATGTTATTAAATCTGTCATAAGAATTGCATTAATTTTCGAAGAAATTGGCCGACGGGTTTGGTATCTAAACTATTCTTCAACCATTCTTTGATGATAACTTATGAACATTTTCTCTTACACAATAAATTACAACAACGTTTCACAATGCAGGCAGTGGCGGATCGACAATAAGGTTCATAATCACTTTACTACCAGTAATTTCATAAAATAATTTATCCTTGTTTAATTGTAGAGAATCCCACGATTAAAACAGATCAAATTTTATATACTAATATTCTGGTAGAAAAGTGATTGTGAACCTCTGAAGAGCTGCTACAACTGCACGCCAGGGTCGGTCGGATTCTGTCGTTGTCAAACACGAAGACCTTGGATTTTTGGAGGGCGTGACATTTTAGAAACTCATTATTTTACCACCTTGCTAGAAGAAACCAATAATATCCATTACCATTTCCAGTTTTTCTTTCTGGGGATGTTTTCAATTTCGGAACTGGAAGGAAAATTTGTGTAAAATTATGACATTAAAAAAATATTTAAACTTTATCAATGGAAGTGCACGTTTTCATTAAAACACTAGTGGAAATATTTCACCTTTGTATAAAATTTAGGATCTAAGTTTTTGTTAATTGTTATCAGGGCTTAATTTCTAACAAAAAAATTTCTGGAGCCCTAACATTCTGCGGTACTGGTACTAACAACTTTACCGTTCCCCCTCCTCGCCTCTGCCACTCAAATCTGCATATACTTATATTTTGTACATTATTTGCAAAATTTAAAGCATTTTTTTTTCTTTAGCAAAATAAAAATTTTAATTATATCTATCAGCAAATACTTAGCTGTCAACTATTCCACTTTTTAGTTATTCCTTCCGAATAGTAATTTTTGCCTAATTATAATGTTTATTGCGATTTTTTGTTAATTCTATGATTAAATGTAAGGATTATAATTCGGAAATAGTGGTCACACAAAAAAATGGATAGTTCGCAGCTATGCATTTTTATGAAAAAATGAATGAAATTTACAGAAATTAATATTTATATGCTGAAGAATGGAACAATGTTTTTCAATTTCCTATGAAAGGTGCATATCTTAAACTATAATCAATTACTTCCGCACAACAATCTTTTGTGATGAGTCCCTGAAAATCAGATTAAACTAAAAATTTGACATCATTATCGGAAAGATTCGATGCTTTGATAGAAAAAACGGAAACACTGCTTGATTGCTTTCTATCAGAATAACAATACATGGCAATTATATCTACTTACAAATGAAAATGACTTCGTAAATGTGTAGAACAGAGCCTTAGCATGACCAGCGTTCATGGTACAAAATAAATAGAAGAATCTCTAACGTGATTTTTATACTCATACGCAATAGAAGACAATAAACCTCAAAGAAACAAAACCTCAAGCTGATGCTAGTTGGCTAAAAACAGAAAATATTCGTTTCAGGTTAGATATCTAACTAATAAATAAAAAACCAATCAATTAAAAAATTGTCCTACTGCCTCAGAAGGAAATCGTACTGAAAGCAAATTCATTGTTCAGTCTCTTGATTGGCACCGTATCAATGCGTCGACGACGCCGACATAAATTTGCTAATACTATCACTAGACTAGAAAAACACGATTTCTGTTTTCCCTTCATTCTGATCATAATAGTATTAAAATGATTTGAACTAGAATATTATACGTAATTTTTAACGAGGAAATTTTTCTTTTATACATGAATATATAAAATTTTGAATATAAGACAGATTGAGCTTGGGTCGGTCCAAACCCAAAAGCTGATATAAAAATTGAGTCCATTTTATCTCCATCTTCTATGTGCACGGCACATTATGTCACACATAAGTGTTTTGATAAAAAAGAATGCAAAAACTTGGAGATGAGAAGGAAAGGAAAGGGTAATTTAGGCTTCAATTTTTTTGGAAGCGCTATTGCACTGGGCTCCAGAGCCCTGTATTTATGAGCTCCGCTGAATTCCGACCAATATTTAAATTTTTACTAAAAACAGAGGAGTACCGGAGCTGGGCTCCAGTGCAATTTAACCCTAATTGTTACACAGTACTGAACACAACACGCAATATTTTTTTTTTTTTTTTTTTTTTTTTTTTTTGTAAACTGAAAGTGGAGTGGAGTAACTAGAGATTGATATTTTTTTTGTATAATTCAAAAATTCATTGTCTACTAACATGTGATATCGGATGGTGGTAGTGGGGGGTGGGGGGGGGAGGTGGAGCCTGATTACGGCCTAAGCTAACTCACATTACTACTTTCGAAAAATATGTTTTGCTTTATTTAATCCTAAATTTCTGCGACTAAATAAGGTTTAATGGGGAAAAATACTTATCGAAAAAAGTGGTGAAAATTTGAATAGGCGATAATCAGTTCCTAAGGAACACTAAATTTGATATTTAACTTTTTGAAGGAAAAGGCTTATCGATTCTGTATTTGAGACTTGCCATGTTCTCAAAATTTCAAAAATGATACGGACAAAATTTAATCCCCACGCCCTTCCCACCTGCCTCTAAATTTTGTCGCCATGGACTGATGTGGAATATGCTTAAATCCGACTCTTCTCATTGTTTTGCAATCTATATTGATGCATGTTTAGTTTCCACAAAACACAAAAACTTTCGTTCTCTAGGTTTTTTGCTTGTAAAATTGTCAATTTTCTTCAATTTATCAAACTGTTCTTTTAATCGAAAAATAACTAAATAGCTAGGCATTTCTGTTGCATCGTAAATATAGGTTTCTCTGCGGTGACTTCTTTGGCTACCACTATTTTCGTACAGTAATCATCATGATATATTTTTGACATTTTCAACAAAACGTACCAAGAAGATTATTGTTTGGAAATAGTAGTAGCCAATAAAGTGACCTACGAGAGCCCTGCAAATAAGTATTGATTACTTCAAGGTTTAAAAATTTTCAACTGTTCTTTACAAAAAAAAAAAAAATTTTGTCACGCTGAAATGGTGTTGGAGAAGTTACTTGAGGCTGCAGTATGCTATGAATTAAGATGAAACCTTCGCAAATAGAAATAATTTTTTTAAACTGTGTATAAAAACATGTTTAAAATCTAAATGTTGAGGTTAAACACAAGGTAAAATGACATAGGAATACAGTCCTCTCCACTTAATCGGGTCACGAATAATCGAATACCCCGCTTATTCAAATAGAATCCTCCGGATCCGAATTTATTCCTATTGGTTCTATGTTATTTTTCCCCGCTTAAACCAAATACCTTTTACGAACGTCCCCGCTTAATCGAATAACAACTGTGTGATCGATGTTTAAAAATTGGCTCGGAAAGCACGTTTCAGCTGGAATTTCCTTCCAGCTTTTGTCATTTTCGGTTCCTTTATGCTGAAAACAAAGTTTCAGTTCTTCCTGCATTGATTTCGGCCAGCAGATGTATAATGGGCAGGTCAAATGATTTCCCCACATTGATCTCCCCCACCACCTCTTCTTGCTGTTAATCAGCAATGCGTCGTCACTTCGAGACTCGAGATGGTAGTCGTGATATTTTGCACTCATTTGAAAAATAACTCGATATTTATTCCTTTAAAATTCCACTTAAACAAACCACTTTAAACGATTTTTTAAAGACAGTATAAGTAACGTAAATTAAAAGTAGAAAAGTTTTGACCAAATTCAAACGACCTGTATTAAGTGTGATGTAAACCATATAAATGTATGTACTGACATTAAATTAATATGTATTTACTTTATATTAACATTTGTATTTATTTTAGTTTATGTTACTCGATTAACGATTTGTTATACTGTTAATTAAATATACCGTAGATGGTTATTTTGCCTTTTTATTACGCATTAAATATTACAGTTATGACTGCCCGTTTAATCAAATACCCTGCTTAATCGAATATTATTTCTGGAACCGTCAATATTTGTTTAAGCGGGGACGACTGTTTGTTGATTGTAACAAGATTCATCTATAATACCTGATTAATAATGAAAAAAAATATGCAAATACTTTTACAAATCTTTATTTCGCTCTTTCTAATTTTGCGCCTTTCGGATTCGTGCACCTGGAGCAGTTTGCTCCAACTGCTCCACGGTAGCTACGCCCCTGCTCTTACGCCGATATCTTCCTGAATTTTTACGATATTTGACTAGATTTTTTTTTTTATAAGTTGCTCCTTAGAGATGACTATTAAGTTATGTAAAAGGATCCTTGTTATCGTTCGCGCATGCGCAGATAAAAATTATTTCATACAACTGCTCATATTTCCTAAAATATTTAATATATTTATATTCCATTTGCACTATATTGTTTCTACTATATTTTTTCAATTTTTCTGAAATCGGCGTTAAATTTGGTTGAAAACCCTGTATGTTATAAGCAAAAAACATGCAAGAATTTTTTAATTTTTTTAAATAAATCGCTATATCTCTATTAATATACGTGCTATTTTACACAAAAGAATACACATATTGCACACTGTCTGTTTATTTATATTCGGTAGCGATAGATCATTTCGTGCATTTTATTTTACAGGGTGATCCCAAGTATTATTTTTTTTCTTTGATTTTTTGTTGGCCCCTAATTGTCCCCCTTATCAAATAGACATTGCTAAATATGAGGTCATACCTGTTCCTTTTAATCCTGAAATTCCAGAAGAATCTGACAAGTATATTTCTAAATATTCGACAAAATGTCTAAAATTGAAAACTGCCGGTCATTAATGGCAATATAGTGTATGTACATATGATGCTGCCTTGTTGCTCAAATCCAGCTGCTCATTTCCCTATTTAATTGATGTTAATGGTTATGTTTCGGGGATCTGTTTGGCAGAAATCGGGTCCTTTAAAGGACCTTTCTCAAAAATTTTCATTTCAAAACAGGACCTTTCACAAAATATTTCATGTCAAAGGGTGATTCCGTGCAGAGAGTCACACACGTAACGCATGCTTTAATTTTCATTTATTCAATTATTTATTTAATTGTGATTTTAGGTGGTATGGTAAGTAAGTTATTACCACATTTTTTAGTTTAAATGTGTGTTCATTACTCAAAATGTGCTTTTTTCTGAAGTAGAAAAAAGGACATTTTGAGTAATGAAATTAAATGATATATTTCTGTGAGTTTTATTTCCACACATTTAAACTAAAATATATGGTAATAACTTATTTACCATACCACCTAAAATCACAATTAAAATTTAATAAATAATTGAATAAATGAAAATTAAAGCCTGCATTATGTGTGTGACTCTGCACGGAATCGCCCTCAAAACATGACTCTTCACAAAACTTTTCAACGTAAAATAGGTCTTTAACAAAACTTTTTTATCTTTAAAATGAACCTTTCACAAATTTAACATTTAAAAGTAAAATCTGACATGTCACTTCTTTTATATGCATATAAAGAAAAATATGCATTTTACATAAAAATATCTTCTTAAAAATGTTAAAGAACCTGGATGTAACAATCATTAGATTTTTCACAAATGTAAAAAGCTGTTCACAATTTCACAAAAACAGAACCCTGGTAAAAAGGTCTCAACAGACCCCTGTTTTTGTTTTTTTTACCAGTTGTGTAAATAAACTTTACTACAGTCACAAATATAATTTTAGAACTATTGAACCACATTCATTTTTACCTTCTTCTATCTTTACAAGAAGAAAGTATTGGATTCGTGAAAATTTTCCACTTTCGGTTTTTGACAGATTTACACGTTTTAGGGGTCAGAGATTCCGAAAAACATGTCTTTATAAAATGTCTGTCTGTATGTGTGTATGTATGTGACACAAATATTGTGGGTGCTATATCTCAAGAACTAATGCACGGAATTTAATAAAAATGTATATTCAGTTAGCCCCTGATATAAATTGGTGCTGATTAGTTTTTTCTGTAAATCCCACAACAGGTGGCACTGCTATGCAGCATTTTTCACGATTTCTGCAATAGCTCAATCTCCAGAACTAATGCACGGATGACATGAATTGAAGTTTTATGCATTTTCGTGTAAATCGCTCAACAGGTGGCACTGCTATACTGCCTTTTTTACGATTTCCGCAATAGCTCTATCTCAATAACTAACACTTGGATTTTCAACAAACGTTAGATTCAGGTATACCTTGATATGAATTAGTGCTGTTTATGTTTTGGTGCAAATCGCTCAACAGGTGGCGCTGCATTTTTCAGAATTTCCACTATAGCTGTATCTCAAGAACTAATGCACGAGTTTTCATCAAACTTCAGAATAAGTTAGTCCTTGACATGAATTGGCATTTTATTCATTTTAGTGTAGATATCTCAAGAGCTATGCTGTATTTTTCAGAATTTCCATTATAGGTGTATCTCAAGAACTAATGCACGAATTTTCATCAAACTTCAGAATCGGTTAGTCCTTAAGATGCATTGACATTTTATACATTTTGGTGTAAATTGCTCAACAGGTGGCACTGCTATGCTGTTTTTTTTTTGTTGTTGTTGTTGTTGTTTTTTTTGTTTTGTTTTGTTTTTTTTCGATTTCCGCAATAGTTCTATCTCAAGAACTAATGTTTGGATTTTCAACAAACTTCAGATTCAGGTATACCTTGATATGAATTATTGCTGTTTATGTTTTGGTGCAAATTTCATACAAATTTGCTGCATTTTTCAGAATTTTCCCTAGCTCTATTTCAATAACTAATGCACGAATTTTCATCAAACTTCAAATTCAGATATACTTTGATATGAATTGGTGCTAAATTGATGTAATTTCTTGTACTATTTAAATGAGTTAATTAATGTGACTTATACAGAAGAAAGTTCTGTGATGGTCACAACATACTAGTTTAATATATATTTGCTTGTCACAGTTTTTCCCTTTGCATCCCCATTATTTGTCTTTTTAAATAAAATCTTGTTTTGCACACTTATGCTGACATAATTCTATAATTTTGAAAATACTTTACCACACCCTGTTCAGTCAGTGGAAGGTTTCAAATCTTTATCACTTTTTTATCAAAATGCGAGAGAAATAATAATTCACTTATACTGTTTACATTACAAAAACTAAACAGGCTTATCTACAAAATAAAAATGGAATGTGTACATTAAAGTCTGGCATGCATTACCACAGTTCATGACAATGAATGTGGCATCATGCTTATCCATTATTGCCTTTAAATCACATTGTTTGGCAGCAGATTTTGTTTATCATAAACAGTCAACAGGAAACTAAAACAGATACCAAAGAAATATCAAAGGCTGACAGAAAATCTTTGTTGTGGTTTTAAAAAAAATTAAGAATATGACTGATTTTAGCCAAAATTGATGTTCAATTTATAAATCCTGTTCACTGTAAGAGTATCAATGGTGTTTTATCTAAATTAGAGATGTAAATTTTCCGGAAAAGTTGAAGTGGCGGAAAAAAACCGGTTTTTTTCCAGTTTTTTTCTGGAAAAATAGGAAAAGTTGGAAAAATTGATTTTTAACAAATGTTTCTCCCAAATAAATTATATTCCTTAAGAGAGCATTAAATAATAAAAAAATGTTTAATTTATCAACACTAAAATCAAATTATTTTCACTTTATATGATTATATTGTAACAAAAAAAAGGCCTGCTTTTAAAAGTTTAGTTTTTCAATCTCAGACCTTTCACAATGGCATTCACACTTTATTTAACGCTATTGTTTATTATATCTGTTTATTATATCGTGTCTATGTTGAAATAATTTTTCAGTTTTGTTTATTTACCAAGAGAGCTAATTTAAAAAACAAATAAAAAACCTCACAAGTTTCAGCCAATATCCCTACAGTTTGAAAACAAATGTAATATACATCTGCATTGTGTTGATTTTTAAGTATATAAATGATGCCACTTTAAATAAAACAAATTGTTGCAGTTCTGTTATTATTATACATATCATAATTCAAATCTTCCTTTGTTTAAAAAATGATATATTTTTACAATATTACATCTTTCTTTCTTACTGTTATAATTTTCATTTCCTGTAAAGAATATATTTAGTTTCGGTATAGTTTATCTATCTAAACTGAAACCAAGTATAAAAAGTTTTGGCAAAGTAAAGCAACAACTCTCAAGTTACCGAGTAAAACAAGATGGAATGGAGATCTAATCATGTTTGAGAGTCTGGAAAATGGAAAGCAGTCTCTTCAAGAAATTGCTATAATGAAAGACGTAAATATGGATAAAGATATCCGGCGGTTAATATTAGATAATGATGTGTTCTGGGTACAGTTGCAAAACTCGTTAAAGATTTTAAAGCCTATAGCTCTAGCTATAACAAAATCGGAGTCAAATCATGCTTTGCTGTCCTGATGTTCCTCAACTTTGGTCAAGTACAGCAGATGCAGTAAATCCTCAGGAAGAAAAAAATGTCATGGAAATTTTAGAAAGAAGGAAACTAATTTGCTGCCAAGAAATCCATGCTAAAGCAAATTTATTAGATCCTCGTTATAAGGGGCAGTATCTGTCACATGATGACATTTGTAGTGCTTTTGATTACATCACAAAAAAAGATGATTCATCTTTTTTTGTGGATTAGATATTGAAAAAGTTATGTCCAATATGGCAGAATATAGAAGTTCGTCTGCTTTTTGGAGCAGAAAATCAATATGGGAATCAGCCCGAAACATTAGCCCTATTACTTGGTGGTCTGGACTTTGCACTGCACAACCACTCAACCCACTTACTACAAGTTCCACCACCATCAGCAGCATGTAAAAGGAACTGGCCAGCATTTGGTAACATACACACAAAGTTGAGGAACAGGCTGACTACAGCAAATGTTGAAAAACTTGTAGCTATCCGCTGGAATTTAGACCTATTCAATGAAGAACCCATTATGCAAACAGAGTGGTCATCTACCAGCAGTGCAGAATCAGATAATTCAGATTCTGACTCAGAGTGTAGAATTTAATAAACATAACTACATATTTTGCAATAAGTTCGTGAGTTTGGAAACTAAAAAAGTTTGTTTTTTTCTCTCTTTAATATGAAAGTTATAAAAACAAGTGTATTTAATAAGATTAAAAATTGCTTTCAAAAAAATTTTGCACTGGAAATTGCTTAAATTTTTTTTGAAAAGTTTATTTAGTATATATTTATATAAAAAAAAGAAATGAAGAAAAAAGTAATTTCAAATGCATTTGTTATTAAAAAGATTTTTTTTTTCTAATTAGTTAAATGTTTTTATCTTACCATCTGATTACATGATTAATAGCAGCTATGACGTTAAAAATAAATGCGCATTTCAGATTTTATGTTAAATTTTCAACTTTACCATTTCCATTAATTGGCATATTGAAATAATTTTGCACATGAATTTTCATTTTTAACAACAGAAGTTACATTTAATTATCTTACCAGGAATCTGTTTACATTTTTTTTTTTTTTCATGCAATCCTGTTTTTGTTAAATTGGGAACTTTTGTATATACCTGTAAAAATGTAATCGGAATTTGGTGAATTAGAAAGTATCGTTATATTTAGGTTCCTATTTTAGTTAATAAAGTGTGTCATAGATGTATACAACTAGATAAGTTTCATTGGTAATGTGGGCTGTTATATGTTGATTTTTTCCCCATTGAATCATTTGTGAAAGATTCAGTTTGGAGATTGAAAAATTTTCTGAAATGTCTATTTTTAAGAAAAAACATTTTGTGAAGTGTTTTGTGTTTTAAGGTGAAAAAGTTGTGAAGATTCCTTTAAAGGACTTGAGTTTTCTTAAACAGATTTTTGCTTAGAGATCAGATCTTCCACATTAATGTTTTCATATGGGACACTTAACATAAAAATAAATATAATAAAAAGTATCTGAATGTAGCTATTGTAAAATTTTGAATATATTATTTTGTAAATGAAATTTCCATTTTTCCGATTTGGAAAAGTTAAAAAATAGCCCTTCAGAAAAAACCCGAAAAAAACCGGTTTTTTTCCCAACTTTTCCGGCTTTTTTCCGAGCATTCCCATCTCTAATCTAAATGCAATTAAAAGGCTGCTTTGTAATGTTTTTGTGTGTTTATTTTCTACAAATGATTTTTTTTTTAATAAAATTATGTATTTGTCAGAGAATAAGTAATGAGCAATTAAAAATTATATTACTAACTAAAGCGATAACAAATTATAGTATTTAAAATTTTATGAAATTTTTTGCGTATTTATTCTTATTGTTTTACAAGAATCTTGATATTTAAGTTTTATTTTATTGGGTTATTAATTTAATAATTTAAAACACTTAAATTTCGAAAAAAATAAAATATTAGATTTGTTCTGAAAAAATCAATTGGTTTTTTGAGAACAAACCAGTTGGTTTAAACCATGGTTTAAATCATGCCAACCCTGAAAATCATACGAATTTCAGGCTGTATGCTTTTAAAGGTCCTAACTTTATGTTCATTTGAAAGATTTTTTTTTTTTTCGTTTAAAAATATTAAATCATATTCTACACTGATTTTAGGTATGTTTAAGGTTATCACCGGGTTGGACACTGCTGGATGGGTCAGCTAGTAAATTAATAAATGAATTTTAAGGCATTTTTCCACTAGCCAACGGTAGTTGGTGATTCACCAAATGTGCTTTATGGGCAATAAGGCTTAACAAATATAGTCACCAGGTCACCACTCACGACAGAAATATTTTAACTGGCAACTGGAAGCATTAAAATTAAATGCTTTGACAATATTTCACTTGAATGACTCTTTTTAAATGATTATAAACCACAGAAAGCTGCAGATATGTAGTACTTTGAATTTAAAAGAAAAATTCATGTTTAAAGTTTAAACTAGAACATTTGCAAGAAATTAAAAATCAAAATGTTGAAAATTGCAGAATTTGAAAAAGCATGTTCAAAAAAGCATTTGTAAAATTCATATCTAAGGTAAAGTGTTATTAAGCTAATACTTTAAGGATACTGTTCAGTGTTTTGGCTAAGTAATTTCTTACAAAATAATTTTCTTGGCAAAAAAAGAAAGTTAATAAAGAATAATTATTTATCATGATATTACATACTTCTTTTTTTAGAATTAAATAATTTTTATATTGAGAAACTTAATTTATATTATCTTTCTAAATTTATTTAACTGAATTGAACCAATATAGAGTTGTTTTTTTTTTTTTTTTTTTTTGTTTTTTCTTTCTTTCTTATGAAGATTGCTATCCCTTCCTTCACCTTCTTTCAAAGTTGTAGGTATTGGATGGTCATATGATGCATAGATGAATTCAGTTGGATTTTTTTTTTTTTTTTTTTAAGCTGTATTGAAAAGTAAAGGAAATATTCAAGATATACTATAACTATGATCATGATTATTATTTTTCAATCAAGTCATAAGAAACTTTAATGCTTTTCGAAAATCCTTGTTTAAAATAAAAGATGGGAGAAAAACTAGCAATTATGAAAGGAGGGTGGGGGGTAATTATTTTTACTGATGACTAAAAATTATTGTTTAGCACCAGATTTTTAAAAATTTGCAGAGCCCTGGTTATAACAATAATGGAGTTATGTGCCAAATCACACATGCTAAAATGTGCCAACTGGCTGTGAAATTGCAACAATGAAATATTTTAAATACTAAAAAGTCGAAAATAAAATATATAAATAAAAAATGAGGAGTGTAATAATTTAAAAAATAAAATAAAAATATATACGCTTTTATTTTGAGCCATACAAAAACAATTAGTGTTAATTAGCAACAGTTAATTAGCATTAGTGTTATTTAGACAAGTTAGTGTTAATTAGCCATATAAAGACACAGTAGTACCAACTTTTCAAAAATATTGGGTGGGCTAAAAAATTTTTGAGTAAAATAACACATATAATCTTTTTCTTTTCGTGTGTATGTGTGTGGAGAGAAGAGAGGGGAGAGTGACTAAAGATGATAATTCGAAATTAAATTGTTTGTTCTAAGCAAATTTTTATAATTTTATTAAATTATATTCTTATAAGTTCTTCCTTTTAAATACATTGTATATTTTAAATAACATTTGAATTGCTAACTTTTGAAAGTGCAAAACACTAAATGTCAAGAAAAGCACATTTTAGTCACCTAAGTGCTTTATCAATTCAAAATATAAAAATAGATGGCATATTGTGTAGGAAATTTGTTTTCATGAAAAATTTAACTATACATCTGCTGAAGGGGTTTTCAGTGCTCCTGTAAGTCTAATGGATGTCCTTACTACTTTTTGAAACAAAATTATTTTGAGAATGTTAATAAAACCAAATTTCATTTCAGCGATTAAATAAACAAAAAAAATAATTATGGATTAAATCAATTGAAATTGGGTGAGCTCGTGCCCCATGGACCCATATAAGTTGGCGCCACTGCAAAGGCATAATTATAATGTTTAATATATATTTACATATAATTTGTTTTTCATAAATTTGTACTTAAGTTTTAAAAAAAATGCTTGTAGAACTTTTGCATGCAATTTTTAATACATCAACAAAGAAAATTCACATTCAATTTCAGTTTTCTCTTTAGTATTTTGTAGCTGTATTTAATTATTATTATTTTTTTAATATTTATTTGTCATTTTTATTTGTCAATGGACAAAATGATCTGTAAAGATGTTTTTAACCATTTGGAAAAATGGTTATTGTCCTCGTCAGGGTAGGAAATCCAAAAACATATCTGAAGTTTTTTATTAGTTGAATCCGCATTTTATTTGTTTTCTGATTGGCCTATACAATAATCTGTATTTTTCCTTTACTTTCAACAGAGATGGATACTTCTGTTGCCACTATGACAAAAAAGTAATTAAAACTACAAAAAAATTAATAACTCAGAAACAAATTGAGATACAGCTTTCAAGCAAATTGCATTTAAAAGTACATTTTTTTCTCTATACGACGATGTAAAAAGTAATATTGTGGGATGTTTAGAAGTTTAAGAATGAAATTTCATTTAAAATTGTTCCAGGAATATTAATGTTTAATCCATGGCATACATAATGTATGACCAGCTCCGTAGAAGTTTTAAAATTTACAGTACCGAAAAATGTAATCCATGGCGTACATAATGTGTGATCAGCTCTGTGCAATTTTATTATGTCTTAAATTTTAGTCTTTGAAAAAATCGTTTTCTAAATGGTCTTTGTAATTTGTTAAATTGCATTTTATTTTTTTTCTAATTATGATTTTAACTTTTGCAGTTAATTTATATTATAAATTTTCTGTTCTTTGATGCATTACTTTTACTTTTTACTAGAAATAATTTCTAACAAGTTTTCATAGTGTGTGTTGTATTGTGAAATTCTGTTAATATTACTTGTAAAACAAAGAAAGAATTTTGATGTTAATATAATAGTTTTATTATTTTCAAATTTTCTTTATACTGTAATTTTTATTTGTGTGCTAATGTTTTTTATTAAAATATTTTATTTTATGGTTCTGCAAAATGTTGTAGGGTTTCTTTGGAATTATGCTTTGCTTTTAGAGTATTAGTAAAATGATATTTTTAGCATTTGTTGAATTTTTATTTATTCAGTATGTTTGCATGTATTTTTACTTTCTTCTATCTTTACAAAAAGAAAGTATTGGATTCGTGAAAATTTTCGACTTCCAGTTTTTGATGGATTTATACGTTTTAGAAGGTCCTGAACACGATTTGATGGTTTTTAGAAAATGTCTGTCTGTCACTCTGTGAGACAAATGTGACAAAAATTTTGTGGGTGCTCTAGCTCAAGAACTATACACAGAATTTCACAAAACTTTAGATTCAGTTAGACCTTGATATAAATTGGTCCTGATTACTTTTTGGTGTATATCGCCCAACAGGTAGCACTGCTATGCTGCATTAGTCACAATTTCACAATAGCTTTATCTCTAGAACTAATGCACGGATTTTCATAAAACTTCAGATTTTATTAGTGCTTGATATAATTTAGTGCTTATTACTTTTTGGTATAAATCGCTCAACAGGTGGTGCTGCCATGTTGCATTATTCATGATTATCGCAATAGTTCTATCTCAAGAAATAATGCATGAATTTTCATCAAACTTTAGTTTCAGTTAGTCCCTGATATAAATTGGTCCTGATTAGTTTTTGGTATAAATCACTCAACAGGTGGTGTTGTTCTGCAGAATTTTTTATGATTTCCACAATAGCCCGGAAATCATTACAATCTCAAAAACTGATGCACAGATTTTCATTAAACTTCGGATTCAGTTAGAAGTTGTCTTAAGTTGTTGCTGATTTGATTTTGGTGTAAATTACCTAACCGGTGGCACTGATATGCTGCATTTTTCATGAAGTATTAACATGTATGAGATAGAAGAAAGTTTTGGGATTGCCACATCCGACTAGTTTATTGTTGTTAATGAAACTATCACATTAATTTGATGCTTTTTTAGTATTTTTATTTTTACTAAAAGAAAGTTTTAATATTTTTGTACAATGTTATTAAATACTGAAAGTAATTTTCTTTATTCTAAGTTATATTTTTGCCATTTATAAATAGCTGACCAAAAAAAAAGGGGGGGGGGATTTCTGTTTATTTTATTTTACAATTTGATGAAATCCCTAAAAGTTAGGGTGTAAAAAAATCATAATTTTTTTAAAAAAAATCAAAAAAATCAGATTTTTTTTATTTAAATCAGATTTTTATGATGTTTTTCCCCAGTGTTCGAATACTGAATAGCTACCAAGAGTTTTAGGTTTCCAAAACAATTAAACCACTAATTGCTAACATAATCTATGTTTTTACGCTTTACTTAATAAAATTATAATTATTAGTTAGTAATTACAGAAATTATAAAATCTGCAAATTAGTAGTTTCACTAGGTAGTGTCATACAATAATGTTATATGCATTAATATTGTATTAATTGTGTAAAACTTTATAAATACTAGTGATATTTAACATTTATTAAAATTATTAACTGCATTTTATATTAAATAGTTAACACTACTTCAAATTAATAATTATTAAACAATTAACTCTAATTAGGAACATATTATAAATTTTTAAGCCTTAATTATTAAAATGATAATAATGTAGTATTCATTTTAGAAAGAAAAAGAGACAGAATGCTAGTTCCAAAAAAAGGGTACTATTTCATGAAGAAATGCATTAGTAATGTGTACTGATATAAGAAAAAAGAAAAGAATAATTTTTAGTATGATAAATAAAGTGTCCTTAATTTTTAATAATTTTCTGAATAACAAATTGAAAAATACAATGAAATAACATGTTTTAATAATATCCTGTATTTTCTAAAGAAATAAAGTTCTATATTTTTCCAAGATCTTGGCCACATGAATTTAGAAATACTGTTGAATAGGGAAGTTTTTTACAAGAAATCTCTGGCTACAACTACAGGTGAATTTCAACTTTTTTTTTTTTTTTAAGGCATTTTGCCAATTTTAAAAGGGGCATGGTGTGGCACCATTAAAAAAAATGTCCTAAAAGAAATAGTATAAGTAATTACAGGATTAATAATAACTGCAAATAAGTAATTTCATTAGTTAGTAACACAAATAATAACAAAACTAGCAAATATTATTTGCAACTCGTTTTGCATTTGTATTTATGAAAATTACTGTAAACCACCAAAATCTAAACTTACACACATGTATGTGTATGATAACCAAAAGTATTATGAAAATGAGTTAAACCCATTCATATAGGAAAAACCTAAGTTAGCCATTTATATCTGAAATCCTTAAAATATTTAAGTAACAGCATTATTACCTCTCATTGTGGATTATTAGCTTTCAATGTTTCAATTTTTTTTTCTTTTTGAGAAAAATTTTGCTGCCTTTTCAATCCCTAATTATTATTTTTTATTTAGTATATATGAGTTACAAAGTTAAAAACATTTATTCAACCTATACCGAAGAAGCTCTTGCTGAGCTTAGCATTTTTACACCAATTTATTTTTTTTCTCTTATACATTCATTTACAATTTAGCATTGAAAAGATGTCATTGTTTCATTCTTCTTTAACTTGAGATTGCTACTAATTACTATTTATTCTTTACTTGTAGAAATGTATTACACTTGCTATGTGTAATTTTATATAAAATAATGCATAAATTGATTACCTAAAGGAATTTATGACATTGCAAATTATATTAGATTTAAATATAATTTTTAAATGAAACTGTTTTAATTTGGATAAAAACTTAAAAACAATGCTTTTTATAAACTCAACTGTTTTTAATTTTTTACAATACTCATGAATTAAGCTTAGAAATAATTATTTAAAGCTCTTTTTTTGTTTATTCATAAGTCGAAATACCTGTAGAAACTTTCAAATTATGTTTATGTTAGATTTTAATACTTTTTTTGACATTTTAAACATTTAGAAAATTTTCGATTTAAATCAATGATTCTTTTTAAAAAATCGTTTGGTTAAAATCATGATTTTAATCACTGATTTAAATCAACTGATTAAAATCGTTGACACCCTACTAAAAGTCCTTTTTTTTCCACTTTTACAAAAAAAGTTGAGTGGGAGTCCTGTTAAAAAGATGTTATTTATTTTTGACTTATATTATTTCTTTTATATATATATATTTTCATTGTTATTTGCTTTTCATTTAAGGCTGTTGAAAAAACTGGAGCTACTGCAACTGTGATTTATGTGCCTGCATCTGGAGCAGCTGCAGCCATTTCTGAAGCTATAGATGCTGAAATTCCCTTAGTAGTTTGTATTACTGAAGGCATTCCTCAACAAGATATGGTGCGTGTGAGACATAAACTGATGCTACAGAGCAAGACTCGTCTCATTGGTCCTAATTGTCCTGGCATCATAGCGGTATAGCTTTTTTTAATTTATTTATTGCACCAAAAGAATTAACCTTTTTTTTTTTAAATTTATATTTAATCGATGGAATATAGAAATATACACGAAAATTAAAATTGTCTTTTAGTTATTTTCACATAAATGGCATAAATTATATTAGTTGTTCATAGCTCACTTATAACATAATATTTATTTATGTGTGTTTTTAGAATAGTAATAAATTAAAACTAATAAAGAGCATCAGTCTAAATCTTTGACCTGATATGCCTGTTACAATTAGAACTGCCACTGAATTATAATAATAATTCTTATTATACTAGAGACTCTATCAGTGTCATGTAAAATAAACTGAAAAGATTAATTTAAATGTATCCATTTGAAAATTCAAAATAGAAGTATTTTTAAAAATAGTCTTAAAAGGCTTTGTAGTAAATCAGTTTGAGTTTCCTAATCATCTTTTGGCCTAAAGTTGCAGTGCATCCTTGCAGTAAATGAAGAACATCTTACAAAAGTATTTTGGGAAGTGGCAAGAGGGGGGGGGGGGAGATTTCAACGGCTGAACAGATTGAAAAGTAAAAACTGGGTGAACTTTAATTGTAATTTAATAAGAAAAGAAGTTGGTGTGTGAGTATGTCGATGATGTTCTGAAGAAATTGCTGCACATAGAGCAGGGGTCGGCAAGTAATTTTAAGTTGGGTCCGAATACCTTTGAAAAATTTTATTGAGGTCCAGAAAAGAAAAACATACGTAATATAAGTACTTATTACTTTTAAATAGTTATTTTTACATACATATACATATAATAGAAGATAGAAAAGTCAGGTATTCGTTCTGAAAAATTACTACTGACATAGGTATACATTCTGAAAATTTTTACATGCACATAATAAAATAGAAAAAGCAGGTATTCGTTGAAAAATTAATGCCGAAAATTACACTTACGGTCTTGAAACAGTTTTTAATAGTTTGGTTCACGTGGTGAACAGCTAATGCGAAGAGCGTCTTGAAGGTCGTCGTCAGTTAATCTCGAATGATATTCGTTCTTTCACATACATATGTGGAGCCAAAGATAGTAGCCAGATTAATTGTTAGATTTTTTGCAATTTTCTTACTTTTCTGAGACATGTTTACCCCAAAAAATTGAGCCAACTTACCTATCTCTGCAAATTCCTTATCAAGATCTGACATAAAACTTAGGAACACTGCAGTGTGCATTTCTGAATTCTTTTTACATTCAAGAATTGTTGGGAAATGAATAAAGTCTTCATTTGCAATATCTTTTTCGGTGGTCCAGGCTTTGACCTTCCATGTTCCGAATGTGGACCGCGGCCTGCCAGTTGCCAACCGTGGACGTAGAGCTACAAAATTTGGTTAGAAGGTACCTACCTCTATGTATGTAGTTTTGCACCTCAAAGCCCGATTTTGGATTTTTTGATTAAAATTTTTTTTTTATGTGATTTTTAGTGTTTTTTTTTTTTTTTTTTTTTTTACATTTTGAGGCGATTTTTCTACATTAACCACTTTACCTTTTGTCCCAAGGTAAGTTGGGGGTAAAAGCACTGTGTCCCCATACCTGCCGCCGGTGAAGTGGTTAATAAAAGTAATCTGATTTCAAGCTTTTAGCCCAATATAGTAAATTTTGTCCTCTTTTTAATAATGTTTATTTCATAAAAATCATCCCAGGATTAATCGATATGTTGATTAAAAACTTATTAAAAGACTCATCAGAAAAAGCATTTTTTTCCCGAAACGGCAAAAGAATGGCACACCTGCTGGACTTGATTTTCAAGAGGAAATGAAAGATTAGTGATGGGCGATTCTCGAGAATTCGACAATCGAGAAAAATCGTCATCGTAAAAAATCACAATCGATACAGCCATCGATTAATTCATAGAATCTACAATCGAGATGTTTCACAATCGATTATAACGAGAAAAGCTAAAAACAGTTATTGGAAAACTTAGCTATTATTCTGGCCGACAATTTCATAGTAGTGATAGGGCTTAGTGATGGGCGATTCTCGAAAATTTACAAATCGAAAAAAATCGTTATCGTAAAATACACAATCAATACAGTCATCGATTACTTTCGAGAATCTACAAAGTAGATGTTCTAGAATCGATTATTGAAATCATTGTTTTTACATATATATAAGGCAGATTTTATTAAATATGGGGTAACTGAAAACAGATGGAATAAAAAAACAACAAACCAAAGGTAAACTATAAAGGAGCCATAAGACTGAAAAAGTCTTGTAAGGGTGCCCCCTGGTTGATAAAAGCTGAAAAAACGCGAGTAGCTATGAAGCGGTAAGGGGAGTTTAAGTATCAAAAATTAGAATTTTTCGGCAATTAGTACCAAAATGGCCAAAGAAATAAGAATCAAAAGCACCCCCTAGTGGCAAAAATATGAACTAAAGGATGATAAAAGGGATCAAAATTTTTTATTGATTTTTCTACGTCATTTGAGATTGGATCTTTAATTTCCCCATTTTTATAAAGTCTTCGACTGGAATACATTAAACGAACTCCCGCGGGGAGCAAAGTAGGAGGGAGGGGCAAGGAAAGTGCATAATATGAATAAGTAGTCACAGGACTTTCCAACGATATGGCACATGAGGGGTGTCGGCTAAATTTAGCAAAGTGCCCCCGCTCGGGAGCAAAGTAAGGGGAGGGGCGCGGGCGATATATAAAATGAAATAGTAGTCACAGAGCTTTCCAATGATATATCACATGAGGGGTGTCAGCAAAAGACAGAAAAGAGTCCCAACTCCCAGGATTCCAATTATCGTGCCCCCCCCCCCCCCCCCCCCCCGAAATATACCCTGCCCATCCTTCTCTTTGAAATTTTCATATATTAAAAATTATTTATCGGAGGGCTCCGTAAAAAAATCCGATCTAAAATGTTTAAAAACGCTACGATTTCAAAAAAGTTCGAAAAGTGCCTCTCTCGGGGCGCCAAACTAAGGAAGGAAGAAGAAAGGTTCATAATATGAAAGAGTAACTTTGCGATGATAACCGAAAACTTTCCGATGATAGATCAAATGACTGGTCCAAAAAAAGTTTGAAATCTACCCCTCCCACGTCGGTTCCCTCTTTTATCCTAGAATATACCCGGAAATCACGCAGCCCCACTTTTAAAATTTTATATTTAATAAATAATATTTATCGGAGAGCTCCATTAAAAAACCTCATTTAATGATATTTTTGTAGAAATCTCTACAATTAAAAAAAGTCACCCCCGCACCGCCCCCCCCCCCCCCCCCCCCCCCGAACCCCTTCCGGAATTCAACTCTGGGAGGAGAAAGGTTCATAATATGAAAGAGTGGTGAAAGGACTTTCCGATGATATGTCAAGGAGAGGTTTGGTAAAAGTTTGAAAATTACCCGCCCTCCCCCCCTCCCTTTGTGCACTCTGGCGCACCCCAGAATTCACTCACCTTCCTCTTTGAACTTTTTATATTTAATAAATAGTATTTATCTGAGTCTTCAGGTATGGGGCAGCTTGGCAGAGCTAAAATAAGAGAAACATTGAAAATTCGTGCCAAAATGACACTAAATTTAACAGTAAAGTTTGAAACTAGGACTATACAGAACTGAATACATAAACCACTATGCTTCATAACCCAAATCGGTTAATAGCAATAAAAAGATAAGTGCCAGTTAAACTGATGGCATTGAGCTCACAGGTTATTAACACTAACTGTATATTATACTCTTATTTCAAAGAATAATGTCCCTCAAAAAATAAATGAAGGGAAATATCCCCCGTTTGTCCCTTTTATACTTAACCAATGAACCTCCTAATCTAATCAGGGAAACTCCTTAACTATAATAAATCAGTATATCAAATTTGAAGCAAATCAGATAACTCTGCATGAAAAAAAGGAACATATCGCTAAATTAAGGGTGGTCTAACCCCTTTAACCCTTTTATACTTAACTAATGAACCTCCAAATCTAATCAGGAAAGCTCCTTATCAGAACAAACGTAGAAAAAAAAATTAAAGTAAATTGAATAATTCTCCATGAAATCCATTTATCTAAATTAAGGGGACTTGCCCCCTTTTCGCCCTTGTATACTTAACCAATGAACCTCCAAATCTAATGAAGGAAGCGCCATATCGGAATAAATCGGTATATTAAATTTGAAGCAAATCCAATAATTCTGCATGAAAAACCCTTTTATCTAAATTAAGGGGAGACTAGCCCCTCCCCTTTATACTTAACCCATAAACCTCCAAATCTAATCAAGGCAGCTTCTTAACATAATAAACCGGTATCCCAAATTTGGAGCAAATCGAATAATTCTGCATGAAAAACCCATTTATCTAAATTAAGGAGGGGGTCTACCCCCCTTTCCCCCCTTTATACTTAACTAATGAACCTCCAAGTTTAATCAGGGAAGCTCCTTAACATAATAAACCGGTATACCAAATTTGGAACAAATCGAGTAATTCTGCATGAAAAACCCATTTATCTAAATTAAGTGGGGGACCAGCCCCCCTTCTCCCCCTTTATCCGTAACCAATGAACTTCTAAGTTTAATCAGGGAAGCTCCTTAACATAATAAACCGGTATACCAAATTTGGAGCAAATCAAATAATTCTGCATGAAAAGCCCATTTATCTAAATTAAGGGGGGACCAGCCCCCCTTCTCCCCCTTTATACTTAACCCGTAAACCTCCAAATCTAATCAAGGCAACTTCTTAACGTAATAAACCGGTATACCAAATTTGGAACAAATCGAATAATTCTGCATGAAAAACCCATTTATCTAAATTAAGGGGGGGCGGACCAGCCCCCCTTCTCCCCCTTTATCCTTAACCAATGAACTTCCAAGTTTAATCAGGGAAGCTCCTTAACATAATAAACCGGTATACCAAATTATGAGCAAATCAAATAATTCTGCATGAAAAGCCCATTTATCTAAATTAAGTGGGGGGTCTAGCCCCCTTCTCCCCCTTTATACTTAACCCGTAAATCTCCAAATCTAATCAAGGTATCTAATCAAGGTAACTTCTTAACATAATGAACCGGTATACCAAATTTGGAGCAAATCGAATAATTCTGCATGAAAAACCCATTTATCTAAATTAAGGAGGGGGTCTATCCCCCTTTCCCCCCTTCATACTTAACTAATGAACCTCCAAGTTTAATCAGGGAAGCTCCTTAACATAATAAACCGGTATACGAAATTTGGAGCAAATCGAAGAATTCTGCATGAAAAACCTATTTATCTAAATTAAGGAGGGGGGGGGGACCAGCCCCCCTTCTCTCCCTTTATCCTTAACCAATGAACCGTCAAAACTAAACAGCGGAACGCCTTATCAGAATGAACATAAAAAAAAATTGAAGCAAATCGTACATTTTAATCAAGAGTTATCGCGTTACGTACATACATACGTACGTACGTATGTACAGTACATGCATACACACAGAACCGACGGGTACATTAGCTCTCAGGCTTAGATAGCCTGTGAGCTAAAAAGAGATTGGATAAGCAGATGGACTCCTTTGAGAAATAAATTATGACTTAAACCAGAAATGCGGTAAGTTTGACTCTGAAAGCTTCATTTCCATCTCGCATTTCGGCAAATCTCATCTCGATGATTTTTCCAGCATTTCGACGCTTCCAGATGGCAAGCTGCTCGATGGTTGGTTCTCTCGCGGTTTTAAACCTTTCGGGATGGGAAGTCTCTCGAGAGTTTCCTCTCGCCCTTTTCAACCTTTCCCGATGGGAAGCCTCTCGCTTGTTACTCTCGTCCTTTTCGAAATCTCCCAATGAAAAGCCTTTCGAGGATTTCTCTCGCGCTTTTCAACATTTCGCTATGAGAAGCTTTTCGAGGATTTCTCTCGTCCTCGGCAGAGAAGAAAAGTAAGAAAATTTATCGAGAGTACCAAGGGACCATATAGAGAAAAAGGCATGACAATGAGCTGTGAAATGAAGCTTTAATTTTCAAAGTTTCTCTTATTTTAGCCCTACCAAGATGTCACATACCTGGAACCCTCCGATAAAAATTATTTATTAAATATAAAATTTTCAAAGAGGAAGGTGGGTCGGGTGATTTCGAGGGAGGAGGACGTGAGAGTGGACTCATGGGGTGCAATTTTAAAAATTTTACCGAACCCTTCCTGTGGCATATAATCGAAAAGCCCTTTGACCACTCTTTCATACTATGAATCTTTCTTCGCTCAAAGGGGGGTGGGGAAGGGGCGAACAAATTTTTAAAACCGTAGCCGATTTCTATAATAAATTTAAATATCACTTTAAATATGGGTTTTTTATGCAGTCTTCCGGTAAATATTATTTATTGAACATAAAAATTTTAAAGTGGCGGCTGTGTGAATTCCGGGGTGAAAGAGTGGGTCCACGGGGGGGAGAGAGGGGGAGCAATTTTCAAACTTTTTTTGGACCAGTCATGTGGTATGTCATCGGTAAGCTCTCGGATGACTCTTTCATATTATGAGACTTTCTTCCTCCCCTCCCCAATTTGGCCTCCACTGCGAGGGTAGTTTTTTCCGCTTTTATCATTTTAGATCGGATTTTTTTATGGAGCCCTCCCCTAAATATTATTTATAATATATGAAATTTCAGGACACTTTTCCAAATTTAGCCAAGACCCCTCATGTTACATATCGTTAGAAAGGTTTGTGACTACTTATTAGTGCTATGCACTTCCGGTGGCCACCCCCCTCCACTTTGCCCCCCCCGGAGGACACTTTTCCAAATTTAGTCAGTACCCCTCTTATGAGATATCGTTGAAAAGGTCTGTGACTACTTAGTGATGTTATGCACTTCCGGTGACAGTCCCCCCCACTCTTTGCCCCCCCCCCCCCTGGGGGACACTTTTTCAAATTTAGTCAAGACCCCTCGTGTGAGATATCGTTGGAAAGGTCTGTGACTACTTATTGATGTTATGTACCTACGGTGTCCCCACCACCACTTTGCCCCCCCCCCCTCGGAGGCACTTTTCCAAATTTAGCCAACACCCCTCATGTGAGATATCGTTGGAAAGGTCTGTGACTATTTATTGATGTTATGCACCTCCGGTGACAGTCTCCCCCAATTTGCCCCTCCCGGGGGACACTTTTTCAAATTTATCCAAGACCCCTCATGTGAGATATCGTTGGAAAGGTCTGTGACTACTTATTGATGTTATGCTCCTCCGGTGTCCATCCCCCCATTTTGAACACCCCCCCCCCCCCCGATTTAGCCAAGACCCCCCATGTGAGATATCGTTGGAAAGGTCTGCGACTACTTATTGATGTAATGCACCTCCTGTGACCACCCCCCCCTCCCCCACCACCTACTTTTCCCCTACGGAGGTTTTTTTCTAAATTTAGCCGAGACCCCTCATGTGACATATTGTTGGAAAGGCTTATGACCACTTACTCATGTTATCCACCTCCCGCACCCCTCCCCCCCTTCCCCCCACGGGGAGGGCATTTTTATAAATTCAGATCCAGACTTCTCGTGTGACATATGGTTGGAAAGGCCTAAAGACCTGTGACGACTTAATCATATTATGCAGCTGCTGTGCCCCTCCGCTCGCTTTGACCCCTCCTCCAAGAGATCTGGTCCGACGTTCATTCGTTTCGATATTATATTTTTTACAAGATTTTGTAGTGCGTGCACACCACACCCGCCTGCTATCATATATCAATGCCGTATATAGCGGGTAACCTGTTCGTGATTTCATATTACAAAATTACGTATAAATTAGGGGCCCGCTAGCGATCGAAGTCACCTAGTCTTTATTAACATCGACTCATTCCAGTTCACCCGCAGACGATTCTTGATAAATGTATGACGTATATAATACATAATATATGATTTATAAAAGAAATTTGCAAACTGTAGTCATCGAGAAAAAATTTATACAATCGAAAAATATCGAGATGTCCATACAATCGAGAAAATCATCTCGTTATCGCCCATCACTATGAAAGATAATGACAACTTTCAGTAATCGGCTAAAATTAAGAAAATTTATCAAGATATCAATTTGAAAATTTCAGAACAAATGTAGAATTTTTTTTTTCATCCACATATCCATTTTTTTAAAAAATCAGTCTGTAATTTTTCTTAATTTTTGAAAAAAAAAAAAAAAAAAAAAAAAAAAAAAAACTGAAGGCGATGGTACAAAAAATCTGAGAAAGAAACGAGACTGGAAAGGGATACAAGCATTCATTATAAACTGCACTACAAAGAGATCCATTTCAGCAGCTAATCTGACCTCGTATCTGATTTGGGATATGAAAAGAAATTAAATATTAAACCTTGCTAAATGCTAAAAACCTAATTTAAAAGGATTTTATGAACTTAATTGAAGATAATTAATGTGTTCTATGGCAAGAGTCCTTTGATATGAGATAAAAGTTTGTTTATGAGAGTTTCTCCCCCTTTATTTCTTAAATATAGACTTTAGTTACTACCATTTTCAATCAATAATGGCACATTCTTTTCTCGTGTTCTATGGGACCCAATTTCAACAGGATTTGGCTCATTCAACTTAGTTTTTGATTTTTTACAGTTTTTAGTTATACTTTCTCCCACCAGAGGGCACATTCTTATTTTGGGTTCTGTGGGCTAGATTTCAAAGGGGTTTGGCTCATTCGAATTTGTTTTCGATTGTCTTGCAGTTTTTAACTCTACCTACCACTACCAGAGGATGCATTCTTATCTCAGATTCTAAGGGCCCAGTTTCACTTGTCTCATCCAACTTGTTTTTTGATTTGTCTTACAGTTTTTAATTCCACTTTGCATTGTCAGGTATTACATTCTTATTTCTGGTTCTATAGGCCCGATTTCAATGGGGTCTGGCTCATTCAACTTGGTTTTCGATTATCTTACAGTTTTTAGTTCCACCTACCATCACCAGGGATCTCATTCTTATCTCGTGTTCTATGGGCCCAATTTCAACTTGGTTTTTGATTCTCTTACAGCAAAGACCAATTCCAGAGGTTCATTTTAAGATATTCATTTTTTTTTTGTTGTTGTTACTTGTTTTTTTTGTTTTTAATATGAATGTAGGTTTTAATTATTTGCAGTTTGCTTGGAAAAATTGACGGGCTCGGGCAATGCTGGCGAGTGAGCTAGTAACACCATAAAATTAAGAAATGTGCAGTTACATTTCTTGTGTCATTTTTTGCTCATTTTTAAATGTTATGTTACTATTAAGAAGTTTTTGCCGATATTTATGTTTCCAGTTTGTTCAACATTTTACTGTGAAACTTTCTTTTTTTGTGTGCGTGTGTGTCTTTTTGAGATGGTGCAGCATTATCTGTTGATCATTGTAATTAAAACATGGAAGAGTATAACGTAATTTCTGATGATGTCACACATTAATGTCTTCTAAGAATAATTTCAATAGCTGTTTACTTTCCATTGAATAAAAAAAAAATTTTTTTAATCTATTTTAGGGCATCCTGTATATTCTTCTTGTATTTTCTATTGTTGAAATTAATTTTGTCTTTTCTAGCCAAGTGCTTGTAAAATTGGAATTATGCCTGGCCATATTCATCAAAAAGGAAAAATAGGTATTGTGTCTAGGTCTGGTACTTTGACATATGAAGCTGTGCATCAAACAACTGTTACTGGATTAGGTCAGTCTCTGTGTGTTGGCATAGGTGGAGATCCATTTAATGGAACAAATTTTATTGATTGCTTAGATATATTTTTAAAAGACCCTGAAACTGAAGGTAACATTTTGTTTTTTCATAATTTGTTTATAATTATTGATTTTTTTGTTGATAAAGTATTAACCAAGTAGTTAAACATATTCTGTAAATAGTATGAAAATTAAACATCATAGCGATTTGATTTTTATCTACAGTGGAGACCCAGTTATAAAGTTTTAATTTAAACATTTGTATGGTTTTATTACTTAATATGAATATGAGTGAAATTTGTCAGTATGCACAGTCTTTATTTAACAATTATTTACATAATATATATATGAAATGTTGATATACAGTAGAATCCTGGTTATCCAAAAATCGGCTTAACCGAAAGACCTTAAAATCCCTCAAAATCCTTTTTAAATATGAAAAATTTTATTCTCAACACTATTTTTACCGAAGTCAAATGACACCTTTTAACATATTTTGATTTATGATTACTATTTTATTTGTAAGTTTTAGATCAAAACAATTCCGAATCATTTTTAATACATTGAAGAAGTGTTTTAATACTTATTATCTTTAAAAATTAAAAGGAAAATAAGTAAAAATTAAAACTTTGAAAGGTGTTTTTGGAGACTGGTAGAAATAGAGTTAGAAAAGCATGTTCTTTATGAAAGTAATAAACAGAGTCAACTTATTTATTTTGTCTATTGCGTAATTTCAGGCACTTTATTAGATAGACACGTACGATACTTCATTCTTTTACAAATATGCTGTGATTTTCTTTTGTTTTTCAACTTTGCATTGTTCCAATGATGTTTTATCACGCCACCTTTTAAATAACACATCTGATGCTGTTGCATCTTCTTGTACTTCAACATATCGATCATAGCTGTTCATCAAACAAGTTTTTACCATAAGCCTCCCAGTTATTTGAAAATTCCTATGGAACTCCGGTTATCCGAAAATTCCTATAGAACCCCGGTTAACCGAAAATGCTTTGGTCCCATGCTTTTTGGACAACTGGGGTTTTATTGTATATATATGTGTGTGTGTGTCATACAATAGCACTCATATTTATGAACATCTTGTTTCAAAATGTCAACCACTTAAAGATTTCAAATTCAAACAAGTGTTCCAGAGTATTTTTTGTCTTACCTCTATCTTAAGAAATGGCTGAGGTATAGTAATTTGAAAATCTAAGGCGGCTGACATTTTGAAACAGGACAACAGATTAAAAATAAAAAATTCCTGTAATGGGTTTAATTTATGAGTTTTATTGAAGGTGATTTCTCGCAAATTTTCTTTTATTGAACCATCGTTCCAACTCTCATAAACTTAAAACTACATAGTCATATCTGCCAGTATCAACTTCTCTCCAAGCTTGACAATACTTGGTGAAATATTGCCGAATTTGAAAACACAAAAATATATCGCCATAAACAGGGGTGGGGAAATTTACTCGCCACTGGCGACTGAATTTTCTGACACAGCGAGTGAATTTTTAGGTAGTCTTTGAAAACTACAAACTACAGAGATATGCAAAAAACTTTTTTTTAAAAATAGTTAACTATATTTTTCAACTTTACTAATTACTGTGATGTAAACATGGTACGAAGTTCTATTTAATATTAAACTTTCATCTCTTGTTTATATTTCTTAATTTTACAGGGGAAAAAAATATAAAAATGCATTATAGTAATAGTAACCAACTATTTTTGAGTTGCATAAATTTTGTCATAAATTTTTCAACTGCACGTTGCATCTTACTGGCTGGTGAAATAAATCCTTGGCTGGTAAAATTTTCTAGAAATTCCCCACCCCTGACCATAAATAAAGCCAGTTGGTGATAGCTGATAAATATTTTTTTAATTCCCATCTAAATTTAATAATAATGAAAACTAGGAATCTTGTGTAATTAGACTACGGCATTTTAGTTTTGTGTGTTTGAATAAAAATAGTGGGATTTTTTAAAATGAAGAATAAGGAAACTACCTTTTCTTCCTGCTATAAGTCGGAAGGACTTTTAATAACTTCCTTTAGTCTTGAAGCTGCAGCATCACAAATTTGAAAAGGTAAAGGTTTCGGAAAAATAAATGTTATGCTACATTTGGAAAATACATTAAATCTAAAAAGTAGAGATCAACTGAAAATTTGTTTTCGGCCCAAAATCTGAGTTTCGCCAAAAATATGCTATCGGAAATTCAGCCTGACCGTAACTATCTGTATTTCAAAAATCTTGTTTCTTCCTTCAGAAATTTTCAGCATTACTCTTTGATTTGAGCTGTATCACCTCAAGTGAGATAATCTTTATTTATTGCTTTGAACTTCGCTGCTTAGAATTATCAGTCATCAATGAGACTGACTCAAGACGTGAGTGCAAATTACAAAGCAAGTAATACATGTATGACTAAACTTTGAAGATGCTGTTCACATGCTCATTTAAAGCTGCAGACTTAACAGTAGTAGAAAATATTTTAGTTTGAAGCCGCAGAAGTTCTTCGAATGCTCTTTGAAAAAGTTCTAGTATAACAGATGTTCAAATACAAAAATCATTATAAAAGATAAATTAACGTATGTACATTTTTTAATTAGATGAAATTCGTATAATTAGAAAATCGTTCTGTGTCTTTGATGAATTAATTATATTTTATTTTATATGCAAATAAAAAGTTTTGGTCAGAGGCACAGAGAGCCAACTTAGGCCATACATATAATTAATTAATAATTATGTGTATTTAATAAACATGTATAATTAATTATTATCTATATTTATGTTTGTCTTAATTATTTTTTTTATTATTACTGGACATTTTCGTTTTCAGCAAAAAATAAGAAGATTACCGAAATTCACTTTCAGTTTTGGTCTTAAAAACCTGTTTCGGTCGATCCTTACTCAAAAGTACAGGGAACATTTATTTTACTTATTTTTGAGATACTAAGGGTTTGTGATATGAAGGTTCAACTGTAACTCTTTCCTTTGTTAATTTATTCAAAAATATTTTAATTTTAATTGATATTTGCAAAAATTTTTAGTACTTGCTGACATAATTGAAAGTATTTGAGTTTAAAAGTTATTTTTTTTTATCTTTCTCTTTTTGTCTGTATGCTATTAAAAATATACTTTCATTGCCACAGCAGAGACATATATTATTAAGGTTTGACGTTCCCAATTGAAAATAGAATATGTAGCATTTATAGGTCTTTTACAGGGACACAAAAAAATTCTGTTACATTGTTTTTCTATGAGGAAAATTATTTTACAGTATATTTTAATGCTGTTACACTGCCTCAAACATAATCAAACTGATATACATTACTAAGGTGCACTACAAAATATTTTTCGTTGAATATAGACATAGAGTGCATAGCATTTATACTTAATTTGCAGGGACTTGCAAAAGAATTTGAATACAACATTGTCTAGGAACTATAATTGCTGCATATTTTCAGTTGTTGTGTTTTTAAGCTTAACTAAATTTTAGTATATTAATGGTGGTTTGCAATAAAATACATAGATCATATGCAATGTTGTATAAAAGAATTCAAATATTTAATCATCCATGATCAATAATTAAAAAATTTTGTTTTCAACTGTGTTATACACAATGGCAGATCCAGTCCTCCATATAGAGGGTGTTATGGCTCTTTTTTTTTTTTTTTTTTGGCAGGTCACATCTCTTAATAAGCAATTTTTATATTGAAGGTTGTCCCCACATCCAAAATGGCTAAATTTCTGATATTTTTGGCAAGTTATTTTCATTTGTAAATACAAAAAGATTGCATTAATATTCGTAAAAATATAAAATATGCACATTTTATTCATATACCAAGAAATTGAAGAATTTCCCTTTTTCTTATAAATGCAAAGAATCATTCAAGAAATCAAGCATTTTATGCAAATTTTTAGGACTTGGCAGTTACAAAAATGTCATCATGAGGAAGCAATTGGCTGTTGTGGCCTGAAATTCAGTTTAAAATCCCACAGTTTATGGAGATTTCCTGAGAGGTGCTTTGCTTTTATCGAAAAATGGAAAATGCTAATCAATCACATTTGTTCTGAATAAGTGCACTTGCAAATGTCTTGCCTCTGAAATAAAAAAAAGACTTCATGGATATGTCAGAAATTACCTACTTTGGATTTAAGTGCAGCTTTAAAAGAGTCAGAAAGATTCTCATTCTTGAGCAAGGGACAAATCTAAAAAAAATTAATATATATTTCATTTTTTAAATTTCCTTTAGAAATTTTCTTTGTTCGGGGGGGGGGGGGGGAGGTCATGACCCCCGTGACCTCCCTCTTGAATCCAACATTAGTTATACATTTTCTAAATTGTTTATTTAGATATGTTATTTCACTGTATCAGCAGATGTAGTTTCAGTATAATATTCTTCAAATATTGTAAGATGTTTCATAACCAATGCACAATATTTTTTCTTGTTTATTGATGACTTTTGGTTAAGTTAACTATCATGTATTGTTTGAATTATTGTTTTTTCATTCTTCAGGCATTATTTTAATTGGAGAAATTGGTGGTGTAGAAGAAGAAAAGGCTGCTGATTATTTGAAGAAGCACAATACTGTATGCATATTCTAAAATATTACTTATTTTTATTTTCTTAGTATATGTTTCATTTGAAATTATACTTGTTATAATTGAACAGCTCTTCGTGGAAGAACATGTTATTTATTTTTCTCATACGCTGTTTAATTTTGTGAATTAATTGTATGAATTAATTTAAATACATAGAAACCTGCTATGAAATCTGCTGTCGATTCCTCGTTTTGATGCAAACTAATATTTTCGTTAATAGTTTATAATGGATTAAAGTTAAAACATTGTAATTAAGCTAAATCCCCATTTTTGCATGTACTATTTTGGGAGGCACTGGAATTTGACAAACTGTGCTGCAAGAAAAATGTCAAATTCAAAATGTGATAATATTTATGTGGATGGTGTGTGGGATAAATTTGCTCAATTTTCCATATCAATTTTGAGTCTAGATTATAAAGGTTTTATGATTTTTCAGCTGCATGCAGAGCTAAGTGCTATAGTTTGATGTTACAGTAAAAATATGTGAATCTTCTTTTGTTTCTCTCGTGAAATTTGCTTGTTTTTTAGTTGTCACTTTTCTTGTGGGTGAACGATATAGACTTTCACTTAATTTAACAGTGAAGTTTCATTGGAGTATTCTGGATGTGTTGCGAACTATTTCTAAATTTATGTTTGTTACATGATTTTTCTTTCTTGTTTATGCAAAAAATAAGAAGAAAAAAATTGAACCTTGCTTAGAGATATATCAAATGACAGGTGTATCTTAAATGCTTAAAAAAACATCTAATTTACATACTTTTATATAAAAAGCAAAACTAGAATTTTTTTTTTTTTTTTTTTTTTTTTTTTTTATTCAAACTAATCATTATTTATATAAAAACTCTTGTTTAGAGAGATTTTTTAATTTATCTATTCAATAATTGAACGATATGCTTATTTGTGTACTGGGTGTTATTTATTCAAAATTTATAATTTTGAAATCTGCTTTAAATAAAATAAAAATTCTGATTTATTCATTGCAATGAGTAGGTTAAAAATAAAGAAAATCCAATGATAGACATGGTAACTGACTGGTTTTTCGTTCTGATTTTCATGCATAATTGTTTAATTGCATCTTTAGATTCCTTTCAAAGTACAGTTAGTTCAGTCAAAGTAGGAAAATTTGCCGTAATAAATGCTACAGAGGTAAAATTTGATACAGTTGTTCATTGATGGCTACTGATGACTGTGGTGTAAATTGCAAGTGCCAAGAATAAGATAAATTGAGTTGCAGTAAAAATAAATGGTCTTACTTAAATGATAACAGTTGACAAGAGGCTTGTTCAAGGAAGACACATATTGGTATTCAATCCAACTTTATTTTCATCATATGGAGAGGTAGGAAGGTAGGAGAAGTAGGTCACTGTACACATTAGAAGAATGTTCCACGTAGCATTATTAAGAATTTGAAGTAATTCCATGATAAAAATGGATACTGGTTAAAATCATTTTTTAAAGAAGGTCTTGATGATAAAAAAAAGTCCAAAATCAAACATGCGTTAAATTAAAAAGCCAGAAACTTTTAGATATCGAGATATAGTTATTGAAGAACATCGCTCTTTGAATTTGGGCACAACGGCCCAAAAATACAAAAGACAAATTACATTGTCAAAAATAATACATATTAAACTTTGGTAAAAATCTCAAATCAGTTAAAAAACTGGCTGCATTGATTTATATACTATGTAAACAGGGTTTACACAAGTACCTCCACAATTAATTTAAATCTATTCGTTAAATTAAATTTACGTATTATGATCAGCATGTATGAAAACAGCCAAAACAAGAAAAGAGAAAAACAGAACCTCTCTTTAAAAAAAGCGAACACCTAATTCGGCAAGCGAAGACACACCCTGAATATGATGCGGTCGACGTCACTTGCAACATGTGCTGTTTCTAAAAATAGAACAGAGGAAGGGGAAAATCTGAAATCAAAACTTATCTGCTACATGCGGTAAAAAGGAAAGAAAAAAAAAGCGATTTGAACGATGTTTTGAGTCGAAAGAAAATCATTTTAAGGACGAGATAAGAATACTGTATTACAAATAAAAAAATAAATAATAAATGTGATTACTACATCACATTACCCCCATTCGCCGAACAAAATTTTGGATGACAAAAATGTGAAAAAGGTAAATCTTGAAAGAGCTTTTTCAACAAAGGGAAAACAAAATTTTAAAAGCCAAGGAGCAAAAAATGTAGAATAAAATTTAAAAGCCATGAGAAAAATTTTATGTGTGCACATATAGGGAACGTACATCTACAGTGACCTAAAGAGAAAGAAAAAGAATATGCATCAAGTAGTACATTCAAATTTCAATAGTATGCATAACATGATAGTATACAATAATAATAATATCAAGCCCCATTGCAATCACAGGTAAAGAAAGGCACCTTCCTGTGTAAAATTATCTCTATAAATTAAAATATTATCCTATTTTAATTTTATTCCCATTTTAAAATTAATAATAAATCCAAAAGCTAAATAAATTTTTAGCCAAAAGAGACCACAAAAAGATTTTTGAATTCAATAAGTTAAAAAATAAGGTATACTTATGAATCAAAATTTATAAAGTTGCAAAAGTAAAGCAACATAAAGTCAGAAGTACTCTGACTTTACTGAATACTCTGACTGCCTAGGAAAATAATAATAAATTATAAATTGAAACATTCAAAATGAATAAATCATTTCTACTAATCAATTTTCTCATAAATATTGAAACATTCAAAATGAATAAATCATTTCTACTAATCAATTTTCTCATAAATATTGAAACATTCAAAATGAATAAATCATTATTTCTACTAATCAATTTCCGCATATTTATAAAAGTAAATTGCAATGAGAAAGTCGAGAATATTTTACTTGTATATTCCGACAACCTAAGACTTAAATTTCATTAATCATACTAATAGTTTTAAAAAAATTTGTCATAATCAGGAAAAAATTAAATTACCAAACAAGTGTACCATAAAAATATTTGGTTTAATTCCTTCAATAATTTACTAATAAAATTTAAATTTAAGTTTCTATGCCTGTAAAAAAAATTAAAAGAAAATTATTTTAAATTAACTTTAAACAACAGTTGAAATTAAATTAAAGAGCTGCAAAATTTTAAAAATATTGTAGAGTAAACAGACAATCCTTCATGATACCATGGCCATTGGACACATTCAGGAACCCTGTAAACACATTTATCACAAAACTACAGCTGGATCCGATCTCCATAAGAGACTTCTGAAATCTTGTGCAAGATAATTAATTAAATAATTCAGCATAGAAAAAAAAATGATTTATTTTACAGATGTAAAGAAGCTCTTGATATAAACCACAAATGGTTGGATAAGAATAGCACTAACTATTCAAACACTTATATTTGGTTGAAAAAGGCACAGTTAGCAACAGCACTTTCACCAATTATGAACATTTAGCAGAATATGGTGATATACTTTGAAGGAAAAATCGGTAGACACTGCTGGCAAAAAGAAGAGAAACCATGGTGGTACATTTAGGACTAACACTGTACTTAAGGATGATATAAACACATACACCATGATGAGTAGAGGACAAGATCAGGTAGACAAAATCGGTAGTCAAGAAGCACTTTTTAATTATGATTCTTAGAGAATTGTTGAAGATTCACTGACGAACACTTAAAAAAAGGATGCGCTGGAAAATATGTTCACTAAGAACTGGTGCTTTTCTTCATATGAAAGGTGCAACTAAAAATTTTCTTCATTTAAAAAAATATATATCTTCATAATCAATTTAAAATAATTTCTTGCATAAAATTGAAAAAGTGTGGCATATGGCAGATTCAAAATTTGCAAGCAATTGGGTTATGAAATAAGGAAAAGGCACTATAATAATAATTGACATATAAAAATCTTCAGAAATAAGTAAATAAACAAACATTCTTGAGCTTAAACATTTTCTGTAGTTCAAATAACAGTAAATTTTATAAATAGTTGTAGAATATGGTATGATGTAGAAGTCAAACACTTCCAATGCAAGGATGAAACTTTGCCGCTTACCCCTATGTAAGGATGAAAATTTTCCGCTCACAAGTAAATGTTGACTGGGAAATTCTATTGTTTATGAAAAATAATATGTATTGATTTAGCTTCACAAATAACTCCGAAAACACACTGGAGAAAATCAGAAAAAATATGGATATTTATCTACATAAATTACTGAGAATTCGCCAGGAACATCAAAGCTGAAAATGGAGCACAAATCTTTTAAGTGATTGCTGTACATCAGTGACAGAAAACTTTTTTGCAGGTATGTATTATAACATTTTCAGTACTTTAGAACATTTCCACACACCAGAGAAGCGTTTCAAAAAATGGATTAATAACAACACTCTTGAAGGCAACTTCAGCAGGTAAGTAAATGTGAATAAGAAAGATGAGTAAATCTATTGTTATATTTGAATCAGACATGTAGAATAAAATTTTATCAAACTATTTCAGTCATGCGGATGATACAGGATATTTTTTTTTTTAATCTCTTCTTTAAGCAAAAAAATATGTCATTAAATTTTGATGAAACCACATAATCTTGGAAAATTGAAGCACTGAGTTATCATAACAAACAGAGTTCTTGAAATTTAACTTGGTAAAAGAACACTGCACTCACCAAACACCAAAATCGATATTAGCAGTCAAATTGTGCACTAAATGACAAATATATCTTGAGAACAAAAGTGGGAGGTGGTACAACAAGTTAAATATATATTTTTTATAAAAAGTTATGGAAGGTATTTTTGGAATAAAATTATAAATTGATACATTTAAAAGCAGAGAAGACTTCAAAAAATTATGTAGGATATTTTACAGCTACGAATTCATGAAGAACTTCAGCTTCTTTGCAATCAATACATGAGAAGAATTTCAGTAAAATAATTTAAACTTCACTAATTATCACAGATTCCAAGGGGAAAAAAATAATTTGCTTCAATAAATATCTTAATTTTCATAATATATCTTCAAATTCATTAAATATTTTATTTCAATATATTAGTTCCATAAAATAAAATTTAAAAACCCAATATACGAATGAGAATATTAAAACCATAGCCTCTTGTTAAATAAATTTGTTCTTAAAATCAGAGAACAATTTTTAGAATTCATTTCAGAATTTCAAAATTCATTAAAGATTTTCTATGATAAATATCTTTTAATGCACCATAAGAATAAATAAATTAGAGAATAAATAAATAAATTTCTTGATTTTTAAAATAATATTTCATTCTTCAATAATTTAAAAAACAGCAATAATTTTGTCAAGACATTTCAAAATGAAAACCAGTAAAGGAATTTTTTTTTTTTTAAATTATACTATGCTCAAAAATTTTAAAATCGTGGAATTACAAATATAACTTGAGAACAAAATTTTCATTACGACGTTTGTCAAACATCGATCTTCAGCTGTTAAAACAGCAAAATTTTCCATCTGAGAATAGCAAAATATTATAATTTTGTTAAAATTCCATATTAAAAAAATAATAATTTTAAAACAATTTATTTGAATTTATGTCAGTATATTTCTATAAAAGTAACAAATCTTCAAAATTTTATGCAAAAGAAAATTCAGTCAGGAACAAAATTTCTTCTAAGATAAAAAACTTATGTTTTCTTTTTATAAGAACAGAAAATATTGCAAAAAAGAATAACGGCAAATATGATGTTAAAACATTTTCAGAATTCCATTAAAAAGAGCAGTTCTATTTGAGAACAAAAATCTTCTTTAAAAAGAATGCATCAATCGTCAAAAAAATAAGTCAGTTATTTTTTTAAGGCAATTGTCCGTTGTAATCAGAAAGCAATAACGCGGAAATGTTCATTTTAAATAACGGATACCAAATGGGGTGTAAATTGAATAGCAAGTGCCAAGAATAAGATAAATTGAGTTGCAGTAAAAATAAATGGTCTTACTTAAATGATAACAGTTGACAAGAGGCTTGTTCAAGGAAGACACATATTGGTATTCAATCCAACTTTATTTTCATCATATAGAGAGGTAGGAAGGTAGGAGAAGTAGGTCACTGTACACATTAGAAGAAGGTTCCACGTAGCATTATTAAGAATTTGAAGTAATTCCATGATAAAAATGAATGCTGGTTAAAATCATTTTTTAAAGAAGGTCTTGATGATAAAAAAAAGTCCAAAATCAAACATGCGTTAAATTAAAAAGCCAGAAACTTTTAGATATCGAGATATAGTTATTGAAGAATATCGCTCTTTGAATTTAGGCACAACGGCCCAAAAATCCAAAAGACAAATTACATTGTCAAAAATAATACATATTAAACTTTGGTAAAAATCTCAAATCTGTTAAAAAACTGGCTGCATTGATTTATATACTATGTAAACAGGGTTTACACAAGTACCTCCACAATTGATTTAAATCTATTCGTTAAATTAAATTTACGTATTATGATCCGCACGTATGAAAACAGCCAAAACAAGAAAAGAGAAAAACAGAACCTCTCTTTAAAAAAAGCGAACACCTTATTCGGCAAGCGAAGACACACCCTGAATATGATGTGGTCGATGTCACTTGCAACATGCGCTGTTTCTAAAAATAGAACAGAGGAAGGGGAAAATCTGAAATCAAAACTTATCTGCTACATGCGGTAAAAAGGAAAGAAAAAAAAAGCGATTTGAACGATGTTTTGAGTCGAAAGAAAATCATTTTAAGGACGAGATAAGAATACTGTATTACAAATAAAAAAATAAATAATAAATGTGATTACTACATCACAATGACTATATAAAAAGACCTGATGGATAGGAGGAAAGCAGGAGGGGGGAGGAGGTGACAAAAATAAGGTACTTTTTTTTAGTTTTTTTTTTTTTTTTGCTAATATCCCAGAAACTGGGTTTTTATGAAAAGATTACTCTGACATGAATTAAAGAGCATAAATTTCTCTACAAATGACAGGTATAGACAGTGGAACATCAGTTATCTGTCAGTCACAGGACCGAAGCCTTGTAAAATGTACTTGAAATAAGGTGCTTTTTTTTAGTTTTTTGCTAATATCTCAGGAACTGTGGGTTTTCATGAAAAAATTACTGTGACATAAATTAAAGAGTTAAAAAATTCTTTACAAATGACAGGTATATACAGTGGAACCTCAGTTAGTTATCCATCAGTCACGGGACTGGAGCCTTGATGGATTTTCTGCAAAAAAAATCATTCTTTTCAAATTTATTTACTTAATGTATATTCAAATTTATTAAATATTGTCACACACACACACACACACACAAAAAAAAAAAAAAAAGAATACTGCATGAGATAATGGTAGGTAAGTAGTTAACCCCTTGAGGGGCAAGCAATTATGTTTGTGAAATGCTGAATTCTCACCGGAATCTTTGAAAAATTCTATTTCAAAATAAGTAAAAGCAATTTTACGGCTTTTTTCCACCAAAGTTAGAAAAGTAAAATTTAATAAAATTTTTCTGGTGTAAAACTTCATTAATCGTAGGTGGTATATAATATATACCGGTGCCCCTCAAGGGGTTAATGAAAGATAAATCTTTATCATTAATGAAATGCCTATTAATGTAAAACATTGTAACTGTAAGTATAAAACATGGAAAAAATTAAAGTGAGAGCATACTAATTTATAATTAAGTAAATATGTAATTATGAAGCAAACAGTTTTTTTTTTTTTTTTTTTTTTTCTGCAATTTTGACACATACATCTGCTACATACTGTAATGCTGTGTAAACAGTGTTGTAATTAGGTGGTGGTGCATTGATGAAAGGAAGCGGAATAACCTTTGTCTTTTCATAATTTTCATGCTTTGTTATTGATTGCATAAATCCTTTCCATGCAGGGACTCCATGAAGATTCAGCCACTTTGCATGCATCCAGAAAGTGTCACAGAGGTATATTCTCTGCTTATACATTTTCACATTTTTAAAAGCTGGGCCTGTGAATTCAAATTTCTTCAATGGAATAACCCCAAACTTCCCAACAGCCTTAGTAGTAGGCATTTCAGTTAATTTTATGATTGGTTATCAACTCTCAACAGGTGCACATTTTACGCCACCCATAGAGTGGAATGTGTTGAGTCCATTGAGCGTGGAAATATTTAAACCATCGTTGTCATAATCAAGCTGACAAAACATTCCTCGTAAATCAGGTTGATCATGTTGAATCACAGTCAGGACTCAGAACTAACAAAACCCCAAATTCGAGATTGACTAAATTCTTGTTGCCATACTTCCTGTACCAGAGCACACCAAGGCCAATCAATATTGGAGAAACAAAAGACCATGGGCGTACTGCTGATATAATGGCATGGCCTATTATAATGCATTTTCTTTATCAAGCAGCATAGTTCTGCCGAACTTCCTTCTTCACGAGCACATGCTCCAGAAAACAGCTAAGAGATTTAAGAATATCACTCTTGGCAGCCTTGAGAAAGTCATACTTGAAGGATAGCATGTAGAATGATATACTTTTGACTGGCTATCCTCCCTAATGCTTGCTGCTGCAGTTTGCACAATTCTTACTCACTCATCATCACAATCTTTTTTTTTTTTTTCACGTACCCTGCACCTGATAGCACTTTCATTCTTGTGTCAATAAAACAAACAGAAGGAACCTTTCTTGGATTCTTAGTTATGATGATATTCTTTCCATATCTCTGTTTTAGTTTATCTTTCACAGTCTGTTCTATCTGGGACATGCCCAGTTACTACAGACAGCAAATCAGACAAGGCATTTGTCATCATTATTTTCAAGAAATGAACAAATTTCTTCCATGGCTTCAACAACTTAGTCTGCTTCTGGTCTCCCTTGTTTACCTCCTTTTGACATGCGAAAAATTTCTGTAAACAACCATGATGGTAAATTCCATCAGCAGCATTTAAATCATCCACATTACTAAGGCAAATTTTAATTTCTTTTGCACTCTGATCATTTCTCAGTTCTACGGCTTCAAGGACTTTTTGTGTTATGGTTTGATCCTTTGTTTTTATGACTTGAACCTCATAAAATACTCTTCACAAAGGAATTGGTTTCTTTTTCTTTGAACTGTTCATCAATCAAATCATTACAAAGGAGCTACCTCTTTTTGAAATCAAGCTTATGTAATGATGTGATAACCACAGGGTAGCTGGTTGACCACTGATTGATGATGTAGGCTCATATCTGAACGTTCTTAGCGCTGCATTAATGCTATCATGTCTGGTGTAATTTTTACGACACACATTGTGCACTTTCAGAAACATGATATTTTCTAGCTGCTGAAATTTTTGGTCCTGTCTTTGAATACTTGCCTTTTTAAAACTTGCAATTCCTTTTTCACCCACTCACACTACACCACCGCTTGACTCATCAACATCTGCGTCACAAATTAAACATCTGTTGATATGATGATTGTAAAAGCTGTTAACTACTATGAATACACATTCACATCCTGGGTTATAGAAACTAACTGAATGCACAAAAGAATACCAGATAGAAGAATAAAGTACGTGGAAGGGGAGTCGCCGATTATGTGGAAATGCCCCCTGCAATACAAAAACCACGTGCTATTGTTTACTTTTAAGTTTGTCCTCCTGCTGATCATAAGCATTGACTCTCGCAAAATTATTCACCAGTTGTCAGTTAATGTAGTATGTAGGTAATCAGTAGGGTTTTTTTTTTTTTTTTTTTTTGTGACAATATATTATGAATTCAAGTAGACATTAAGTAAATAAATTTGAAAAGAAAGCGATTTTTTATTTAAGAAAATCCATCAAGACTCTGGCACTGTGATTGGTGGACAACCAAGATTCCACTGTATATACCTGTCATTTGTAGAGAATTTTATGTTCTTTAATTTATACAAAGTAATTTTGTCATGAAAACCAACAGTTTTTGAGATATTTGCAAAAAAGATACCTTACTTTGGCCCCAACCTCCCCCCACTCACCTCCTATCCATCAAGGCTTTTTTTACAGTCATCAGTAGCCATCATTGAACAATTGTAATCCCTTCTGTTTCATCTTGTGTGCTTGTTAATCCCTTCATTGAGAGGCACTGTATCTTGCATTTACTCAACAAAAAATTAGATTACATATTACACCTTTGTAACGTTGAAGTTCGGCAATAACCCATTGTTTTCATAAAGATGATGGAATTATTAAGAAACTTTAATTACTTTCTTAAAAGTAAATTTACACATATTAAATAAAATAATCTAAACAATTTAATAACAAAGATTTCTATTACTTGTAGAAATATTTACATTTCCAAAATTTTCCTCAAAGTTATCAAATTCAATTTTCCTAATTAAATAATATTTGTATTGATAAAGAAAAATCACATTTTAAAAAAGATGTAATTACTGGATATAAATTTAAAAGAATATTCCATCTGCACGTTAATTGGGTTCCAAATAATCAAGGTCTCACTAAAACGTACAATAATAGTAATTATTAAAACAAACATTACCTTTGCTCTTTTGCTAAAAAAAATGAAGCTTGATAAAATCTGAAATAAAAAAATGTGAAGGAAAAGGAAATGAGAAATAGGTTGTCAAACCAATTTTCTTTATTTTATGAACAAGATTTAAGGTAAGGGAGAAAAACCAGAATTTAATGTTATGGATGATTGGGAAACAAATACATAAGGAATAATATTAAGTTTATCAATTAATTTTTTAAAACATCCTAATTTAAAAGAAAGGGTTTTCTTTTTGAGATAATTTAAATAAAACCGAATAGGTATTAAGGAATTAAAAGTGAAAAACGAAGATGTGGCATCATGCCACTTTGAAACAACATCTTAAGGATGTATGGAAAGAAAAAGAATTTTAAAAAAATGTCCTTCAGTCGCGAGTCACCAGCACTTAACTGGCGAAAATAGCGCGAACCTGCACCTCTCCAAAAACGCAAACGGTCGCCAACCCAATCACTAAAATTGCTATCTGGCGCTCTCTCAGACATGTGCAATGCCTGCACCACCCCAGCGCTAACCAGCTCCGAATGGTGGCACGGCGAAATCGGAAAATCACGCAAGCGAAGCATCCACAGCAAACCTGTGCGCGTCTCTTCTGAAAGGGAAGGGGAAAATGAAACGATGCGTCTTCTATTCAAAATGGCCAGGCAAATTCAAATTTTCGTTTTGAAAAATAGAAAAAAACGTATGCGTAAATTAAAGTTTACGCTTGCGCTCAATAAGTTAAAGATAACTGTTAAGTTTAAGAAACAGATGCTAAAATACTAACTTTTATTTTTAGGAGAAGGATTTTAAGGATAAATTAATTTTTGAATATTATTTCTTCATTTAATGTAGTTAGAAAACCATTTCAAATCTCTCCATTGTAGATCTGTTATGATGTACTCTGGAGCTAACGAACTTTAAGCGTGATCGTAACTATAAATTAAATAATGCGTTGTGTTTTAAAAGAAAGTTAAGGAATAAATGAAATTATATTAATACTGACATTTAAGGTTGTTTTTATGAGAAAAACGATCCTAAATAAATTCTGAGATTTATACAAATTGATTTACAAAATTAAATTTGAGCTTTTTGGGGTGAATTGAGTAAACTATTAACGTAATTGAAGCTTAATGATTTACATTTTAAAGAATAATTAACGGATTTATAATAAAATTTCCCAAAATAAAATTGTAATGGTTTTAATTAAGGAATTAAGAAAAAATGTCAATTCATTATGACATTACTCCTGAAAAACAAGGAGAAAAAAAAATTCTTATGAATTATTAATAATTTAGCAATAAAAATTCTGGTTATTCCTCTTTACATGGGGTTTACAGGCATGGTGTACAATAACACCATGTTTATCCATATACAGATGTTGAAATCCTTGTGAATATCCCCTAACAATCTTACCCTTAGTAAGTTAACATAGAAATGTTTCTGTTTACAATTACTCTTCCTGAAAGAGAAATACATATCATACTCATGTATCCATAAGTAAACAAATTACATTTCGAAAACCAAAAAAAAAAAAAAAAAATGCAACCTAGCATTTTTAATGAATAAGTATGAAGTCGACTTCTGAAAAAGAGTTATGGGCCCCTATTGACGACTCGTTACCATGGATTTTTAAGACTAAAATTTGGAAGTTTTCGGATAATTCGTATACATTACATGAATTACGTCATTGATAATTACTCAAAAAATGTATTAATGTGACATAACCAGAGACAAGTATTGTGCACATACTGTCCCTGGAGCATGGGAAAATTTCTCAACTCAAATTTGAAGGGTGTTTTGCATAGATTCAGATAGCTGAAATGCATTCTATTCACACCTCTGATGAATGTGCATATAAATAAAAGAAAAAAAATTTCCATTTCCCACAACTAACCTTGATGTATGGGAAATAAAATTCCCTTTTTTTTTTCTTAAAGTAAACACACTTACATAAATATATATAAACATGAATAAAATTATAACACAAAAAAAAAAAAATTGTTCATATCTTTGTATAAACCGATTGCAAACACATTATTGCACGTAATACTCGAATCATAATTCAAAAAGGTATATAAACATAATATTCAAACATTAAAAAATGGACGTATAAATTTTTGGTAAATAAATTGCATAATTTATATTGCCACACGCTGTATGTGGTATTGTGCTGGTATGTATTTTTTATTTTAAATAGTTTTATTCTATTAGGAAAATAAGCTGAATACCAAATACACATAAATATATATAACAAATAACATAGATACAATAGGAAAAAATAAGAATTTTAGGAATGTTGAGAAACAAAACATATATAACATATTTACAGAAAAAAACAAATCCTTGCAAATGACAAATTATTACATAAATCTTTTAATTGAGAGTGTATGCATCATCTCTTCAATTTAAACTTTTCCTGACAAGCAGAAACCAAAATATGCTCAGAGTTAAATTTTACTTGAGCAAATAAAAAGAAAAAACTCAATGTCACCAAGACTTTGAGTAAAAATAAACTCAATATACTAAACACATTGAGGCTGATGTGACATGTTCACAAAATCCTTGAACATAAACAAAATATGGAAACAAAAATGTACTTGCATATAGTGACTAACTTTTATAACAATTATAGAGATCACTTTACTGAAGATCATATATAATAGTCAAGCATGACCAATACTGCTGCAGAAAGTCTCTCGACTGATAAAGTTCTTACATCTAAAAATATAAAAATATGAATGATTAATAAACAGACAGTTCATATGGAAGTGTTAAAGAAAAATTTTTTCTTTTCTTTTTTGTTTAAGATTTTCTGCCAGCAGAAAAGTTCCGAAAAATTAAGCTGTAGACAAGATGCTGAAAATGTTGTGCGCACATAAAAGTCTACTTGTTCTTCCTTCTGGCTGTCTGTCTGAGGTTGTAGTTACTTGTGATTTTAGGAACTGATTGTTTTGGTACTTTAATTATTGTCGCATCTTGTGAAGATTGATCACTTGATGTCTGATTCGGTTTGACTGCATCTGGAATATCATCTGCTGCGGTAGTAACACTTGGACTAGCTGCTTCCTGCTGGACAAGATGTTTCTTCCTTTCCGCTATGGGAAGCAATCTGTTCAGATGTACTTTTTGAATTCGTGAATTAGGTTCATCTTTCAACTGGATCTTGAATATAACATCTGAGCATTTTTCAAGTATTTTGAAAGGGCCTTGTGATGCTTGTTTAAACTTATTAGAGTTGTCAAGTTAAACCTCATCTCCAATTCTTGGCTGTCTTAATTTAGCTTTTAAATGTTGTTTGGTATTTTGGACTTCCTGTTGATATAATAAATTGCTATGCACCTGTTCATATAATTTCTGTAGATTATTGGCCAGTACATAATAATCATTATGGACATCTAATCTGTTTTAGTATGCACTTGGATTAAATGTATCAATTAAATTAGGTAATTCTCTTCCGAAGTGCACTCTGTTAGGTGAAGTTTTAATGGTGTTGTAAAATGAACTGTTATAGATGCTTTCGTGAATTTTTACAGCTGTGTAAAAGTCATAGCCTTCTGCCATTAATGTTTTAATTGTAGATTTTATAGAGAAGTTGATTCTTTCAGACACCGAATTCGCTTCCGAGTGCGATGTCGTGGTATCCCTTAACTTAATACCTAGCATTCTATTGAATTCATCAAAGATATGTGCTTTGAATTGGCTTCCATTGTCTGAAAATACCATTTCTGGTCTGCCAAAAGTTACTACATAGTCGAAAATTTCATATACAACATGCATAGCTGTAATGTTTTCTAGTGCGTATAATTTTAAGTGTTTACTGAAGTGGTCAATAACGGTAAGTATGTGTTTACCGTTTCTGAATGGGCCAACAAGGTCTAAAGACAAGAGTTGTCCAGGTCTGGTAGGTATTATTGATCTCTGTAAAGATGCTGAAGGTACACGTTGAGGTTTTAAAGTTAAGCATTTTTCACTTGATTTGACATAATTAACTACGTCCGAAAACATGCCCTTCCAGAAAAATTTCTTGCACAAGTTTTGGTATGTCTTGTTAATCCCAAAATGGATGAGATGATTTACCCTTATGCATTTTTCCTTTAGGCTTGCTGATACAACTATTTTGTTATGATATTCTAAATTGTTCTGCTTAGGTTTGGTTGTGTATAAAAGTAGTTTTGTACTCTAACAAATAGAATAATTTTTGAATTTATATTTAGCTTCACTATTGTTTTTCCTTAATGCATTGAAAATTTTCTTAATATATTTATCCTTTTTCTGCTCCTTTAATAAGTCTTTTAATTCAATATCAAGGTTCTTTACGTTAGAGTTCTTCTTAATTGTATTACAGACTTCTTTGTTTACAACTTCTGTTGTGTCTTGTATTATTGGTAATAATTCTTCTGAGATAATTAGATCAGGGTCTGACAGTAAATCAATGGAATTTTTGTCAAGAGGAGTGCTGGATAGATAATCTGCCAGGACATTCTGACGACCAGGGATATGTTTGAAGAAGAAGGTATATTCTTCTAATTCCATTAACCATCTGGTTACAATACTAGCTGGGGATGTTGTTTTCCTGTATTTATCCAAAGGCTTACTGTCAGAGAGAATTATGAATTTACGGCCATAAAGTATATGGCGAAAGGCTTGTATGCCTTTGACTATTGCCATAAGTTCCTGTTGTATTGCTGGATAATTTATTTCGGCCTTTCTCAGTGCTTTGGAACAATACGCTACTGGGAGAAGGTGTTCTCCATGATGTTGTAATAGTACCGCACTAATTGCAAAGGAGGAGGCATCTGTATTTAGAATGAACGTCTTATTATAATCCGGTTGTCTTAGGAAAGGAGCTTCAAAGAATATTTTTTGTAAATTTTGAAAAGCTTGATCTTTTAGTTTGGTCCACTCGAACTTATTATTGTATGATGTCAGCCTGACTAATGGGTCTGAAAGTTCTGCATAAGATGAAGTCCTGTAAAAGCCACAGAGGCCAAGGAATTTCTTCACTTGACGTTTAGTCTTCGTTCTCGGAAAACCATTTATTTTTACTATGTTTGAGGTTACTGGATAAATCTTCTGATTTTTAAGTCTAAAACCCAAATAGTCTATAGATGTTTTGTGAAATTTACATTTTTCTAAGTTTAAGGTGAGGTCGTGTTTTCTGAAAATTTTAAGTAGCTTGTCTAGTTTGTTTATGGTTTCTTCGAACGAATTTGCACAGATGACAAAGTCATCAATATAACTGACTATACCCGGAATGTTAATTTCTTCCACAATTGAGTCAGCTAAAGCTTGAAAATGCCTTGCTGATGTCTTAAGTCCCTGAGGCATTCTTTTTAGCTTATATGTCCCAAAAGGACTTGTAAAACAAATTCTTTCCTGATATTTGTCAGGTAAGTTTACTTGGTGGTAAGCTGACGGCATGTCAAGAGACGTAAAATATTTGTATCCGGCAATTTTCATTATAATCTGTTGTATCTTGGGTATGGGATAGCTAGAATGTTGGATTACTGCATTTAGCAATCGTAGATCCAGTCTCATGCAGTAAGTGGTTGGCTTTGATCCTACAGATTTTTTCTTCACTAGTAGCATGGGACATGCCCAAGATGCTACATTTTTCTCTATAATACCTGCTTCTACCATTTCCTCTATTTGTTTTCTGTTTCAGCTTGCAATGCTTGTGGAATTGGAAAAGGTAAGGTTTTAATAGAATAATCTGTTGTGAAATGTATCTGTGGTTCTATAATGTCTGTATGTCGTAGTGAATTTAGGGAGGTGGAGAATGCTTGAAAATTTTCCCTTAATACTGATATTAGTTTTTCCTGTTGTTTTTTTTTTCTAAGTGTTCAAATGCTAATTTGGCTTCTTCAAACTCTTTCTTTCTTAACTTTATTATTTCTGGACTAGGTTGAATAATATTTATAAATTCATTAACTGTGGTTGGAGGCGTAGAAAAATTTATCTTGTCTTTAACATCGAATGGGATTTAAATATCTTCCACTAATTCTATTGTACCCACTTCCATGTTTTTTTTTTTTTTTTTTTTATGTGAACTGTTTTGTTAGATTTGTTTTCTGCATAGATGTAGCAGTTCACCCAATGTTGATTTTGATTTCCTATTTGTTTACTATTGCAAGGATTTGTGAGTGGTGTGCTGTATTCGTTCTCACGACTGAAGGAGTACAATGCCTCATGCAAAATAATTTTTTCATCATTGAAATTGGGGATAAAAATAAGGTCTTTATTTCTTAAGTTATTTGTTAAGTTTAATTTAGCCTTAATATATGATTCCTCCCCTGGTTTCAATTGTGCATTTTGTGCTATTTTCATTATATTACATTCCTGCTCATCTTTATTAACATTTTTAGGGATGAACGGGTCAGCATTAACAAATTTTGAAAGATCACTCCCCTCTAAAATCTCCTCTGGAGTAACTTCGCTAGAACTTTGGAAGTTCTGATTATGATTAAGTTCATTTTCAATTTCACTGTTCAAATTACCCCTTGGATGGTTTGAGAAATAAATGAAATCATTTTTTATTTTACAACATCTAATTTCTGGGAAAATAAGTACATTATATTTTGAAATGAAATCATATCCGAGGATGATGGTGAAGAGTGATTTGTCTGAAATTTTAGAGATAAATATGTGATGTTTAAAAAATTGGTTTTTAATCTTAAATGATGTGCTAATGCATCCACTAAATTGTACTTGTGAATTTATTGTGGAAATGGAAACTGATCTGCCTAAATTTTTATAGTTAAGTTTATGTTTTACAGAATCAAAAAAGGATTTAGACATCAGTGAAATAGAACTACCCGTGTCCATTAAACATTGAATATTTTCATCTGCTAGTTTGATTGTTGTTGTAGGAATTAAAGGATTTTCCACATTAACATTAGCGATGATGTGGCTAGTTGTGTCATTTGCTAAAATGTTTTTCTCCGGAGGTTCACTAGATTCAGCTTATGTGACCTTGCGAATTAGTTTGGGTGGTTGATGGTGGAATTGGTTATGGCTGGATAATTTTGAGTTGACATATAATTTGAGGAGTTGTTTTGATAATTGTTTTGCAAATTATTTCAATATTTTGCAGAGTGGCCCCACATGTCAAAAAATTGGCATTGAATTCTATTGTAATTGTCATTTCCGTTAAAATTGTTTCCTCTCTTGAAATTTCTAAAATTTCTTCTATTAGATCTTCCACCCCTAAAATTCCTTTTGACATTTCCAATGTTTCCTCTCTGTTTTGTATGGGAATGGTTGCCCCTATTGTTTTTGTTTAATTTTTCCTTAGTATGTTTTGTATTTTCCGATTTATTTTTTTCTATTTTCTCAATTGATTCCTGCAGGGAGTTGATTTGATGTGTCAGATTGTTGAGTGTATTATCTTCCTCTTTCCCACAATTTAATATTTTGTTATTTGCATCACAATTTTGCCAAAGATCGGCTTTCTCTACCGCATCAGTTAGTGATGTTGCTTTCTAGAATTTTTACTTTGATGTTAGATGGTATTACTTGTAGGAATTTAACAAACTGTATTTTGTTTAAGTTTTCGCTATCCACATCCCTGTATACCCTATGGGTTGTCAAGTCTAATCTGTGTGCTGTGTTTTGGATGGTTTCCTGGGATAAAATTTTAAAATTATGAAAATCGTTGATATTATTTGCTAGTGATTGTTCTTTAAAGAGGCTTTTAAGTTTACTGAAAAGATCTTCCATGTTTTGAAATCTAGAAATTTCTTGTGCCTGATTTATTAATTCTAAAGCTTTACCTGTTAATTGTGTACATAAGAGTATATTTATCATTCCATTTATATGTTCCTGCGATGTCTTTAATTTGATCTATGAAAAAGTTGATTTGCATATTATTGCCATCATAGTTTTGTATATGGATTATAGGAGTTACATTATGATTATTACTATTTACTGGTTCATTGTTAGCTGTTAAAGGTTGATTGTTAATTGGCATTTGTGGGCTAAGCCTAGGCATGTTTATATTATTTACTGTATTTGCCGATGCCCTTCTTTTTGACCTTCTCGTAGACATGGTTTGATTTCAATAAGATTCACAAAAAGATCCCTCAAAAATAATTACAAAAATATATACATAACATAAAATCAATTACACCAAAATGATTTCACTTAATTTCAAATTTCATTCCCTCAAATACTTAATTATATTATAACATTAAAAAAAATATTGCACTTGTGAATTGGTGTTAGGCACCAGTTGTAACGTTGAAGTTCGGCAATAACCCATTGTTTTCATAAAGATGATGGAATTATTAAGAAATTTTAGTTACTTTCTTAAAAGTAAATTTACACATATTAAATAAAATAATCTAAACAATTTAATAACAAAGATTTCTATTGCTTGTAGAAATATTTACATTTCCAAAATGTTCCTTAAAGTTATCAAATTCAATTTTCCTAATTGAATAATATTTGTATTGATAAAGAAAAATCATGTTTAAAAAAAGATGTAATTACTGGATATAAATTTAAAAGAATATTCCATCTGCATGTTAATTGGGTTCCAAATAATCAAGGTCTCACTAAAACGTACAATAATAGTAATTATTAAAACAAACATTACCTTTGCTCTTTTGCTAAAAAAAATGAAGCTTGATAAAATCTGAAATAAAGAAATGTGAAAGAAAAGGAAATGAGAAATAGGTTGTCAAACCAATTTTCTTTATTTTATGAACAAGATTTAAGGGAAGGGAGAATAACCAGAATTTAATGTTATGGATGATTGGGAAACAAATACATAAGGAATAATATTAAGTTTATCAATTAATTTTTTAAAACATCCTAATTTAAAAGAAGGGGTTTTCTTTTTGAGATAATTTAAATAAAACCGAATAGGTATTAAGAAATCAAAAGTGAAAAACGAAGATGTGGCATCATGCCACCTTGAAACAACATCTTAAGGATGTATGAAAAGAAAAAGAATAAAAAAAAAATGTCCTTCAGTCGCGAGTCACCAGCACCCAACTGACAAAAATAGCGCGAACCTGCACCTTTCCAAAAACGCAAACGGCTGCCAACCCAATCACTAAAATTGCTATCTGGCGCTCTCTCAGACATGTGCAATGCCTGCACCACCCCAGTGCTAACCAAGCTCCGAATGGTGGCACGGCGAAATCCGAAAATCCCTCCAAGCGAAGCGTCCACAGCAAACCTGTGCGCGTCTCTTCTGAAAGGGAAGGGAAGGGGAAAATGAAACTATGCGTCTTCTATTCAAAATGGCCAGGCAAATTCTAATTTTCGTTTTGAAAAATAGAAAAAAATAAATAAATTAAAGTTTATGCTTGCGTTCAATAAGTTAAAGATAATGGTTAAGTTTAAGAAACAGATGCTAAAATACTAACTTTTATTTTTAGGAGAAGGATTTTAAGGATAAATTAATTTTTGAATAATATTTCTTCATTTAAGTAGTTAGAAAACCATTTCAAATCTCTCCATTGTAGATCTGTTATGATGTACTCTGGAGCTAACGAACTTTAAGCGTGATCGTAACTATAAATTAAATAATGCGTTGTGTTTTAAAAGAAAGTTAAGGAATAAATGAAATTATATTAATACTGACATTTAAGGTTGTTTTTATAAGAAAAACGATCCTAAATAAATTCCGAAATTTATACAAATTGATTTACAAAATTTAATTTGAGCTTTTTGGAGTGAATTGGGTAAACTATTAACGTAATTGAAGCTTAATGATTTACATTCTAAAGAATAATTAACGGATTTATAATAAAATTGTAATGATTTTAATTAAGGAATTAAGAAAAATGTCATAATTCATCATGACAACCTTAACACAGTCATAAAACATGCCAATTCATAAGGTATGCTCTGGTGGTCAAAAAGATAGAAGACAATAGAATCAATTTTGGTGAGTGGTTCATTATCAGCTCAGTATTGTGACTATATAAGCCAGTGTAGGTTATGTTTTCATTTTAATTTAATATTAAAAATATTTAGCATGAAGAAAGATCATAATTTACTTTAATAACAGAAAGTTATGATGGTTTTTTCATCCTTCATTTTTATCACTGTACAAAATTCTTCCCAGCATTATGTTAAATATGTATTGTACTTTCTTATCACAATGTATGTTCCAGCATGTAACATCACTTTTGACTTATGTACAGGTATGCATTATACGCCATTACAAAAATGTAAAAGTAAAAATTAAAAAAGATTAGCACCAAAAATGAGATTTCTACCTTTATGAGCATGGCATTTACTTACAAAAAATTATTTTAAATGTTCTTTAAGTTTGTATTACCATATATTCTGGCACATAACATGTGCCATGCTTCAATTTGAGACTCTATTTTTCAGTATATTAGCCAAATTAATTTCACTATCACTTTTGCAAAGAAATGTCCACGATATGTAACATGAAAAATGTAATAACTAGTAGTAATATAAAGAAAAAAAATTAACAAATACAAAGCAAAACAAATGATACTGTTATGCCCATCTGTCTATTTGAATCTCTTCAAAGAGTTCTGAATTGTCGCATCTTTTCTTAATTTCTAATCTTACTTGGTGTATAATGTGCTCCTATAAATTTTGCTCAATTCTTGGATATCAAAAATGTGTCTTTTATACCATAATAGACGGAAGATATTTTACTTTAGAAAGTTATTTATTGAGTTTCCTCTTCTAATATGTCATGACAATTTCTTTGCAAAAAAAAAGAGGGTGCATAGTACAGTGAACACACCTAAAAACAGAGATGTACAGTCTAAAATTGTGGGAGCCTTTTATGCACCAGAATATACAGTATTTAAAAAAAGGGCATGAAATAATAAGAATATTAAGGCAGAGAGAAATAAAACATTTAACAGTGAAACTTTATGAAACAAAATATTTTCTGTAGAAGCTTTATTTTCCTGCCCCTTTAAAAAAAATTTTAAATATTTAATTTCTATCTCTTAAAATTATTTCATTTTATAGGGTCCAAATGCCAAACCTGTAGTTTCCTTTATTGCTGGTTTAACTGCCCCACCAGGTCGTAGGATGGGGCATGCTGGTGCAATTATATCTGGTGGTAAAGGTGGAGCTAAGGAAAAAATCGAAGCCTTGACTTCAGCTGGTGTCACTGTAACACGCTCACCAGCCCAGATGGGTTCAACTATTTTACAGGTAACATTAATTTTTAAATACAAAATTATATTAAAGTTGTACAATTTGCAATTTTTCGAGGAAGAAATAATTAAAAGAATGAATTATGAAAATCTCTAAAACTGTATTAAGTTGAAATATTTGACATAGTATAGTAGCTCACAAATTTGGCTAAATTTTCTAATATGAATATCAAGTCTCAAAAGAATAAATTTTTAAAACCAGGAAATTACTTTCCCATGCAAAATATATCACATACATCTTTTTAATATGCAATGAAAGTTTGAAGTGTTATTAAAATATAAGTAAAATCTTTCAGCTTATAAAATTGACACTTTTTAATAAAATAATTTGAAAATAGGTTTACAGGAGTGTTATTAAAAATCATGTTTAAAGAAAATAGAAACACTTTGTAAGCACAATTTGTATTCAAATAATAAATGGGACTGTGTATTGCTTATTTTTGCTATTTAAAACTATTTTAAAAAATACTATTTAAAATTTCTATCAAATTACTATACTATTTTAAAAACTATAAGTTCTTTATCTTATAATGTTATGTCTTTCTGTCTTTGATTTGCTTTTTAACCCCTGAATGTCTGTGAAATTTTTTTTATTTCCACAAAATGCTTTGTGAAGCATAGGTTTGTGTCATTTTGTTCCATGGTTTGTTATGGATAAAAGTTTTTGCAACTCTATTTTTGTTAAAACATTTTTCAGCAAACTTCTTGTTTTCAGTTTAAGATTTTTATTTTTCCTCTTTTTAATATGCAATTAAAAAAGGGAGGTAGGGATGATATCATAGCAAGATGCTACAAATTCTTTTTAAATTTTCATTCTGCTTTAAAATAGCAATAATTCATTCTGCAATAAAATTTTCATGTGACTGCAACTTCAATCACATTTTCAACTAATGCAAAATTAAGTGTATTTTTCAGAAAATTCTTTCCTATACTTCAAACTGTATCAGAAAAAATGATAATGAATAGATATGTTATTAAGGCATATAAAAGCTGTAGTAATTAATTATAAAGCTATACAACACACTGTTAATTTTTTCCTTCATAGTATATTTTTGTTCAAAGTGAATACTCGTGTCATTTCATGTTCAGTACAGTTTTATTTTCCTTGTTGAACAACATATTTAATCTTATGATTGTTACAACAAAAGTACTTTAAATAACACCATTAATAAAGAATATTTAATATCTGTTTTTCAATAATTAATATATACAGTGGATTAGCTTACTTCATAATAAATATCATTTGTATTAAAGATATGATAGTACTTTTAATTTACCGAGCTGTTTAACCCATTAACTGCTGGTGTTGTGTTGACAAAACAGTCAACATAAATGTGTATAAAAAATTAGCTATCAAACGAATTTTACATTAATAGTAATTTTTAAGTAGAGAACATTATGGTTAATAATTCAATAGAAAAATATTTTCTTTCAACATTTTTTTTTCTGTTTAATAACAAGTTCAAAACTTAAAGCATTTTTAAAGGAAAACTTTCACATTGTCGTTTTTGCTAAAGAAATATAGTTAGACAAATGTAAACTTTAGAGTAAATCTATTTTTAGTCAAAGTACATCAGAACATTCAACGAATCAGTTGCTTTTGTTATAGTGGGGGAGGAAGAGAAAATAGCTGTTGCATTTACGCAACGTCAGCGGGAAAGGGGTAGTTCCATTATTCACTCATGTCGTTCGACTCTGTGGAAATTTTCTTATTCTGTGCTCATAGAAATTCTTGCAACTAGATATTTTACATTAGGGAAAGGTCTTCAAAGAATTTTTAATAAAGATTCATGTAATGATGACGGGAACAAAACTGATATTATCGTTATTTCATCAGAAATAGGAGAAATTATTGATGAAGAAGAACGAAAGGATAATATGTCAAAAGATGATAATGATATTTTACCATGCGCTATTGCTGACGAAATTGAAGTGTGCGTAAAAAAGAAGTTTGTACCCTCTAAAAGTAGTACGAGTCATACATATAAAAAAAAAACTGGAGACTTGAAGTGGATAAAGATGGAAATATTTATTATGACTCAGCCAAAAAATGAAGAAAAAATAAAACCTTGACAAATGCGGGAAGATATAATGATTATGTTCGAAAAAAAAAACTCTCACTTAGATTTCAGATGTGAAGTTGCATTGTACCTTTTACAAACTCCCTTTGAATGTAAAGAGTTAGCTCTGAACAGATCAGCCACAAAAAGGCATAGTAAGTTCCCCATGCAAAAGCCATTACAGACAGAATGCGGACATTTAACCCTTTCTGGGGCACAGCATTTCAATTTCTAAAATGTTGAAATGAATGAATGACACCGGAATTTATGAACAGTTACATAATAAAGAAAAATTACTTTACCAAAATTCTGGTGCCATTATGGCATTTGGGAAATAAAAATAATTGGTTTCATAAATACACGACTGCCACTGAAAGGGGAAATCGACAAGTCAGATGACCGCAGAAGACTGCATTGTAAACAATGCCATAGCCAGAATGTTTATTGCTGCAGTAAATTTCTGATGTTGTTTTACATCATTAGTGTAGCGAATATTTTGATACTTGAAACTGTTTTCTGGATATGATCAGTAATTTCTAAAGAAAAAATAAATTTTAATAATAAATTATTACCTTTAAAGTGATTGTTTGCTGTCTAAATTGTAATAAAGCTAAAAAATGCCCAAAAATGCAATAAAACTCCGCTGATGCTCAGTTGAACTCACTAAACATCAGTACTCTTATTCCGCTGACGTTGCGTGAACGCAACACTCGATTTTTCGTAAGCTAACACAAATTTTGTTATTTCCACTATAAATTAATGTTATATATGTTCAAATGAATAACCAATATCATTTGTATAAAAAAATTTAAACCCTTATAGTTTTGGCGGTTAATGGGTTAAGCTTCCTAATTCTTTATCTTGGGAAATGAAAAAATTTTACCATAATTTTAATTAGTGCTGACATGGTTTAAGTTTTATATATATATATATATACATACATACATACATACATGTATACAGGGGTGGGAAAATACATCATTTTACTGGCCACTTGCGAGTGAATTTTCTGACAAGGCGAGTGACTTTTTAGGTAGTCTTTGAAAATTGCAAACTATAGAAGTATGCCGAAAATGTTTTTTTATTTAGTAGTTAGCTATATTTTTCAACTTTCCTAATTACTGCGATGGAAACATGGTATGAAGTTCTACTTTATATTAAACTTTCATCTCTTGTTTATATTTCTTAATTTTATAGGAAAAAATATATGAAAATGCATTATAGTAATAGTAATCAACTATTTTTGAGTTGCATAATTTTGATAAAAATTTTCAACTGTACATTGCATTTTACTGGCTGGTGAAATAAATCCTTTGCTGGTAAGATTTTCTAGAAATTCCCCACCCCTGCATATATATAAACCGCATGGTTTATATATATATATATATACATTTTATATATATATATGTTTTATATATATATATATGTTTTATATATATATTTGCTTTTACATTTTTTTAAAAATTAATCCATGTATATTTTAATCAATGTTAATCAATGAAAAACAATTCAAGCATGTCAAAGAGCGATTCACAAAAAATTGATGGCACTTTTGAACATTTACTATAGTTTCAAGCCAAAAGTTGTCAATTTCAGCAACATCTTCTACAGAAAAGAATTTATCTATGCTTTTGAACATTTGCTATAAACTTTCAAGCCAAAAGTTATCAATTTCAGCAACATCTTTTAAAAAAAAAGAATTTATCTATGATATTACAACTTTTAAATGATAGAAAAGTCAGGAATGTAATATACAGTATTGTGGCAATTAATTGAGAAATGCATTTTTTTCATAAAATTCAGTTTTATTCAAATTTTGTATGGATACATTGAAAACTAACAAGTGATATGATCTCCCCGAGACTTTATAACATCACAGACACGTTTTGGCATGAATGTACTAGACTGGCACATATAGATTTAATTTCAACGTCTCTGAACCATATGTCAATAACGGTCGAAATTAGCTTATCCATCGTTGTACAGTCAAACTTGTGAAGCCGTTTTTTGACAATAGCCCACAAATTTTCAATCGGATTCGAATCTGGTGAATTCCCGGGCCAATCCAATCCAGTAAGTTTGTGTTTTGAGCAGAAATTTTGGATTTGCTTCGAAGTGTGACATCGCGCACCGTCTTGTTGAAAAACGCAATCTCTGTTCGGCCACAGTTTAGACATGGTTGGAAGCACATTTCGGGTCAATATGACTTCGTAACTGTCACTGTTCATCATTCCTTCTACGGGAACAAGAGATTATGTCCCCAAATTGCTGAAACATCCCCAAAACATCTTTTTAGACGGATGCTTGGGTGCTTGATTAATGTGATGCTGATTGAGAGGTTCTCATTTGCTCCTTCTCACGAACTTGGTTCAAAATCCCTGAACCAAAAATGTGTTTCGTCAGAAAAGAGAATCTTCTCCCATTCCTTCTCAGTCCATGTTTTGTATTTTCGTGCCCATTCCAGCCTTTTTTCCTTCATGCGAGGCGTGAGAAGCTGCTCCTTGTACGGTCGACATGCTCTCCGCCCGCGTTCTAACAGCCTGTATCGCACTGTTGAAAGTGCAATATGACCTACTGCCGCCATGGACCTGGACAGGTCAAAACTGGTTAATCGGGGATTTATAACACTCATTTGATGTAAAGTTTTGTCGTCATGAACCGAAGTTGATCTTTTCCGGCCACATCTTCCAGAACCTTTGGTTCCCTCATTTCCTGTTTTCTGAAACCGCTTCCAAATCCTCCCGACACTTGCTGCACTCACTCCACATATTTTACCTATTTCCTCGAACGTCTTAGAAGTGTGTTCTCTAAGCGCAATCACTTAAGTACGTGCTTCCGCACTGATATCCATGACGTTAATGATCCCCACAACAAGTGAAAAACTAATACTGCGGAACACTTGCCACCTGGCGGGGGAATTTGAACACCTGCTGCTTACCAGGTGCATAAGAACACCTGCCACATAGATAATAACTGCCATTTGAGCTCTGAGCTAATTTGGAGTGCTGCTTCCTAAGCTTACGTGTGATAAAATGAAAAAAAGGACATTTCTGAATTAATTGCCACAATACTGTAGAAACATCTATGTTAATAAAAGAAAATTTTTGTCTGTATGCGTCTTTTTTAAATGATGACTAGGAAAATCTATTGCACTTTTAAAGACCTATAAATATGGATAATGATAGATGAAGACAGGTCCGAATGCATCTGAGACTCTGACTTTCCATTTTTTGATAATTAGTCAAGATATTATTCAAAAATCTTTATTGAATACTAATGAATGAGATTCAGTTCTGCTTCTACTTATGCTTTTCTTTAAACTGTGTGCATGTCACTTGGGGAAAGGGAAATACAAACTGTAGTTCTAAACTATAAGCATGTTGGAGTGTTTTCCTATGACGACTGAAACCCATCTGTTAGCCCATCCTTTGGTAGCAATTTTAATTTTTTTTTATTTTCCAATGTTTATGGTAATTTCTCTGACTCATGTTAAAGTCACTTCAATGTCTTAAGAAATCTTAAGCAATAACTGCCTGCTTAAGAATAATAAAAAATAATAATAATAATAATAAAAACTATTTACAATGTAAACTGAGAAAATGACAGAAAGGATCAGAGGTCATCATCAGAAGGTGTGTCTGAGTACAGATAATTATTTCTAAAAATGATTTCACTTTTCTGTATAAATCTCATTAATATAGATATCCTGTTTGTGTGTATGGAACTTTCACCAATATAATTAATCCAGTCTGAAATTGTCATACTTCTGGGCTTTTTAACGTGATAATATGCTTTCAGAGGACAATCTAGTACATAGTGCAGTGAAGTGTGGGAAGACCATAAACACAAAAAGGTGAATCACGTTTACCTATGTTGTAAAGATATTTCTGGAAAGGGCTATGTTTTGTGAAGCAAAAAAAAAAAAAAAAAAAAAAAAAAAAAAAAAAAAAAGGGAATGATTATCTGCAATAAATTCAATATGGGTACACTTGGTAATAGATAATGTATGTAGCGGCCTGTGTTTTCATTGGCCCATCTTTGCTGCCAGCCGTTTTTTATTATTTCCGTTTTAATATATATTTTAAACGCAAAGCCAGAAGTGAAAGACATTTGTGTTTTGTACAATCGCTTTTGCCGTTGTATCACCTAATCCACTCCCTGTTACTCCTGAGTGCCCTTTTACTTATTTAAAGTGGGAAATCTTACTGGATTTGTGTACTAAACTTGAAATCATAAAGTCAACTGTATCTGTGTTTTGTAGAGCCATTAATCTTGAGAGGCTATCTGAAGAGATTAGGATGTATGTCACTAGGATTATCATTCTTATGCATTTGGAGCAAAGTAGTGTTTGTCTATAAAAAGTGTCATTTTTATATTTAAAAACAAAATATTATGAAATAATTAAACTTTATGTTGAATGTATTCTTATTTCTGTTTTCTGGTTGATTTAACATGTCTATTTTCTTTTTATCATAGCATATAAAGCCCTGAGTCATTCCGCAGTGATAGGACTGAATATTAGCAAGCATCCTCATCCTTCCTGCAAGAGAACTTAATTCGATCTCAAGATTGAGTGATTTTGGCATTTGCTGTGTTTTATTGTCCTTTAATTTAATAAGGAGTCTACTTTTTTAAGCAAAAATATTTGTTGTTGATTGAAAAAGCCTTTATAGTTTCTGAAAAATAAATTATTTATACCCTTAAATCTTTTAGTGTGTGTGTTTTTTGTATCTTTTAATGAAAATCTGCTTTCCACTTTTTTTCATTGCTTGTCAGGTTGACTTAATTATTTCGAGTTGAGATTTAACTCTTTCAGTTCAGTTTGGTTTCGGATTGATCTGATTTTTCAAAAAAATGCCTAGCATATTTTCAGATAAAAAAAAAAAAAAAAATTACATATTTGAACATTAATGAGTATATATATTTATTTTTCAACATAAAATAAAAAATTGATATTAGAGATATAATTCTGGACTATTTTTCCATAATTGTATTAAAATGTGGATTAATTTTCTTTCATTTCAAGTTTGGGTTGACAAAATTTCTTTTGCTGGGTTCAGGTTGACTTGAATTAGAATTTCCGGGTTCAAGTCAGAATGTACCCAGCACATGCACATGCAAGACTCTAATTTTAAAAGATGGTAGTGCATACTACAATAAACAAATTTTAGTGTGTGTGTTTTTTGTATCCTTTAATGAAAATCTGCTTTCCACTTTTTTTCATTGCTTGTCAGGTTGACTTAATTATTTCGAGTTGAGATTTAACTCTTTCAGTTCAGTTTGGTTTCGGATTGATCTGATTTTTCAAAAAAATGCCTAGCATATTTTCAGATAAAAAAAAAAAAAAAATTACATATTTGAACATTAATGAGTATATATATTTATTTTTCAACATAAAATAAAAAATTGATATTAGAGATATAATTCTGGACTATTTTTCCATAATTGTATTAAAATGTGGATTAATTTTCTTTCATTTCAAGTTTGGGTTGACAAAATTTCTTTTGCTGGGTTCAGGTTGACTTGAATTAGAATTTCCGGGTTCAAGTCAGAATGTACCCAGCACATGCACATGCAAGACTCTAATTTTAAAAGATGGTAGTGCATACTACAATAAACAAATTTTGTACAGTAAAATAATATCTCAGTCTATTTATATTGTCAAAAAATATAGGGTACCTTACTCCAATCCGAATTCAGATTTTTGTTCATAACTTTTAAGATAATGCTTTTATGATAAATATTTTAACAAATTTGAAATAGACATCCTTTTTGTGAGCAATACAAGAATTTCACAAGAAATATTGATAGTAGCCACCATCCTTATCCAAAAAGCACCGAACTAGTGGTTCTGTATTTCTAAATGTAATTTACCTTGCATAAGGTTTCACTTACCAAAATGCTGTATACTTCCATCGCTTTTCATGGTATCATTGCATTTCATACACAGCATAATGAGTGGATTGAAAATCGTTGTTAAATATCTTTATTCTAGTTAAAGTTAATAATGATAGTTATGTTCATATTGGAATTATTACACTCAGTATTTTTTAGAGAAAAAATGGATTACATCCCTGGTTTCTTACACAAAAATTGTTTGTTTCATATAAACAAACTTTTTTTTAAATCACCCTGCATTATGCTCCAATACTTTTTTGTTTTCACATTTCTAGACATTATTTTTGCTATCATAATTATTATTAAAACCTGACACCCAGTTAAAAAAAATTACCAATATTAATATGACAATATTTCACTGAATATCAGTCAATAGCTTTCTCCTGATATGGCACTTGAGTTATCTTGATAATGTATGGAGTACAGCAGATTCTAATTAATTGGGACACATCTGTTCTTCACAATTTGTTCCAATAAAGCAGTTGCCCCAATTATCAGAAAGAAATTTAGTTACAGATATATTTCGATTTTGTTTTCGACATGTTCTTCTAAATAAATGGTGTCCCAAATAACTAGAATCTACTATATTAAATAATAGCACACTTGGAATAACATTGTGTTACTGTAAGAAAATATGTTTTATTTACTTGCTTTATATTTTTATAACATTTTCTATGTATGTCTTACGAGAAGGAAAAGTAGATTGTATTTTCAATTTAATAGACATGGCAATATGTGCAAATTCTCTGCTTTTTAAATAAAAGTTTCACACTTTATTACTCGAATTTAATATCCATCTCATTTTCTCTTTGTTAGACTATCTTACAAATAATAATAAACCTGACCTTCTGCAATCACTGCATTTATTAAAAGTTTACTTAAACCCTCTACAATTTTTTTTTTTTAATCTTCTAATGCAAAGTGTGTCAAAGTTTTGCGAAAGTTTGCTATGAAAAATGTGCTTTACATTTATTGCTGTTTACTGAATATGCTGTTATTGTAATTAAGCAATAAATAATTACTTAAAGTTGCTTAGTAATAATTACATTAGTTATATCAGTACATTGATCTTCGAATCTGTATACATATAATCTGGAAGATTGCATTATAACTGTGCTCCTAATTTTTTTCGTTTGCTATTTAAATACATTTCGAGGAACTTCAAAAATAGTAATAATAATAATGCTATAGTTTTTTGTTTAACTTTTAATTATAAGTTTGGTTCTCTTTTGTATATAAATTTTACGAATTTAAAATTCTGTTTTGTTTCTTTTTATTATTATTTTTATTTATTATTTAGTGTAGAAAAAGAGAGATGGAATAATCAACTAAATGAAATGAATAATTTAACTTCCAAATGAAGATCTATACTAATTAAAGAAAGTTTTGCTCTGTGTGTGGTGTCTATCTGTGATGCGATGACTAGTGAAATCTACCACACATAGAAGTCTGAAAATTCAGGTGAGAATAGCCCAAGGTAGAGGTCTGCATGGGCCGGAATTTCCAGGCCCAGCCCAAACGAAAGCTATCTTGGCCCGGCCTGGTGTAAAAATTGGAAGTTCGGCTCGAGCCCGGCCCGACACAATTTCTACAAAAAAAAAAAAAATCAGTTTTTTTTTTTCCAACATACAATTACGATTCTTTTAATGAATACTGCATGCATATTTATGGGAACATTTTGCAGTATATTTTACATTACTGTGATGTTCGCAAAACAGATAACACACAATAATGATTAATGATTACTTACAGTGTTTCAGTCATCGTGTCTACAGACATTTCAAAATGGAAATAAGGATTCATTAAAAGATTAATGTAGTTCATCAGAATAAAGGATTAAAAACATGATAACTTTTGAAGCTGTATAATAAAAAGTAGATTTGTGAAAATATTTCTCTCACTTTTAAGGCTTATCTCAAATTCAAAGGAGCTACATTTCGACACATTTATGAATTCTTTTCTTTTCGGAAACGCATAAGATTGGCAGGTATTGTTATTCAGAAGCTATGTAAATGTCGTTTTTTCATAGATAAAAGCAATATATCTTTCTGAAAATACTGTCAAAGTTAGAGTTTTGAATCGAATTTCCAGAAGCGATGGCACAGGAAAGGAGAAAAACGTACAGTCACGTGACAGGAATCTCTGTTATCTCTGTAAGTAATTTATCAAATATGGAAAAAGCTATTTGTTTCCAAATGCCTTCAATAGGCAGGCCTGTCAATTTTATGCCTTTATAGTTAAAAATTTTGTCAGAAAATGTGTCTGAAAGCTTCGCATTGTTGAGCGGTGAATATGAGAACCACCTTTGTATTTCCAAAGATACTGTTAAGAGAAGTTCATTATCACTATTAATACTACAAAACACAATGACTGTTCTCCAGAGTGTTCTGCACATCCTGAGATCGATTAAGACCAGTTCCATCCTGGCACGAGTCTGCTGAAAAAAAATTAAACTCTAAATCAGACATCTTGCAACTGTACAATGCCGATCTCTGGACATGTTACATTACTGTATTGATGTTGTTAAGCTCGCATCGGCTCGTGACGCACATTTATTCTTCTCGAGAAAATCATTTTCATTGAAAATGGCTCGTATTGTATCGGCTTAGCTTAAATTTTTATATCGGGCTGATAGGCCCGATTAATTTTTTTGCCGGCCCGGCCCGTTGAAAAAATTGTCCTAATTCTGACGGCCCGGCCCGGCCTGTTTGAAAAGTCACCTTTATTCCGCTGGGCCGGGTACGGGCCAAGCCCGGGCCCGTGCAGACCTCTAGCCCAAGGCAGATTCTCATGCTCAGGTTTTTAATTAATAGCCAAGGTGTTAATTAAAAACATATAAAAAAAGCAATCTTTTTTTCCATGTTTGCCTGTACACATGCTCAGACCCTCCATTCCTAAGCATGTAAAAGGGAAAATCCAAATGATTTTTTTTTTTTGTGTGTGTGTGTGTGTGTGTAGGAGGAGGAGGGGGGGGGTCTACTTGTCTTAACACACCGTTTGAGATATGGATAAAGGGAAGACATACTCTTAAATTTCATACTTTTATACCTCAAATGCTGCAATCAGTTTGAAGAAATATTGTTATTAACCCTTTGAAAAAAAAAAATTAAGGTTTGTTTTTGCATTTGACTTTTTCTCTCTTTTGGCGATGCTTCCCAAAGGCTCAATTTCAGATATAGCAATCCACAAACATACCTATATACATCTGAAACCCTCTTCTCTTTGACAGTGCAATCAGTTTTTAAAACTACGAATTTTAACCCTTTAAAAAAAATTTGTGGCTGCATATCACTTCATGCCTGTCGAAGATTGTCTTTTTTCTAAGCTAAAAGTAACCAAATGTTTGTATTTCGACACAATCTCTTTAAAGCATCTCGGCAGACTGGATTTACTAAAAACTACTTCATGCCTGTCGAAGATTGTCTTTTTTCTAAGCTAAAAGTAACCAAATGTTTGTATTTCGACACAATCTCTTTAAAGCATCTCGGCAGACTGGATTTACTAAAAATATATAACTGAGAAATTTTTGATGAAAATGCAGGCTGCTTCACCTCATGTTTGACATATTCTGATCTTAACAACAATTTTTCTGTTGCTGTAGAATCTCACAATCTCAACGTAATCTAGGCTGAATAGGTGACGAGTAACTAAAAATGTAAAGTTTTTACAGAATAAGGAGGGTCGTTCATAACCAGTGTTGCCAGATCTATTGTCATATAAAGCGGAACAACAGCGTTTAAATCAAGAAATAAAAATACAGTAAATCATATCAAAATGGATCCTGATTATCCCTTTAAGACCGGCCCGCATGATCAAGCAGATTAGACATTCATTTAAATTTTTGCTTCTGAGTCGTACGTAACAGTCATATGTAATATAAACCTAAATCGAATGATCGTTCTGGTTTTCAGAAAGAGTAAAGTATCATTTTTTATCAACAGATAGCAGTTGTAGTACATGTTTTACTTTCAGCCGGCATGACTAGCTCTGTTTACAAGTACAAGGGATACAGCTCATCGGGTCTTAAAGGGTTAAAATGGAAGTCTGTCTTTAAAAAATTCATAGCCCATATGGAACAAATACCATGCAATTGTAACTTCTAAGATGGAATCATTCTGTAGTCACATGAAATTCTGTTTTAGTAGGTTTTACTTTACTAAATAAACACAATAATCTTATACCGCAAAATCGCACAGCGGCAAAACAAAACTTCATTTTGGAGAGGTTCACAACTGAGCAGTTATAAATACATGGTATTCCTAGAGTGTCTAAATAATTTTTTTTCCAGTTGCACTAGGTATTCCCTCCCTAGGGACTATGAAATTATTCATGTTTAAGACAGGATTCCATTATAGACTAATTTTACCTAACGAGGTACAGTAAAACCTGTAAAAAAATACGTTAGGGACCAGAAAAATATTCAGCTATTGTAGGCAGGTTTCCCTCTTAGCAGGTATAATTTTATGGTATTCTTTTTGATGGGACTATATTTTTACGAATATAGACATGTTCTGTTATCACAGGTTTTACTTCAGATAAAGACATATCTATGAATACCATAGTTTTAGAACAATTTGTGCATCCTGGAAAAACGGACTTTTGGTTTTGACATCTTACTGGATATTTTTGTGGGATGAGTCTTTATGACCCCTAAAAATTGAAAAATCTGGCAACACTATTCACAACTCGTTATATTGTACTGCCTGTTACTCTAACGAAAGTTCTAGCAGAATACAGTACACAAGTAAGTACCACATACTGTAGTGACCAAAGAAAAAAATTGGAGTTTAAGTGGTAATTGCCACTTATGCTAAACATAGATTACATTTTCAAATATTAAAAAGCACATACAATGATATACACTAAATTCCTACTGAAAAGAAAAAATGCTTGATGTGATGATTAGTTTTCAAAAAATTATATTCCGTACTCTACGTACAAAACATAAGTTTTCATACAAATTTGAGTATTTTTCCAGGAATATAGATCACAATATGTACGAACTTTAGTTCTATATACAATATGAAAGTTCTTTTCAAAAGAAAAAATAGCTAACTCTAATAACATATTTAAATATCGTCATTTCTATGATACCACCAGCTTTTTTTTTTTTTAAGATGATTTCTACTGGTGGTCAAGCACAACATTATTTAGTGAGTACATTTTCATTAAAAATAATTATTGAGTGATATAGAACGTCGAGATATTGGGACGTGAATTAGCTGGATTGTACTGTATTTGTAGAAAAAATTATTAAGTATGGCAATATCAAGTGAGAGGGGATATGAATAAATATTTTCATAATTGTAAAAAAAAAAATGTTTTTATTTCAGAATATTTACATATTTAACTTTTTACAATTTTGGATTTATGAGCAAATCAGTTAGTCAGTTTTCATATTACAGATCAAGTACTCTTATGAGATAATTTATTTAAAAGTTTCTGTACAATAAATTACCATAGGACCTTTCCATATCCAACTTTAGCATAATGAGGGGCATAGTGACCATGCCCATAATGGGCATGTCCAAGAAATCCAGTGTAAGCCAATGGAGCATGAGCATGTGGTACTAAAGGAGCATGAGCATGGGCTACATGTGCATGAACAGGTGCTGCATAAGCAAAAGGAGCAGCTTTCACAACAGGTGCATAAGCCAAAGGAGCTTTAGCAATTGCAGCATATGGTAAGGGAGCCCTAGCATAGTGAAGATGTCCTGGTATGTATGCAACAGCTGAAACTGCAGTCAGAGCAGCACAGAGAATAGCAACCTAGAAATAAATGAAAGATAACTTAGCATTGGCCAAAATTATTGAAAAACCCCATATTTAAAAAATGTCCTTAAAAGTTACAGCTGGATAAAATTGTTTAACTGCATACGATTCTGAATCTGTTGATGCAATTATTTTTTTTTTAATGGCAGCAAACAAGTTACTCAACTTTTAATTAAACCATCAGCTTTAAGAAAAGACTTTTTTTAAACTACCAAACCACTTTCTTTTCTGGAGGTTTTGTTGTGTTATGCAAGTTAATAGATAATTATGAATATTGAAATAAGCCTTGCAAAAAATGCCAAAACGTAAAGAACTTAATCTTCAGCAATTGAAAGAATAAGGAATTTGTGTGTGTTTGTGTTAAAAAAATTAATAAAAAATATTTTACTAAAATTACATATTTTTTACCTTGTAATTTTATTTATAAAAATAATTAAAAAAAACAATTTTTAAATTATTTGCTTTATTGAATTTTTTCAAATAAAAAAATGTCTTTTTTATTTTCTTTCTGAAGATCAGTTTCTTTGCTTTGGCATTTTCTGCATGAATTATTCTAATTTTTCTGATTATCTAGCATAAGACAAAACTTCTAGTTAAAAGTAGTAATTAAGTAATTTTTTTAAAAAGCTACTTTTTTAAGGAAATGTTGAATTAAAAGTTGCTCCTTTTCAGCCATTATTAACAAAATGTAATGATGAAATCCATAACTGTGTGCAGTTTATACATTTGTATCCGACTATTTTAAAGATATACAGGGTGGTTCAAAAGGTGATGTCCAAACGGCACGTGTGGATGTGTCAGGTCATGAGGAACAAGAATTACATAGGAACTAGGGGTCGGAAACGTGATTGTGAAGGTTCAATTGCATCGTGACCATGGTGAAAAAAAAAAAAGAGATAAAAAACGGTATAAAAAGACTTATTTTACAAAATACAAATGAAAAATGTTACAACTCATAACAAGTGTTCAAAATGTGCCTCATTAGCCGTCATGCATGCTTCACATCAGCGCCGCATGGAGTCGGCCCTGTAGCATGGCCTCCGCGATCACCGGACCTAAATCCCATGGATTTCTACTTCTGGAGATATCTTAAGTCTCTGGTGTACGAGGTACCCATTACATCGACCTAATGGCACGGATCGCTGAAGCGGCGGCACGTGTCCAAGAGACTCCTGGCCAATTGGAACGTGTTTGCGATTCCATGCAGCGCTGATGCATGCATCACGGCTAATGGGGCACATTTTGAGCACTTGTTATGAGTTGTAACATTTTCATTTGTATTTTGTACTTCGATTAAGTTTTTTGTAAAATAAAGTTATTTTTACACCGTTTGTTATCTTTTCTTCACGTTACGATCACGATGCAATTGCACCATCACGATCGCGTTTCTCTCCCCCCCCCCCATTCCTATGTAATTTTTGCTCCTCATTACCTGACACATCCACACGTGTCGTTTGAACATGACCTTTGAACCACCCTGTATAATAAAAAATATAGGGGTGATCAATACTTTTGATACAAGACTGTATTAAAAATTCCAGGACTTGTTTTAAAGCTTTTATATGAATGGATATTAATTAGAAAATGACCATAGGCTAAGGAAGCAGCGCCCCCACCCATCCACCCTCTTTGAATGAATTTACCCAAAACCCAAATTGTTTTTTCCATTATTATTTCAGAAATTTTGCAAAATAAATAATGTTTCAAGAGATTTAATACGTGAATGATTTTGTATTTATAATTTCAAAAACGTTTGCTTCACAAAAAATATGATATTGAAAACGGAACAAGTGCATTATTTTACTATGCTATATTTTATTTTATTTCTATAGAGCAGTGGTTCTCAACATGGGGCGTATGCCCCACTGGAGGGCAATTTCAAATTTGTAACCCACCCATGCTCTGTCTTTTTTTTTTTTTTTTTTTTTTTTTTTTTTTTTAAAGTAATGTTTTAGGCTAAAAATAAAAGTAATACATATAAAATTTAAAAATAAATATATTTCTTTTGATTTAAAAAAAGTTCCAAATTAAAATGTTTAAAATGGAAACAATACCAGAATAATTATATGAACAATCTTTAAAAATATCTTACCAGTCCCTCCTCCCTTTTTTTTTATTATTGAAAATTTCTATACTTTGTCTGGTTACTAAAGTATTATACAATTTTTCTCAATTATTTATTGAATAAACTATACTAGATTAATTTTCACACAATTATTCTAATTGGTAAACAAATCATATTAGATGTAAAACATCTAATATGAATGAGCTATATTTATCTATTCTCCCTGCTGTATGTAACACGAAGAAACTTTTACTGGTGAAATTACTTAGAGTATACCTAAATGTTATTGTCTTTAACGTATTTAAATATATATATATATATATATTTGAAATAACTGAACGTGATACTACCAATTTTATAAAATTTATAAATCGTTAATAGAATTAGAAAAAGAAATGGATAAATAGCCAATATATATGGCTGTAGTACAGGCTTCTTACACGGTAAATGGATATTAAACATATGTAACAGGGATGTCAAACTGTGTCCCGCCGGATGCCAGTAAAATTTTATTGTAATCATTGTTTAATCTAATCATCGAATCTCTGCGATTCAAAATGTCAAATATTTCTTTAAAAAATTAGTGGTATCCGGCGGGCCACAGTTTGACACCACTTAGTATATGCGATTTGAATTTGAAAAGCGAAAAAGGTAAATGTGTTTTGGTGGGGAATAAATGACCACATAAAGATAAAATATATAAAGGTCAGAATCTTGAAATGCTTCTTGTTATCCATAGAAAGAAAATTTCGTCTCCAAAGCTTTTCCAACAACTCTTAATAAGTTACTAAAATGAATTATAAAATGTGTTAGTACAGTAGAACCTCTTTTATCCGAAACTCTCGTTTAACTGAAATTGGCCATTTTTTAAACTTTTTTTTTAACTATCATATATTCCTTTTGTGCTAGTGGTTCTTTCCGAACTATGAGTACATATAAATATTTTCTATCCCTTTTCTTGGAGTTCCTTTAATTTAACATGAGCTTCCGTAAGCTGTGGAGTAGAACGAAGAAAACGAACAAATTAGCAATTCTAAAGCTTTTGAATGTTTTGCAAAAGGCATGGCTGGAGCAGCAGAAAGACTGTGATACTGTTGAACTAATAATATTAAAAAACTCTGCGATAGAGCTCCAAAGCAAAGGCAATCAAAACTGCGACTTTTTAAACCCTTGTAATATATGTAAAAGGTACTTAATTTGGAAATTAAAATTCAGGTATTTTATTCTTGTTTCTATTTTGCTATTGCTTTATTTTTAGTAAACACTTCTTACCATAATAAGAAATACTGCATATATTTCTCCTTAATCTTAAAATTGAAGCATTCTCGATTTTCCGAAAGACGGTCGGTCCCAATTACTTCGGATAATCGAGGTTCTACTGTATTATCAATTTTAATGCTAAATGTGACAGTCTCTTTAGGAATTTTGTGAAGATAAAAATGTAGACCATATAACACTTTTGTGAAACATTGAGGTAAGTTTAGAAGGAACAACAAAACGATATTGGGATAAAAGTGAAGCATTGTATTGCATTTAATTAAAAAAATTATGTTAAAAACACATTTGTGGCAGTAAATTCACATCATGATAAGCTAAAAAATGTGAAATGAATGTTATTGTTAAAACTCTAAGGACTTCTTTCAAATGAATAGAGTTAATTTTTTTAAATAATAAGAGATATATGTGTGTGAGGAAGCGAGGTAGGGGGGGGGGGGATAGTGATTTTACAGATGGTTAAGTGGGGCGTGGACAATAAAAGGTTGGGAACCACTGCTTTAGAGTATATTGGGAAAATATTCTTCAGAAAGAACCATATAAGGTAACAATTTAACTAATGATCTTTAAAACATTTCCTGTCACACATCAATGCGCCGCGGTACAGAGGTTCAAAACCTCTGCTTTAGATCATTATAATAGTTATACTAATTAAGTTCTGCATGGATAAGTCTCCTTTCGCTTTTATAAATATAAATTTGCGTGAAAATGGAAATTTTCTTAAACAAATAAATAAACGAGAAACATTGTACAGTCGTGGGGAAAAAAAGTAAACACCCTCTACTAACTCTGCAACTAATTATAAGAGAAGAAAGTTACTGGTACTAAACGATTGGAAGTAAAGGCTACTTTTAAATGATGTAAATAAAATTTGCTTAGCGGGTCATCTACAAATTAAAAACAGATCAAACTTTTTTTTTTCAATGGCAACGTCCAATTTCGACAATATATTTTAAATCTTTAGTTCAAACTATGCCTAGAAACGAAATTTCAAGTCATTTGAATGATAAGTTTTTGAATTACAAACATTCAAAATTTAGAGCTTCTGATGTTAAATTGCATTTTCATATTTTTATTAATATCTCTTGAAATTATAATCCTAATGTGATATTTTTTTGTGGGGTTATAATACTAAAAAACCCAAACTTAAATACATAGAATTTGTAATTTTAAAATTTTCATAATATGAATTATAAAATTAATATTGGAAAAAAATATGAATTGCAACCTACAAATTTTTGATAGATTTATATTTATTATGTCCTGCTTTATGCGAATTATCAATTTTAAATTTATCTTCCAAATAGTTTTCGAATTATAATTAAAAAACGTCAAAATGAGGGTTTAAGGGGCCCTCTATGATGTGTAGAAACGCATATTTGGAAAAAATATATATTTTACTCATTTTATTGAAACATATTAAGCGAGTGAAATGGTTCTATTGGCAAGAAATAATATTTTAATAGAAGTGACATAGTCATTCTGTAGCACTTCAACAATCGAGTACCTAATTTTAATTTGGATACAACCCCTAAAATGTGCTTATTTTAAAATAATTAATGTCTCTGAAACTAATCGTACGAATTTCATGAAAATTTATTTTTAGGCTAATTGAAGGATGTAGAGTTTTAGTATGGTGTAAAACTTGGGTATTGCTATTGAAAAAACAAAGCTAGGGTTCTTTTTTTTATATGTAGATGGCCCCTAAGAAAATATTATATACAGTCGGACCTCTATTTAACGAACCTCTATTTTGCGAATTTCTCTATTTTGCGAACTTTTACTTGAAACGAAGAACATTACGCAAATTTCTTCGTAAAATAACCTCCAAATAGCGAAGTACATTCTCTATTTAACGAACTTTTTGTTGGGATCTAATTTTTTTTTCTCCCTATTTCGCAAAATATTACTGGACATTTCAAACTTATTCTTTCTTTTAACACATTTTATGTTGATCAATGACCAAGACCAGGTCTTACTAGGCACCTAACTCACCGAGAACAGTAAAATGGCTGTGATTCTTTGCTTTTCATCCAAAAAGTGCAAACTTTCAATATCCCTATTTAACCCTCAATGGAGCTGCCCCGAGTCTCCCGTTTTCTAGATTGTTGATCATAATCAGTCGTGTTGGTAATTTCGGTTCTTGTAGCTCGAAAATGTCAAAGCGAAAGTGCTTGAGCATCAAAGGAAAAAAAATACTCTTGATGAGGTGGATAAAGGCGTGAAGAAAAAGAATACTGCTTTAAAATTTGGTATCCCTCCAAACAGATTATCAACCATAATAAAAAATCGTGATTTTAATATAAGATCATTATTTTAACTGAAAATATAATGTATTTCCAGGCAATGTTTTGTTTCATTCTTATTTCCCTTGCAGACTTCTTTTTGATGGGTAAAATAAATAAAACAAATAGATATAATTTATAAAAAAAAGTCTGGTTAATTACTTTTTTAAATTATATTTAGTGTTTATGGACATGTTTTATGTAGTTTAAAGTGTTCTAAAAGGTGACTCTCTATTTAACGAATTTTCCACATAACGAACTTTTTTTCGGGATTTAGCGACTTCGTTAAATAGAGGTCCGACTGTACCTTATTTAAAAGTAGACTTTATTTCCAATCGTTTGATACCAGTAACTTTCTTCTTCAATAATTTGCTGCAGAGTTAGTAGAGGATGTTTACTTTTTTTTCCACGACTGTACTTTGGCAATAATATTGAAATTTGTAGTCCCTGGTATACAAAAATCATTTTATACAGTTTTATAATTGAACATATAACAGTTAAATTTGTGTCCTCTTTATGGTCTGAAGAACCGTGATAAGCGATTAAAAAATCACGCTCCTTGTGATCATTTTGATCCCGCAGACTTTTAACAACTATTTATAGCAACCTTTGTTCTGCTTATTTCAGTGTTTAAGCACGTAGTTCGATATACGTTAAAATCGTGTTTTATTTATTTTTATTTTTTCAGTGAAGTTTTAATTTCGTTTGGCAATTTAGTTATGGAGTATTACACGGAAATAAACAAATTGGGAATTATACACTTTGTTTTAAGAGCAAACGGGTTAATCTTTCGTAATCGGATTGCGCAAGCAGATTTTAAAATGTTCATGCTGGAAAATTACTTTAAAATTCATTAAAAAAAATCAACAAATTGATATATACAGTTTTCAAACAAATAGCGCTGAAAGTATTTTTTGTTTTATATTCGGCGGTGTAAAAATTTGTGCGATATTTAGAAATTTTAAAAAGTTGAAGTAAAAATTAATTTTATCAGTTAGGTCATTGCCACCGCCAATATGCTGCCAGCATTACTCACGAACATTGCTTTATAATATTAGCTTTAAGAGGAAACTGGTTAATCTTTCGTAATTGGGTTGCACGCAGATTTAAAAATATCCATGCTTGAAAATTAGTTTAAAATAGGGATGGGAGTATTCGAATACAAAATGTCTGCATTCTCGATTCAGCCAAGTTCTCAAGTGGTCTCAATTCAGACAGGAGTATTCGAATACAAGCCACCTGACGAAAACTGCGGATTTTGACTGTTTTCATTTTTCATTGTTTCTATGGTTTTATAAGATGTGCCAGTGAATGCTAGTATTCAAATACTAGTTAGACTAATCGGCACTGTTTGACTTTTCTCTGGAATCTTGTAGTTAGAAGGATGATCGAGTAGTTAGCTCGATGCAGCAGCGGTCTTTCGGTAGCTTCAGGGCCCCTAGCCCTCACTTACCGCTTTTCGGTGTCTTTAATTTGTGTAATTTCCCTTTTAAATTTGTCCGGTTAAGAAGTTATTTTAGTTTAACGTTATTTTCTGGTTAAGAAGTTATAAGAAGTTATTTTAGTTTTTAACCGACTTAAAAATAAATAAATAAACTAGTTGGATGTGCCAATCCCAAAACTTTCTTCGATCTTATAAATCTTAATATTTCAAAACCTAGTTACACATGTTAATACTTCAATATTATTAGTTCAATACTATACCAACTTTGATTTTCATCTTAAATTTCTGCTCAAGTATATTAAACGGACTAAAAACGGGTTAATCTATATCATGATATTTGTTAAAATTATTAATTTTTCCTTATTCTGTCGTTATCAGCTGTTTGCGAATAGCCGGCATAGCAGGAAGCGAGTTCCCGCCGCTGCATGAGCCGCCGATGCACAATAGAACTACGAAAAATCAAGAAAAGTATACAAAAATCGCTAGCACGGAGCCCCTTTACCGCGCAATATTTCCAAATTCAAGAAGAACCTGTTGGCCAAAGCCAAAAACAAGCACAAACATTTTGGTTCAATTGTATGCATAATTTTATACGCTGTTCGATGGTACAATAATGTAAATGGCACACAGATCGGAATTATAGCGCCCCCTTCTTTCGGAATTTTTTCAAGTTCAGGGAGGACTTGTTTGCCATAGCCAGAAACATGCACAAAAAATTTGGTTCAATTATATGGATAACTTCATACACTTTTCGATGGTACAATAATGAAAATGGTACAGACATCGCAATTATAGTGCCCCCTTCCGGCAGAATTTTTCCAAATTCAGGGAGGACCTTCGTGACATGACCAAAAATAAACACATAAAATTTGGTTCAATTCTATGCATAACTTCATACACTTTTCGGCGGTACAATATTCAAAATGGCACAAAAATTGTACAAAAATCGCTATTACAGCTCCCTCTACGAGCGATTTTTTTACAAATTAAGGGAGGACCTCCTTGCGATAGCCAAGAACTTAATTTTTTTTTTTGTTGTTGTTCAATTCTATGCATAACTTCATACACTTTTCGATGGTGCAATATTCAAAATCGCACAAAAATCGCTATTACAGCGCCCCCTAACGGCGATTTTTTTGCAAATTCATGGAGGACCTGCTTGCCATATCCAAAAACTTAAAATAAAAATTTGGTTTAATTCTATGCATAACTTCATACACTTTTGGACGGTACAATATTCAAAATCGCACAAAAATTGCTATTACAGCGCACCCTACCAGCGAATTTTTTCCAAATTCAGGGAGGACCTGCTTGATATAGCCAAAAACTTAAAATAAAAATTTGGTTTAATTCTATGCATAACTTCATACACTTTTGGACGGTACAATATTCAAAATCGCACAAAAATCGCTATTACAGCGCCTCCTACCGGCGAATTTTTTCCAAATTCAGGGAGGACCTGCTTACCATAGCCAAAAACTTAAAATAAAAATTTGGTTCAATTCTATGCATAACTTCATACACTTTTCGATGGTACAATATTCAAAACCGCACAAAAAACGCATTTACAGCGTCCCCTACCGGCGAATTTTTTCCAAATTCAGGGAGGACCTGCTTGTCATATCCAAAAACTTAAACTAAAAATTTGGTTCAATTCTATGCATAACTCCATACACTTTTGGATGGTACAATATTCAAAATCGCACAAAAATTGTTATATCAGCGCCCCCTACCGGCGAATTTTTTCCAAATTCCGGGAGGACCTGCTTGCCATAGCCAAAAACTTATAATAAAATTTTGGTTTAATTCTATACATAACTTCATACACTTTTTGATGGTACAATGGCGACAGACAGACGGACACACAGACAGACAGACATTTTCTATAAACATGTTTTTTGGAATCTCTGACCCCTAAAACATGCAAATCCGTCGAAAACCGGAAGTCGAAAAAAATTTCGATTACAATACTTTCTTCTATTGAAGATAGAAGAAAGTAAAAAAGGAGGAGGTTATCAACATATTTAAAAGTCTGTAATTTCCACCAAAACTGTCAGGTAAAAAGTGTTAACTTTTAACTAAAAAGCGAAAAATAAACTTTTTTACCAAAAATAAAACTGACTTCAAAAACTACTGCAAAGTAAAAAATATTTTTTTTTTACATAACAGTTAATAAGAAATTAAATTAAGAGCATTGTATTTACCATGCGTATTATTATATTTATGTACATTAATTTGATTTTTTTGAGTCGGTGCTAGCCAAGTCAAGTTCAAAATTAAAATTAATTATCCAATACAAATCGTAACAAGATTCGGCAAAAACGTTGCGAAAAAAATTCCGTTCTAAATCAATCAACTCTGTCAGCATCCTCCATTTTAAAATCTGTGGTTGGGTACGATTTTTTTTACATAATACCCTGTATAAACACACTAATTTTATATTAACCCTTATTTTAGGACACATAATTATAGTTGATAATCTCACTTGAAAATATTTCAAAAATGGTAAAATAATTTTTTTAAACTAAATATTATATCGTAAAAAAAAAAAAAAAAAAAAAAAAAAAAAAAAAAACTCGTAGATATTTGGAGATGTGTCTATTGTATAGTTATAGTATTTAACTTGCCTTGTCTGGCAGAGACTCCAAAAAATCAAATTAATGTACATAAATATAATAATGCTTATGGTAAATACAATACTCTTAATTTTTAATTTCTTATTAACTATTATGTAAAAAATATATATATATTTTACTTTGCAGTAGTTTTTGAAGTCTGTTTTATTTTTGGTAATTTTTTTTTTTATAAAATTTTACTTTACTTTTTCAAATGTGTCATCAGTTTAACTAAGCTACACATTATACATATGTATTTTTTAGTTAAATTGATCATATGAATTCACTTTAAGAAAACGATTCTAATGAATGAAATCCTGTGAACTTGTATTTAAGCATAATAAATATTTAATTTTTAATTTCTTATTAACTATTATATAAAGAAAAAATATTTTTTACTTTGCAGTAGTTTTTGAAGTCTTTTTTATTTTTGGTAAAAAAGTTTATAAAATTTTATTTTATTTTTTTCAAATGTGTTATCAGTTTAACTAAGCTACACATTAGACATATATATTTTAGTTAAATTGATATATTTATTATATATTTTAATACATATATATTTTAATTAAATTTAAGAAAACGATTCTAATGAATGAAATCCTGTGAATTTGTATTTAAGCATAATAAATATTTAATTTTTTGTTATTTAAAAAAAAAAAAAAAATACAAGGATCAAAATGATTACTCACAGTGGAAAATTGTACATTTCGAAAAAAAAGAAAGATTTCTTGATTATGGTAATTAAAGACAAATTGCTTTCATGGGCGCATGCAGGGGAGGGCCACGTCTTCCCTTCTTAATTTTTTTTTTTGGAAAATAATAAGATATAAATTGAAATATTAAGAGATATGGAAGCCGGCAGAATTAAATTTAGGGAGGGGCAAGATTTTGGAACACACATGCACGGTCCACAGTCTAGTCTGCTTGTAAAAAATGCAGAATATAAACGTGAGATAATCTAAATTAAGAAGTTTTTGGTCAGAACTTTTCGTGTCAGACATTTTTTAAACATATCAATATAAAGAGCAATACAGGAATTTAAGAATTAAGAAACATTAAATATAAATAAGTTTCTACCAACATTTTTGTGTAGATGGGGTTCTGTCACCTTGAATCCCCTGTTTAAGAGGAATTTGAAATGCATCAACGTTAAAAGGAAAACAAAATTTAAATTTGTCTTACGCACGGAGGGGAATGTAGAGTTCATGGAGATAGAGCCGCCCTAACGAAAAATTCTTATTTTTATTTATGTTTTATTTTTTTTGTCTTGTGTTAATTTATTCTAAAGTCACTCGGAGTCCTGCAACCCGCACCCGACCTGATCCGACGGTTCGGTTTAGCTTGGCGCTATTTTTGTTGTTGTTATTGTTGTTGCGGGTCGGGTTGACTTATACTTTTTTTGCTTCCTGTCAGGTTGGCTTTCATTGTTCTTGTTTCGGGTCGGTTTTAAGTTGTGTTTTGATTCTTATTGTCGGGTTCATGTTATCCCGATTTTACAAAATAATGGCCAAAATATTCTTTCAGGTTAAAAATCTATATACAATAAGCTCCATAAATGGACAACTCCTGAAAAGCAGACGTCTCTATTTTGCGAATACTTTCTCAGTTTTTAATACTTATATATTCGCATGCTTATACCTCTTAATAGTGGGCAACTCCCAATCTATACACTCATAACGTGTGCATAAACTATCACAAATACGATACATGTATTTTTGCGTGTGTCAAAAACGAAATGTTGGTAACATTTTTCATATTCCGAGACACAAAAAAATGGTTCTTAAAGAAAGAGATTTCATAAATATGAATTTGCGCGAAAATGTAAAATTTCTTAAATAAATAAATAAACAAACAAAGCGAAACTATTGTACTTACTTGGGCAATCATGTTCGAAAAATCTGTAGTCTCGAATACAGAAATGATTTTCTCTTTTACCAACACTTTTTATAACATTTCTGCAAGGTCACCCACAGAAATTGGGGGCGCAAGGAATATAACAGCTTATGGTTAGCGAACCTGGGCAGCTTTTCTTTAAACATATAACAGTTAGTTTTATGTCCTTCACTAAAGTTTGAAAAAACCGGAATCAGCGATTAGAAAATCATGCTCCTTATGATCATTTTGATCCCGCAGACTTTTTTAAAATGATTTGAAGGACACAAGATGCTTATGGGATAAGAACTCCTTTCTGGGGATGTAAATACGAAAGGTATAGAAATGGGAGTGACCGAAATATATTGTTAAAAAATGAGCTGTATGTCCTTCAGCCAGCCGTATTCAAACGGAAACCAACTACCGATTTTTTTCCCACCCCCTTCTAATGCCTCTGTGAAATTTACGAAGGCCAATATGTCAGTTTGTGCATAACCTTTTTATAATCCTATTACTTTTTTGCGAAAGGAGAAGAAACAATTATATATTTAAAGGGGAGATTATTCTCAGTTTATGGTAAAAGTGTTTTTTATTTCCGTATTCGTGCAAAAACAGATAATAGAATAAATCATTATGAATGTATTAATTGCAAATTTTGTTTTTATATAAAATGCTACTAATTAGAGGTAGATTTCTTTTGTTGTTGACTTCCGCTTGAAAATTAGAACGCACTAAAACAAATGGTTATTTTGCTTACTTTTCGTGAATGTGCGAGGTTACTTTGCTTACCTCGGATGCAGTGTTGTATCTGAAATCTTTTATGTGTACCTGCAAATGAAAGATATATGCAATGCCCATCATATTCTGCTGCTAGCATCTTGTAAAGAAACCTCAGTCGTGTGTATAAATTTCATCATGTTTGAAATAAAGCAACATAATTGAAATATACTGCGAACAGTTTTTCCCCATTGACCATTATATAACCGAACTCTTTTGTGTCGCCCTGTAAATGATAAATATTTTTCGCCTCATATTCTATAAAAAGCATATTTTTCTTCATAGACCATTATATGACGGAATACTTTTGAGTTCAACTCTACGCATACTGTAAGTGTAAATGCTACACATAAAGTATTTTATATTAACCCTTTTCTAATACACCTGAATAATTTCTATGAATTTCATTATGTTTAAAATATTGTAACACTGTTAAAATACACCGCAAAGAATTTTTCCTCATAGACCATAATGTAGCGGATTACTTTTGTGTGCCCCTGTAAATGAACTATGAATACTACACAATTCATTTTCAATACCGAACATGCTATACTGAATTTCAATAGCGTACATCAGTTACATAGCAATCCGAGTATGTATACGCAAGATAGAGCACGGACAGACAAACCCAATTCATAAACAGGGGTGTAATGGAGGGTAATATGGAGGTATAAGTCGTATACAGTGTATAACTTCAAAAATCCGGTATCAAAACCATCTTTTTCCCCTTCCTTTTCTTTTACACTTTCAAGTTATTGTAGAAGAAAAATAGCAATTGTTTATGAATTGAAAACTTCAAAATCGAAAATAAAATGTAAAAAATAATAATTGCCATTTTTTTCATTCGTCAGAGGCGATTATTTTTCTGAACAAATTTTCTGGGAGCTGCACTGTTGCTCAGCAACAGCATGGAGACTAGTACACAAGTTCTTTGGAGTCTCTCTTCTGACGTTGTGCTAAATAGAACTGTCGATAACGCTAGTAACAGCTTCGAAGATGAGGATTAACAACAGAGGCAGAAGAAAAGGTGTCACTAGAAAAATGCATAAATTTAACTTTAGAATTAATATCTGCTTTAGAGAGCAAGACTGTATTCCCGAAATAGATCCGTAATAAAATTCTACATTTGTATAAAATACAAGAAAAACTTGTTAAAGAACGGCAAAAAAAAAATGAAGCAAACAAAATTGACATCGATGTGCTCGAAATTACACGAGAAGAAATAATTTCACTCTTTATTAGATTTTTTTTTTTTTCTGTAACATAGAAAATACTAATTAATGTAAGTTTATATTTAATTTTCCCTTTTTCTTACATAATTATCATTTAATAATGAAATAAATTATGGGCAAAGGCACCATTAAGAGACTACTTTTGATATTCCTAGTTACTACTTTTGACATTCCTCAAAAATCCGGAATTTTCAAAAATCCGGCACAGTCTCGGTCCCGATGATACCGGATTTTTGAAGTTATACTGTACTTTCTGGATTTTTTAAGAAGCTCCGTATACCCCCTGTTTATCAAATAAAGCTATACCGTATACTCTATGTATGAACGTTTATGATTTTAGCGTATACCTTCTGCCTATTGCATATACCCTTTGGTTTATTTACGACTACACTACACCACTGTTCATAAACACTTCATAAACACATCATGTTCATAAACACTTTTCAACTACGTTGGAAAGTGTTAAAAGCGGCACCCAACTGTACTGTAAAGAAAGAATAACCTATGATAATATTTCTTATATAGGGTGACGGAGCCAGTAGTTGATCAAATAAGATTGGTGCACCGGGATTTTTATAATAATATCTTCCTTTTAAATTTTAGAAGTAAACTAACATGATTGCTACAACCCTTAATGAATGCCCTATAATGGACACAAATGAAATCTCCTGAAATTAAATAGCAACAAAATTACAAGTAAATAGTTTCTTTAATTGCCATTTACCCAGTAGTTGATCAATTGAAGAAATCAGTCAAAAATTCAAAAATTAATCTTTAAAATATCATGCTTAAGCTGTGATTAACAATAATTCATATAAAACTATTATTTGAAATAAGAAAGATGGAAGTGGAATATTTTAACTTAGCGTAATGGTCTCCTACTAATCAAAAACTAAATTTTTACATTTTCTAATAAAAAAAAATCATAAAATGGCTTCTCTTACAGCAGGCAATTAACAACAATGTGACAACAGGTGCTCCAACATTCAAACAAAAATATTATGTCTAGTGCCAGGTGTAAAAATCATTTCCCCCTGAAATGGTTCAATATTTCAAAAATTTGATCAACTACTGGAGGGGTATCAACTACTGGAGCAGTCACCCTACATTTTATTTCTCATGCAGTAAATTGAATATATACTTATTCATATTCAAGTACGTATTTATTTTCATCTAAAACATAGGTTCTGCTCAAACTTTTTGTGTTAGTCCCAACAACCCGACTTGGAAAAAGCCTAAATTTGACCTGCAAGAATTATTTTATGTTGAACATGACCCACAGAAAGAAAAAGTCATTGTGATCAGGCAAAGAAATTGGGGACAACCCGACCAGCAGAAAGAAAATTAGAGTCACTTCACCCCGAAATAAGAAAATTAGAGACAACACGACCATATTTGAATATTAAAGAATATAGATATGTCGATTTTTCTATATAGAAGATAAACTTGTTATTAGAGATATAGTAATTGTAGATTACATTTCATAATTGCATTAAAACATGATTTACTTTCCTTTCATTTCTGGTTCGATTCGGATTCGGGTCGGATGCGGGTTGAAAAAAGTCGGTTTCTGGTCGGGTTGCGGGTCGATGTTTTTTTTTTTTTTTTTTTTTTTTTTTTTGTCGGGTTACGGGTACTTCAAATGGAATTTTCGGGGTCGCTTCGGGTACAACCCAACCCGAGCAGAACTCTAGCTCCGCTTTTTTAACCTTTCGTTTAAGATTATTTTTAAATACATGAACCCTTGACGAAAAATCCTTAGTTCATTTTTCTCTTAGTGTTTAATTATTTCTAGTCACTTGAGAAACTTTTTTTTTTCTGGCAGAGGGAAGTGAAATTGTTGGTTGTAATCTTCGATTGTTTGATACATTCATATCTGACCTACTTCTTGCTTATCAAAATTACTTAAACGTCATATCAGAAACGAAAGGAGCACCAAAAAAGATACTTATATGACCTTCTTTAATATTAGAGGCACACAAAAATCATTTTTCGGGACTCCTGATAAGCATACTTCGGAAACTGTGATAAGCATTGGTATTGACGGAAGACCGAAATAATCTAAGCTCTGAAGAATCGGTAGTTTTCTGTAATAATGTTGTCTATAATCGTTTCATATTAATTTATACTGACCAACAGAAACAAGTCGGAAATTGTATGTCAAATGTGTCAAATGAGGTGTTTTCGTACTAGAACTAGTTTTATAAATATTCAGATCTTGATGCAATAGCTGTTGCACTCTTATGCAAAAATGATAAGAGTGAATACAAAATTTATTACGATTCTATATATTCAATTCAGTAATACGGAAATAGTATAGGACTCCATCTTAAGTAGGACGTCATCACCATGGAAACCTAGAATCATTACCTGTCATGGGATATCATTGAATTAATTACGCATGATACGATTTAATAGAATGAAGAAAACTTTTATTAATATCTTTTTAAATTTTGATTCGATTTTCATAAAATTTGAAAGGACTCGACAAAATTCTGCAACGATTATATATATATAAAATTTCAAACCATTCCGTTTGCTAGTTTTTGCGCTGTTATATGCGGACAGACGGACGGACCAGACGATGACTACAGGTGCTACGCATTTATATTACGAACGCCCCTAAAAGTTGGTTATGAAAATAATTACTATTAACTAATATCAAAAAAGAAGAAGGATTTCAATTTGAACTTTTTCTTTTCATTTTACTTCTCACAAGGAAGGTCATACGGGCATACTCAGAAAAATCTGAAAAAAATACAGAATGTTCTTCTCCTATGGGTATATATGTTTAAAAAAATTTTGGCGGAACCTCGGTAGAACGTCCGTAAAAAAATAATGAAAATTTCGCTTATTTGGAGACTTATCACCGTTTGGAGAAGAAATTAAGTTTTAAAAAAATACGCTTGTCGAATACTCTTTAAGGAAAAAACATATTACGTTGAATTTGTTTAAATAAGTTTAATTTAAATAACTTTAGCTTTGTCATTTTTAGTTTGTTTTAACTATAGTTTTGTCATATATATTTATATGTACTTATAACGAATTTTAACTATCATATTTTACGATTTAAAACAAAATTTAAATTGATTAAAATTGTTCCAACTCAAAAATATGCCCCATCGAGCATTGTCGATTCAACTTTGTTGCTATGGAAACAACTTCTTCGGTATGGAAATGTATTACTGCAGCATTATTCATCATTCATCTGGCGTTAAAAGTTATTTTTATAACCGATAAAGCCGTTTAAATTTAAAAAATTGTGGATTGGAGAATAAAACAATGGCAAAATTTATTCATATCGGCAACAAGCAATAAGTATAATACAAAATGTAATAATAATAGTAATAAAAAATTCTTTCATGGTTTACGTTTAAATTCATTAAATACCGCATATTCTCAAAATCAATTAACAAACAATTTTCAGATTCATTAAAATCGTTTACTTTTGGCGAGGAAAATTCTGCTCGCCAAATTGCGTGCCGCTTTCGTCTTTTCATGCCAATTATCCGAAAGTATTTTATTTTTTTACAGATTTTCTACTGTAATCCCGCCGCTAATTTTAACTCATCCTTTATTACATACATGAGTACTTTCACTAGCATTTTTTTCAACATATTCTGAGTATGCCCAGTATGGAGACCTTCCTTGTCAGACATATAGTATAAGGAAAGTATTGCAATCGTGGTTTGTGTGTACTCGTATGTGTGTGTGAGTGAACACAATAATTACCAAACGATACTTCCGATGAACTCCCATTTGGCGAATATGTTATAGATAGTGTTGTCAGGTTCACTGTTACAGGGCTGCCACAGGCGACTATTTTTTAATTCTAACTGGCAACCACCTTCTCAAAACAGAACTCCTTAATAGCCACTTTGACAACATTTGCAAGAGCAATATACTTCAAATTGTATGCTAGAAAAATACTGGTGTGGACATAATATAAAAATAGTCGCCTGTGGCAGTCCTTCTGTCACAAAAAGCGCGATATAGGCGTCTAAATCGGTTCAAAAATTACAGTATATCGTATGAAAACGGAACTTGTCTGTAACGGAATCCTGTCTTAAACGTGAAAAAATGTGGTATAAGGTCTCTAGAGGTAAAATGTATTATACCTGCTAAGATATAAACCTATCTAACCATTTAAGACCTTGACCTACATAATTGTGTAGGTGATCCTAAAGAAAAATAAAAAACATTTTCCTCTTTTTGTGCGAGCCCCACCAGTGGCTGAGAGGTTCTTCTCTCGAAGCTGGTAGACGGGAGGTGCTGGATTCGAACCCAATCGCGCCCGTCGGCCTAATCGTTCGGAGTTTTCGTGGTTTTCTTCGAGAAATGGATTTTCATGCGTAAATACGGGTTAGGTTCCCTTAGAAAGACTCCCACGAAGGGCACTCCCTCCTCGGGCCTATAATCCCTAGTGTAGATAATCGGCCGTCAAAAATCAACCAACCAACCTCTTTTTGTGCGATTTAAAGTCGAGCCTGCACCCACAGAATTGGTGGGTCCTCCTTTGACATAACCTGACATCGGGTATTTTTTTAAATATTTTTTCAATCAAATATGATCCTATTTGGGGAAACCACCAAAACTTTTCATTTCTACCAAAAAGCTTCCGGTCTTAAAGGGCTAAAACGAAGTCCTTTTCTGGCCATTTGAGACGGTGCCATCGCGAAGACTTTTTATTGGTGGGGGAAAGAACCTTCAATTGCAAGTCAAATTTCAGTATTTGCCAACTAGTTTTATAACATTGCCAAGTTACCATAATTAGAAAATGTAATATAGTTCTTATTCGTAAAAAGTTTAACAATATTCCGAATTAGATTTGTAATTTTTGCAAAGCCTGTCAGAAATAGAAAATGTATTATAGTTTTACACAAATTCACCAACTAAGTTTGTAAATTTGCCAAGTGTAACAGCATTCACGAATGTTTGTTTGTTTGTTTGTTTTTGGGGGAGCTCCCCCTGCCCTCCCCTCCCCCCCCTTCGCGAGGCCCCTGATTTGAGATTTCGTCTTAGTAGATTTTACTGCGATAATGCATATATAATCTTATATAGTACAATCTGTGAAAGCTGAATCGCTAGGAACAGAAAATAATTCCGTTTTTAGTAAATTTTCGTCTTAGAAGGTATAATTGTTTAGAATTCTTTCGTAGAGAATATGAAATTTTTTACTTTTTAAATATGTTTCAGACAGGATCCGTTATAAAACAGTTCTGTTTTGACAGATTTTTTTAAACAAAGTACGATAAAACCTGTAAAAACAGAATCAATAGGAATCGTCAATACGTTTTAGGTGGTGGATTTGAAAAGCTTTCTTTTCGGCGGAATCATAAAACATTTCCGTTGTAGACAGGCTCCGTTTTCACATGTTTTGTTGGATTAAGTTCCATATGATGTAGACTAACAAATAGCATGGTACTAAAAACAAATAAGAAAAATTGTGGATCATGAAAAATCGGGACTTTTAGCGTCCCGCACAGTAGTTCCGCGAGACGGGTCTTGGAACTGTTAAAAATCGGGATGTCCCGCGCAAGACGAGACTCCTGGCAACACTAATTATAGACCACAGTCGCTAGAATTGTATAAATTTTCATAAAAATCGGACGATGGATTAGGTATTTAATCCATTTTTTAACCGTTTTGAAACCATTTTGCGACCGAGTATTCCATACAGAAAATCACCAAGGAAATGTGACAGGCTAAGTGATAAAAATTGTGACGATGTCATCAAGAATTAGTCGCGCAGAAGTAATGTCTCCATTTCTAATACGGGATGTCCAGCGGTTGAATCCAGCCGATTGCATAATGTCAAAAAAATTTAATAATTCTTTCTTCCTTTTTACTTTCTTCTATCTTTACAAGAAGAAAGTATTGGATTAGTGAAAATTTTAGACTTCCGGTTTTCGAGGGATTTACACGTATTAGGGGTCAGAGATTTCCGAAAAACATGTTTTTTACAAAATATCTGTCTGTGAAGTCTGTAACCCCGTCTGTCTGTATGTGACACAAATTCTGTGGGCGCTCTATCTCAAGAACTAATGCACAGTATTTAATAAAAATTTATATTCAGTTGGTCCCTGTAATAAATTGGAGCTGATTAGTTTTTGGTGTAAATCGCCTAACAGGTGGCGCTGAAATGCTGCAGTTTTCACGATTTCCGCAATAGCTTTATCTCAAGAACTAATGTACGGATTTTAATCAAACTTCAGATTCCGTTAGCCCTTGACATGATTTGGTGCTGTTTACGTTTTAGTATAAATCTCCCAACAGGTGGCGCTGCTATGCTGCGTTTTTCACGATTACAGCAAAACCTCTATCTCGAGAACTATGTACGAATATTCACCAAACTTCAGATTCATGTATACCTTCATAAATATTGGTGCTGATTATGTTTTCATGTAAATCGCCCAACAGGTGGCACTGCTATGCTGCATTTTTCAAAGATTTCCGGAATAACCCTGTCTCAAGAACTAATGCACGAATTTTTATCTAACTTCAGATTCAACTAGACGTTGATATAAGTTGTTGCTAGTTAGGCTTTGGTGTAAATCACCCAAAAGGTGGCGCTGCTATGCTGTATTTTTCATATGATTTACACGATTTTAACAATAGTCATACCTCAATAACTAATGCACGGAATTTCATACCTTTAGAATTCTCATGATGGGCATAGATTGTCATGTAATTTTGCCACTGTAATAGTGAATTTTGAAGTATTAACATGTATGAGACAGAAGAAAGTTTTGGGATTGCCACATCCGACTAGTTCTTTTAAATTGACTTTACAAGATTATCGCAATAGCTCTATCTCGAGAACTATGCACGAATTTTCACCAAACTTCAGATTCAGGCATGCCTTCATAAATATTGCTGCTTATTAGGTTTTGGTGTTAATCGCACAATAAGTGGCGCTGCTGTGCTGCATTTTGCAAGATTTACTTGATTTTAACGATAATCATATCTCAAAAACTAATGTACTGAATTTCATATCTTTAGAATCTTCATGATGGGCATAGATTACCGTTTAATTTTGGCACTGTGATAGCGAATTTTAAAGTAAACTTGTATGAGATAGAAGAAAGTTTTGGGACTGCCATATCCGAGTAGTTTTAAAAAAATCAAGTGGAGTCACTCCAGATTGTTTTAAATGCAAATTCTTCTAAATGTCCTGCCATTTTTGGCCAATTTTAACAATCTGACACTCTATTAACGAAAATCCGGATTACGCCCATGGAAGGTCCCCTCAAATAGGGCAGCCCTGGGAAGCTGCCCCTCATGCCCCTGAATAGTCAGTCCCTGTTAACAATAGTTCATGCTATTTGTATTATTAAATCTTTGTATTCTGTTGGAAATGAAAGAATTATTCAAGTTAAAAGGAATCCACGTTAAACATATTCACATTAACGAGGTTCGATTGTATATCTCAGTATCAATTTTATCTTTTAAATAGAAAAATGAACATATATATAGTCATTAATATTCAAATATATAGTTTTTAATCTGAAAAATATTCTGGACATTCTTTTGAGAAATCGGGTCAACATGAACCCGATCCAGAAGTGTCAAAACCCAAGCCGAACCCGACCCGCAACTGAAAAATTAGCACCAACCCGACTCGGGTGGTCGGCTCGGATTCTTGTAAAATCAGATTATGCAATCCGATGCAGGGCTTTACTTTAATTTTATGATTTTTTTTAGCGATATTAATTTTTTAATAAATCTTCAGTTGATATATAAGTGATCATTAATATAGTTATTCTAAATTCCATGGCTTGCGGTTATATAAGAATCAGTAAATTACTATAATACATTTAAAAAAAAATTCTATGCAGATGTATGCAATTTTCTTCAAATAATAATAATAATAATAATTGTACTATAATGTTGAATGAAAGACATTGATTTTTTTGTAGAAATTGTACTGGGTCGGCAGGTTGTCATGTCCAGCTGGAGCGGGGAGGTTGAGAACTAGAACGGAAAATTTTGCCCCCTCCCCCTTTTTTACTTTCTTCTATCTTTACAAGAAAGTATTGGATTCATGAAAATTTTCGAATTCCGGTTTTCGACGGATTTACACGTTTTAAGGGTCAGAGATTCCAAAAAACATGTTTTTACAAAATGTCTGTCTGTGAGTCTGTCTGTCTGTGTGCATGTGACACAAATTTTGTGGGCGCTCTATCTCAAGAACTAATGCACGGAATTTAATAAAAATTTATATTCAGTTAGTCCCTAATACAATTGATGCTGATTAGTTTTTGGTATAAATCGCTCAACAGGTAGCGCTGCTATGCTGCATTTTTCACGATTTTCGCAATAGCTCTATCTCAAGAACTAATGCACGGATTTTGATCAAACTTCAGATTTAGTTAGTCCTTGATATGAATTGACGCTGATTACGTTTTGGTGTAAATCGCCCAACAGTTGGAGCTGTTATGATGAATTTTGCAGGATTTACACGATTTCTCCAATAGCTCTATCTTAAGAACTAATGCACAGATTTTCATCAAACTTCAGATTCAATTAGTCCTTGTTATGACTTGCTACTGATTATGTGTTGGTGTAAATTGCCCAACAGGTGGCGCTTCTGTGCTGTCTTTTTCACGATTGCCTCAATATATCTATAGAACTAATGGACGAATTTTCATCTAACTTCAGATTTAGTTATATGTTGACACAAGTTGTTGTTAATTAGGTTTTGGTGTTAATCACCCAGTAGGTGGCGTTGCTATGCAGGAATTTTCACGATTTTCGCAATAGCTCTATCTCAAAAACTAATGCACGGATTTTCTCCAAATTTCAGATTCCATCAGACTTTGATATAAATTGTTGCTGATTAGGATTTGGTATAAATCACCCAATAGGTGGCGCTGCTAGGCAGCATTTTGCTGGATTTAGAGATTTCAGCGATAGTCATATCTCAAGAACTAATGCACGGAATTTCATATCTTTAAAATCCTCATGAGATGCATAGATTCCCATTTAATTCTGGCAGTGTGATAGCGAATTTCGAAGTATTAACATGTACGAGATAGAAGAAAGTTTTGGAATTGGTACATCCGACTAGTTTTATTTTAAATTCAGGCCAGATTGTAGATGAAGAAGAGGTTGCGAATGCAAAGGAGTCACATGCCTCCTAAAATATCAAAGAATGCCGGGCGTCACGAGACACCAACATAAATCTGCTTGTGCATATCTAGGTATGAACATCATAAAAAAGACTGACAATGATATAGAAACACATTATTCATTCTGTATCACGGTACATTTAACTTCTTCAAATGTAGCAAAATTAAAAGAGAAAATACTTAATCATAGTACATTTTCTTAAGGCTTGTTCTCAAATCCACACTGGCTATTTTTTGACACATCCTTGAATTTGTTTCCATTAGCAAATTCATGAAATTAGCAGGTGCTGTTATTCAGAAATTATGAAATCGAATAATGTTTTTCATTTTCTTTTCAATAAAATTACGCCACCTTTCAGAAAATGCTTTCAAAGTGAGCCCATTTGAACTGAATTCTCGGATTTGACAGCCCGATGAAGGTCGTCAAAAGACAATAATCGCTTATAAGTCAAGATAATCCATTGATCAAAAAGGAATAAATGCTTTTCAATTTCAAATCTCTTCAGTAAATATGCCTGCTAATTTCATGCTTTTACGTTTAAAAACGAGACAGTGAATGTATATCCTCTGACATTACTCTTTGCCTAATAGCTCATGTCATAACCCTCTGTTTTTTTTTTTTTTTTTTTTTTTTTTTTTTCACGACTGCATACTTTTTTTCACTGTTACACGATGAAGGAAATACGGACACGAAATACGGAACGGTAGCAATGAAAATTAATGAAGAGGAAAAATGCAATACTCATCGATTAAATTATGCTGGTATAACTTTATTTACATAAATTATACTATCACTATCATAATGTCCATATGTGTTGAAGGACAGGTTAACTCCTTCGCTGCGAGCGTGTTTTACAGAATTTTTAATCTTTTTTCAAAATATAAGTGTTTGCATAATTTAACCTCAGAAATGCACGGATTAAATAAGGCAAAAGTTTCAATTTAAAATTATTTATAGGAAAAAATCAAGGATTCCTAGAAGTTTATGTGCCACATATATGAGTCATTCTCGCATAATTTTGACTTTTAAGTCCCTGAATAATAATTTTTTTTTTTTTTTTTTTTAGTACATATTCTTGTGGGGTTTTTTTAAATTATTATTTTATTTCTTATACTGGAAAACATTTCATTGCATCACTGTATAACAATATTGAAGAGATAAATAAGTTTTGGACGATGTTGGGGTCCAAATATACCACGAAATTCCTTACCGTCAAATGTCCCTGATACTGATTTCTAAGTTTGGAGCTGTCTGTATAAAATTGTTTCAATAAAAGTAATTCGATATAATTTTTTTCCGAAACTTGGGGCTATTGTTTTATATAAATATGTAGCCAAAAATTAACCTATACACATTTTTACGGGTGTTATTATTTTTTTTAACTCTGCCCCTGGATTTTATATTCCTTACCGTCCCTCTGGCTAAAATTGTGCAGAAAATCACTCCAGGTGCAGCCACAGAATTCTTTTTCAACTTTTTTCTCATGCAGAAGTATGCTAGAAAAAGAATAGCTAAAATTCTTTGACAGGAAATTTACTGCAGAATTTAAATCAGCATTTAAATATCAATTTCAAGCATTGTGGCTTTATTGGTAGTCTTATCGTCCCCAAGGTTTATTCTTGCACTTTTCAAGGTAAATTATTATTATTATTATTATTATTATTATTATTATTATTATTATTTATTTTATTTTATTTTATTTTATTTATTTATTTATTTTTGTAATTTAATCCAATGTGTTGCTAAAAATAAAATCAATGAACATTGTAGCTATCACTTAGTCTTTACACGATTTGAATAAAAATAGATGGCAATTTTCCTTACCGTCTCTTTTTTCCACCTTACTGTCCCTTTTTTTCCTTACCGTCCCTTCCTTAACACCCCTTTAAGACAATGTTATACCAAAATTTTGTACTAAAAATACTACATTGTTATTATTTCTTATTTGAATGTTCTGTGGGTACTATGCAAATTCATTATAAGTAAAAATTTAGAAGGAAATAAAAAGTTATAGTGGTAAAATGGTAAGGAAAATTAAACTCGCAAGTTTAACTTAAACCCCAGTTAAATAATAATTAAAAAAAATCGTCTCTGCTGACCATTTTTTCTTTATTTTGAATCATTGAGGGATTCGTCTATAAGTTTAAAATGTTATTTTATTAAGTTTAATTTCACCAGATTTTTATTCCTGAAACTTAAAATTTTGAGAGAATGCCTCATATCTGTTGCTCGTCGCGAAAAAGCTAAGTATCAATGAAGAAAACGAAAAAAATGTACACATTTCGCAATGATTATATTACCTTTCTGAATTAAAATAGCCCTCAGGAATTTCCAAAACAATTATGAGAAAATTATAAAATGTCGTGTTGAATAAATCCAAAGTATGTCACTCCGATGCGTAAATAAAATTATAAGAAATAATTTATTTCTGCACTTTAATTTACAGTTCTATTAAAAATGTTTAATAAGCGGTTTCACTTCCTTCCTTTATCACACGAATAAAAACAATAATCTTAATTATGAACAAAACAAAGGAAAGCTCCAGGAAATTTGCAAAATCCCGGAAATATAGGCTAAACTGACGTAACTTTCTATACTCAGAATAATTAACTATGCAGAGAAATTACGAAAGGAGAGAAAATAATTTTGAAACGCTCAATTATGTAGAAAACGCTCATTTTTCAAGAAAGTTTGAAACTCAATACGTGTATAAAGTTTGAAAATAAAGAAAAACGATTCCTTTCCCTTAGCCTCCGGCGGATGGGGATGAAATATGTAACCTTACGAGATCAAAGGTGGACGGATAGAAAGGATTTCCTGTTGAAAGCAGAACCGAAACCAGTTTCTTGACCCATTCCTTGAACTGCAAAAGAATAATTTGGTTATTTTCCTTTATTTTTAACAATTTCCAAAATAGATGAAAAGTGTTTATGAATTCGGTTTGTTTGTCCGTCCCTCTGCCAGCCTGTTCGTGCTCCAATTTGAGGAAATATACTCGGATTGCCATGTAATTGATATATACTACTGTTATTGACATTTGTCATGGACATGGAAGGTTCGGTAATGAAAATGAAGCGTGTAGCATTTGTAGTTCATTTACAGAGGCACGAAAGAGAATTCCATTACATTGCGGTCAATGGGGAAAAATCTTTTGCAGTGTATCTTAATGATATCACACTATTTCAAATAGATTGAAATTTATATACTAAGGTACATTATAAGCGGCTTACTGCAGATATTGGTGTTCACTGTTCATAGCATTTATCGTTCATTTACAGGAATACACAAAATAATTCAGTTGCAGTATTATCTTTTTAAACAGTAATAGCTGTAAGTGCGTTTTCAATTGTGACATGCGTTTCAAATTTAACTATTTTATTATTATTATTATTATTATTATTATTATTATTATTATTATTACTCGGTGTGTGTAAATTCTATAGATCATATTTAGGACTGCAGAAAGGAATTCGGGTACATTTCCACTTATTGGCGAAAATTGCCAAAGGGGGAATTTTCAACTGTGTTATGAGTTTCCTAAGCGAACTACATTTTTGTATACTATGTAGTATATATACAAATCTATAGATCATATACAGAGTTGCACAAAATAACTCGGATAATATTACGACTGTAGATAGGAACTGTTGAATTAGGTTTACAAGTGTGTTATATGTTTCCCAAATTGCTTATACTTTAGACATCATCTTTCACCTTATTATACGGTGAAGTTTTGTTACAGTATCTGTTTGTGTTGGAAAGCGTTTTATAATCTATGCTGGACGCATGATTTTTCTTTCTAGTTTTTAAATTATCGCACATATTACGCAAGCTCGTTAATATCAGCTGTTGAGCAATAAATTTAATAGTTGTAGTTGTATGTATAAAACAAATTATGCATAAAATTTCATTTGATCTAATACTCAAAGGTCGTGGACAAGCATTTTATGCCAAAACAAAGGTGGTCAATGGTGCTGGAACGATGGATCCGATCTCTGTCGACGAACACCCTCCCCCAACTCCGCACACAATAGCAAAATCTAAATATTGAATAAATGGCTAATTTTAAAATTAATCAAGAACGAAATATCATGCGCCCAGCATAGATTATGTAACACTTTCCAACACATTCAGAATACTGCACCCAAACTTCACAGTTTAATAAGGTAAAATATGTATTAAATAAACAATTTGAAAAACTCATAATGCATTTGAAAAAACAATTTCTGCTATTACAATCAATAGTCGGAAAAATATCAGTTTTTTTTCTTTTTTTTTGTGCAAACCTGTATGTGATCTATGGATTTGTATGTATATTGAAAGTTAGTTCATTTGAAACGAATAACACAGTTGAAAATTTTCATTCAGCAATTTCCGTGAATAAATGGAAATGTACTTGAGAAATTTTGTGCCCCCTGTATATAATCTATCGAATTTATCCACACTAAGTAATATTTAAAAAAATAAATCAATTTAAAAACGCGTATCACAACTGAAAACGAACTTCTTGCAATTATTCCTTATAGGCTTCAATAGTTAAATTTCTTCTGTAGCCAAATTCTCTTGTGTGGTCCTGTAAATGAACGATATATTCTATGTACACCAAATTCGACAGTAAGTGCCGTGTAGTTCCACTCAGTGATATATATAAATTTCAGTATGCTTAAAATACTGTAATATCATTAAAAACTCCGCAAACGATTTTTCCTGATAGATCGTAATGTAACGAAATTATTTTGAGTGTCTCTGTAAATGAACCGTAAATGCTATATACTTCATCTTCAATATCGAACATGCTCTAGTGATACCCAATAATATCTATCAAAGAAAATAAGTTAAAGCTGGTGTGAACAAAAAATCTTCTTAAAACACCATCAAAAATTTTTAAATGCGCTAGGCCTTTCGAAAGATCCGAGACTTTTTTCGTCAGGCGCAAAGAAGACGCCCTTCTACTATGAAAGCAACAGCAACTAAAAATTTTTGATGGTGTTTTAAGAAGATTTTTTGTTCTTAATATCTATCAATTTCATGGAAATCGACTATATTTATGCGCGTTAGAGCACGGACAGACAGACAAACCAAATTCATAAACACTTTTCAACTTTGTTGGAAAGTGTAAAAAAATAGACAATTGTTATGAATTAAGTGTAATAATATGCAGTATATTACATGCTGAATAACGGACAACACGGGATCGCGTAATTTGTCCACCGTTCGAAGATTGTCCACTCTTTAGCGATGAAAACATACAAATATATAGATGTTGGGAATCAAAAAATACTCTCTAATCCGCTAGTAGAGAGTGCCCTTTATGGAAGTTTTAATGTCAGTGAAACCCCGATTTAACATTATCCAAGGGACCACAAAGAAATGACGCTAGATGTGGGAAAACGTTAAATCGGGGCAAAGTGAAAACAAAACACTGAACATAAAATAAAGACTAATTTAGAAAAGATACATTTTATTTTTTTTATTTACAAAGACTTCGGCATAATTTTTCTAAATTACTCTTTAAAGAAATCGGTTATTTTACTTTGTTTCCTGTTTTTAGTCGCTATATCACAAATCGCATTCTCAACGTCTATATGTTTTTTGTAAGTTTCTCCTGGTATAGACTATTTCAAAGAAACACTGTTTTCAAAGCTTGGATGGTCTCTGTCACTGAATGGATTTCTGTTCGTCATCACCATCTGCATCATTATCATTGATTTTATCAAATTACTTAGAGTCGGAATTCTGATGTCATGATATGTGAATAGGGATTACAATATCGGGATCCCGTATCCCGAGATCCCGCATCATTTTTAATCCCGAAAATCCCGGGATCTTGTCTGCCAAATCCCGGGATTTTCGGGATTGTCCTTTTTTACTTTCTTCTATCTTCAATAGAAGAAAGTATTGTAATCGAAATTTTTTTCGACTTCCGGTTTTCGACGGATTTACATGTTTTAGGGGTCAGAGATTCCAAAAAACATGTTTATAGAAAATGTCTGTCTGTCTGTGTGTCCGTCTGTCCGTCTGTCCGTCCGTCCGTCTGTCCGTCTGTCCGTCTGTCCGTCTGTCCGTCTGTCCGTCTGTCTGTCGCCATTGTACCATCAAAAAGTGTATGAAGTTATGCATAGAATTAAACCAAAATTTTATTTTAAGTTTTTGGCTATGGCAAGCAGGTCCTCCTGTAATTTGGAAAAAATTCGCCGCTAGGGGGCGCTGATATAGCAATTTTTGTGCGATTTTGAATATTGTACCATCCAAAAGTGTATGGAGTTATGCATGGAATTGAACCAAATTTTTATTTTAAGTTTTTGGATATGGCAAGCAGGTCCTCCCTGAATTTGGAAAAAATTCGCCGGTAGGGGGCGCTGTAAATGCGATTTTTGTGCGATTTTGAATATTGTACCATATAAAAGTGTATGAAGTTATACATAGAATTGAACCAAATTTTTATTTTAAGTTTTTGGATATGACAAGCTGGTCCTCCCTGAATTTGAAAAAAATTCACCGGTAGGGGGCGCTGTAATAGCGATTTTTGTGCGATTTTGAATGTTGTACCGTCCAAAAGCGTATGAAATTATGCATAGAATTAAACCAAATTTTTATTTTAAGTTTTTGGATATGGCAAGCAGGTCCTCCCTGAATTTGCAAAAAAATTCGCCGTTAGGGGGCGCTGTAATAGCGATTTTTGTGCGATTTTGTATATTGTACCATCGAAAAGTGTATGAAGTTATGCATAGAATTGAACCAAAAAATTTTTTTAACTTCTTGGCTATGGAAACGAGGTCCTCCCTTAATTTGTACAAAAACTGCCCGCAGAGGGCGCTGTAATAGCGATTTTTGTGCAATTTTGGTGCCATTATGAATATTGTACGTCAAAAAGTGTATGAAGTTATGCATAGAATTGAACCAAATTTTATGTGTTTGTTTTTGGTCATGTCACGAAGGTCCTCCCTGAATGGAAAAATTCTGCCGGTAGGGGGCACTATAATTGCGATGTCTGTACCATTTTCATTATTGTACCATCGAAAAGTGTATGAAGTTATCCATATAATTGAACCAAATTTTGTGTGCATGTTTCTGGCTATGGCAAACAAGTCCTCCCTGAACTTGAAAAAATTCCGCCAGAAGGGGGCGCTATAATTCCGATCTCTGTGCCATTTTCATTATTGTACCATCGAACAATGTATAAAATTATGCATACAATTGAACCAAAATTTTTGTGCTTGTTTTTGGCTTTGGCTAACAGGTCCTCCTAGAATTTGGAAATATTGCGCGGTAAAGGGGCTCTGTGCTAGCGATTTTTGTATACTTTTCTTGATTTTTCGTAGTTCTATTGTGCATCGGCGGCTCATGCAGCGGCGGGAACTCGCTTCCTGCTAAGCCGGCTATTCGCAAACAGCTGATAACAACAAAATAAGGAAAAATTAATAATTTAAAAAAATATCATGATATAGATTAACTCGTTTTTAGTCCGTTTAATTGACTTGAGCAGAAATTTAAGATGAAAATCAAAGTTGGTATAGTATTGAACTAATAATATTGAAGTATTAACATGTGTAACTAGGTTTTGAAATATTAAGATGTATAAGATAGAAGAAAGTTTTGGGATTGGCACATCCAACTAGTTTCAAATGGAACAATATTTAGCTGAAATAAAAAAAAATATATTTATAGACTTTCTTTTTTGGAAAGAAAAATAATTATTTTTTATGACATTTATATATCCTTGAAAAAATATACATATTTCAAGTATTTTTTACATATTTCAAAGCGATTAAATCGCTTAACATGGAAACCTTTTGACTTGCAAACAGACGTAACCCGCTCGGCTATTATTCGGGAACAATGAAATCATTTGTTTATTTCGATTACGCCGCGTTTAGAAAGCCGGTCGTTTCAGCAACTGGAAATCACAAAATTTCGAATTAGAGTTTACTGATAAGCGTCGCATTTGAGTTTCATAGTCGTTATTATGTGCTAACTTCTTTGCTTTTCGGGCGTTTATACTTATTTTGCTTTAAAGATGTCTAATGAAAAGGATTTTGTAGCTCATAGGAAAGATAATGATATATCTTCAGTATGGCACTGCCATTTAAGGTCAAAAGATGAAAAAAAATCGCTAAACGTAAAAGAGATAGCCAAGTGCTTAAAACGTTAGGTGGATCGACTAAGGGTTGCGTGCAGATTTATCGACGAAACATGGTACTAAAGTTTAGAAAGAATTTAATACATCATCTCTTGCTTCCACACGTCAAGATTACATAAAAGATGCATTGCTTTCTAAAAAGTGGAAAATAGAAGATTATTTTAGTAGTGATAAGGAATCACTGGATTTAATTTTATTGTGAATGACAGCTAAAGACTGTTTTTCATTTAACTTCAACTGATTTAAGAAACTTACTGATAGCTAAAGGCTGTAATGATTTGCCAAAATCTGCAGTATCAATTCAAAATCGTGTAGTGAACTATAGTCCCATAATAAAAGAATTAATTACAAGTGAAATACAAACTTTTAAAAATTCAGGAAAAAAATTTAGTTTGACTTTTGACGAATGGACATTTACTGCAAACAAGCGATTTATGAATATTAATGTCCATTCAAGAAATTTAAATTTGAACAAATTCAGGAATTTAGGCCTTATGCGCATATATGGATCTTTTACAGCAAAGAAGTGCATTGAAATGCTAACAGAGCACTTAAACCAATATGACATTTCCCTAAAAACAGACAATGTTGCTATCATAACTATGGGACTTGGAGATGAAACTTTAGATGCCGTCATATTTCTTAGAACATATTTTCAAAGGAATGCCGATTAGTTAGGAAACAGTGAACTATTCAAAATAATCTTTTTTTTTTTTTTTTTTTTTTCACGAGGTACGTAATAACTTTTTATATTATGCAACGTTTTCGAATTTTAACAGCTACTCTGTTTAGAAATTTAAACTATACATCTATGTATTATTTTATTCTATGTGTGTGTGTGTGCTAAGTTCTTTTATTTCAAGAAAAAGATCATCATGTTAGGGAAAATCTTGCGTTTGCAATATCCTAGAATTATGAACTTTAATTACGTGGGTATGAGAATAATTCATAATTTAATTCGTGATATTAAATAGTTTTTAATATTGTAAATATTAAGCTATTCAAAAACTTGTTTAACAGGAAATAAAAGAAATTATCTAGAAGATGAAGCACAGACATTTCATGTTTTTTGTTGCATTTTCAAACATCAACAGCGTATTTCTTTTAATTTTCAATTGTTCTAATTTATCCTATAAATTTTGATAATTAATTGAAGTTATTTTTTTAATTTGGTATATTTTCATATGTAAATTAGACTGCAATTTTGCTGTGGCTTCTCTATTATATTATGATATTTAGCTATTGTAAAAATTGATGATGTTACAGAAATTCTAATTTTCCTAATCCCGGAATTATCCCGGGATCCCGGGATTGAATCTAAGAAATCCCGAAATCCCGGGATTGGAAATTAGTCTCGGGATTGTAATCCCTATATGTGAATCGCAAACTAGATAAACCTCGCGATCTGAGTAAGAAAAGAACACACCCGCTTATTATAATCTTCATTTTCCTTTTCTTCATACTCAAATTCTTCACCTCTGTTCCATGGAAAACCACCTTTTGGAAAAGAAGTTGAGATGCATTTTCTCACTCTTCTCTCATGCTGAAGAAATCATACGAAGACATTCTAGAACGTTTATCAATTTTTACCAGCTCCATATTCTGTAAGTTGGTTTCTGTAGTTTACTTTGAACGTTTAATACGATTCCCAAATCATAAGGTTAAACTTTCCTTGTATAATTGGCAGGAAAAATTCAATTTGCACATTTTGTAACTTTAAACGTACAACTTGGGCTGTACACTGATTAACAAACAAACAAATCGTACGTTTCTGTAAGCACATTTGTCTGTCCATAATTTAAAAAATTAAAAAAAATGTTTTTGGCCATACATAATTTTTTTTTTTTTTTGTTTGAGTTATATTCAGTAAGAAAGCTCTTTACTTTCGTGAAACACGTTTTTTCGATTCAACAAATAATAATATTATCTTTTTACTCCGTCTGAATTTGTGTAAAGCAAAACAGTTAGTCACAGTATGGATAGTTTCCGATCACGACAATTTTCACCATTTACTGCAAAAGTCTTACCAGAAAGAAGACTGCAAAATAATCTTGTCTCATCAGCATTGAAAATGCCTTTACTAGCCTTTCTTCTCGGAAGACTCCATCGCTATTGAACAATGGGCAGTCTCTTCCATTGCTCAGTAAAATTATCCCCAATCGCCGTAAAATCAGTAAAATTGTTCTTCCATCCACGATTTTTTTTTGTTTGTTTGAGTCATATTCATTAAGAAAGCTTTTTACATTCTTGAAACACCACATTATTTTGATTTTACAGCAACTAATAATGTTATCTTTTTACTCGGTCTGAATTTGTGCAGAGAAAAAACAGGGGATAGTTGCCCATCACGACAATTTTCACCATTTACTGCAAAAGTCTTACCAGAAACAACTCTGTAAAATAATCATGTCTCATTAGCATTGAAATATCTTTACTAGAATAGAATAGTCTTCTATCAAAGACTCTATTGGTATCGGTTGCTGGACAGTCCCAGTATCGAATCCAGCAGACTCGCCACAAATAGATTTATATGATAAATTGCGACGCTTTTTAAAGCTGTCTATCCAATCATTTGATTATGTGAATCCTTAAAAAGAAAGGTTTTTCTATTTTCATCACAATTTGTGACTGAGTTTTTTACCGCTGAAAAAACGTTAAATGCGGGAAATATTTCAAAATGATTACGTTAAGTCGTGAATTTTTTAACATTATAAGTATAGGAAATTAATAGGGACCAATAGAAAATAACGTTATATGCGGGAAATCGTTAAATACGGGTTACGTTAAATCGGGGTTTTACTGTGTTCCTAAACCGTTAACTTTAGATTTTTGTTCAAACTCCAAATGCAAAAATGTTTCAGGTGTTGTTCTTTGTCATATTTACAGTGATTTACGCTAATTTTTTTTATTTAAATTTGCACACGATCCTTCAGTCCTAATATAAATTACATTTAGAAAACTTTCTCTACGATCTAACAAGTAAAACAATAAAAAATTCATTGCTATATGACCAAAGCCCCACAGACCTATGATACTTTGAATTATATGCATTTTCGACGTCTTCTGCTCTAAAAAAGTGGAAAAACGCGTTTTTACAGCTAGAACATGCTGCAAATTCATAAAACTCTGTTTTACTAATTAAAGCATGGTGAAAGTTTTTTTTTTAATATAATTAATAGGCCTGAGAAACGTTTAAAATTTTAAATTTCGTAACTTTTGAAACAGTAATTATTTTGACATAAAAGACTATTAATATGAGGAAAATTAACATTATACAATAAAACTACGCCTATTATGGCCGGCCCTTCGAAAGACATATATATTACACATAGGCGTAACCAGCCTTCTGAACGGGGGGGTGCCCACACTTCTTAACCTGAACATGTTGGATACAAACAATATCTTATATGGTAAAACCTGCTGAAACGGTACCTCATAAAACCGGTCAAATATCCGTTTTAGACAGGTTTTCATCATAGAAGGAACAGTTGTGTGGTATTTCTTTTAAAAAGGGCTCAAACGCGATTTTTGTTTGCGTAAGGAGGGATGAGAAGGGATTCAAAGCATCAAAACTAGATCTAATGGTAAAAAAAAAAGAAAAAAAAAATGAATATGTAAATGTCCTTGCAGCAGTGACATAAGACACTGACTAAGAGTGGTCACAAGTGTAAAATCTTTTGGCAACCTAACTTCTTATAAAGATTACAAAAGGGCTTTAATCCTGCTGGAAACTTTTATAGGCACAGGGGAACACTGCTGAGATATCTAAAATTATCTCAGTCAAAGTATTAGAGGAAATTTTGCGGGATGATAAATCTCAGATAATACATGCGGTATACCAGTACATACGCGAGAAAGTTTTTCAGAATGTGACTCCATGAGTTCTGAGGGATCACCAGTGCCATCGCTACGACTTTTTATTGGTGGGGGAGAGAACCTCAAATTGCCAAGTCAAATTTCAGTATTTGCCAACTCATTTTACAATTTTGCCAATTTACCACAGTTAGAAAATGTAATATAGTTCTTATTTGTTAAAAGTTTAATAATATTCCTAATTAGTTTTGTAATTTTTGCCAAGTCTATCAGAAATAGAATATATTGTAGTTTTTATTAAAGTTTTAAAAGAAATTTGCCAACTAAGTTTGTAAATTTGCCAAGTGAAATAACATTCGAGAATGTTTGGGGGGGAGGCTCCCCCCCATCCCCCCCTTAGCGAGGCCCCTGGGGATCACCGGAGCGATCCAAGAAATTTTGGAGGAAAGTCTATACAAATAACTATTTTATTATTATAAATAATTATAATATTCATTAATATCGTAATTTCCTGCTTATAATCCGTGGATCAAACAATCATGTTTCGATCCAGAAATTTTATGTCATTATTGAAGTTAAATATTTATTATGATTTAATAAGTTACGTTTTATGAAACAAGATTTCTGGGTTCGAACGGAATTGTTTGATCCGCGGATTATAGACCGGGAATTACGGTAATTCATGTTTTTACCACAAAATGTGTCGAATATATTAAGTAGGTCATGATAATATACACTAAATTTTATCACGATAAAAATTATGCTATCATGATGCGACTGTAATAATAAAGATAGGTGCTTGTCTGTCTATGTGTGTGTATATGCGCGAGCGCTGAACTCTGTAAAAACAATGCAGCCCGTACAGCCGTAAGATTTGACAGGACCTGTATGCCTGAAGTCATGCATATCGAAGACAATATCTGAAATTTTTCAATTAATGTTTTATGCGAATTTTCTCGCATTTTGCGGCATTTTTTTTTTTTCAAATTAGCAAAAAAGAATCCGATTTCAATATTTTATCCAGTATAAACTTTGTCTTCTTTTCAATAAAGAGTTTTCGAGATCCTTGCAGCGATTTCTTCAATTTTTAACAATTTTTTAATGTTATTTTTAGAGGTTTTTTTTTTTTTTTTGCATTTCCTGGAATTTTTTTTACATTCCTAAAAGGAATCCGGTTTTAATTTTTTACCCAATTAGTTAATTTCGTTCCCTGTAGTTTTTTAATCTTTTCAGAATTTTTAATGCGATTTTTAGCGATGGTTTTCGTGCTTTGAGGCGATTTTTTTTACTTTTTTTGGAACAGAAAAACTCTCCGGCAATTTTTGCAATTGCCGTGATTAAATTCAAATTAGAAGAATGTCAGATCAGTTCTTATAACGAAGCTGAAAATTTAATTTGGCTCGAAATAAAAAACGCTTTCAAGATTCGCTTCTTTCGAGACAGAAGAGGTCGTATCTTGCTCGGGAGTAAGTTGCCGAAGGCAGTCCGCACCACAAACATAGAATTGTTTAATTCTACGTTCGTTAAAAGGGAGAAAAAAGCAATTTAACAAATTACAACGACCATTTGGAAAATGATTTTCTCAAAGACTAAAATTTAAAATAAAAAATCGCACGGAGTTGATCGTACATGGCGTACGTAATGTACGCCATGAATTAAACATTAATAGTGTTGTTACACGTAAAAATTGCGAGCGACAAAAATCGCCTGCGACCCGTCAGATTTCATAAAAGTTACGTATTATCTACCTGAAACTTACATATTATCCAAGCATTTCATTGGCTTTTCGGGAAAAGGCTTTTCCATCGTCAGATTTCTTGGAAATCCAATTTTAAATGAAATTTCATTCTTAAACTTCTAAACATTCCACAATATTACTTTTTACACCGTCGTATAGAGAGAAAAATGTTCTTTTAAATGCAATTTGTTTGAAAGCTGTATCTCAATTTGTTTCTGAGTTATTAATTTTCTTTTTGTAGTTTTTATTACTTTTTTGTCATAGTGGCAACAGAAGTATTCATCTCTGTTGAAAGTAAAGATTAGTGTCTAGACCAATTAGAAAACGAATAAAATGCGGATTAAACCAATAAAAAGCTTCAGACATGCTTTTGATTTCCTACCCTGACGAGGACAATAACCATTTTTACAAATGGTTAAAAAAGAAAAAACAACGAAACTTCACTAGTCATGAACTTTTCTTTGAAGGATAGGATTAGGGTTTGAAATAACGAGCGAGATCACGGGATTTGCGCACAGAAAAGGAAAATCCCGCATAATAAAAAATGCTGTGCAGTATCCCCCCCCCCCCCCAAATTCTTTCACAAACCAGTGATTTTTCAGTGAGTATTTTAAATTTTTCTTGAAATCCGCGATTTTTATTTCTTTTATCGAATTTTTCAAAGTCAATTCGTGAATCGCCCCGGAAAAATTTGAGAATTTCTTCAAACGATCGTGGAAAAATATCGGGAATTTCGATAAAAGAGTGCAGAAAATAATCGCGAATTTCGTCAAAAGATTGCGCAAAAAATTACGAATTTCGATAAACGATTGACGAAAATTTTTTGCAAATTTCGTCAAAATGTCGCAGAAAAGAGTAGAGAATTTTCTTAATTGGTACGGAAAGATATCGAGAATTTTCCCGATCGGTCGAGCAAAACTATCGCGAATTTCGACAAATGACCCCTTTAAAAAACCAGTTTCGTCAATCGGCCGCAACAGAAAATAAATTTCATCAAAAGATCATGGTAAAAGCGAGAATTTAGTCAAAGGATTGCAGAAAAAGAAACGAATTTCGTCAAAAGGACGCAGTAAGAGAACGCGAATTTCATCAAAGGATCGTGCTAAAGAAATGCCAATTTCATCAAAATATCGCGGTAAAAAATGCGAATTTCATTCAAAGGATCGCGGTAAAAAATACGAATTTTGTCAAAAGTTAGTGGTGAAAAGTGCGGATTTCGACAAAAAATCGCGTAGAAAGAAGTGAATTTCGTCAAAATTTACTACACTGGGCTAAAAGATTGAAACCGGGTTCCCTTTTCTTACTTTCAAAAGAACGCCGCGAAACGAGAAGAAACTTTAAAAATCATATAAAAATTTTCAGAGGGAAAAAATAACTATATTGACTTCAAAGACTGCAATCATATTCCTTTTACGAATATCAAATAATGGCCGCGAAACACGAAATTGAACCTACCAACCAACCTCCAGATTAATTTGAATTTTCTGTGCTATTATTTTTCATTTTCAAAGGAGGCAGGGTCTGTACTAGAGGTCTGCACGGGCCGACATTTCCAGGCCCGGGCCCGACCAGACTCAGAGAAAAAAAATTGGCCCGGTCCGTAGAAAAAATAATATTGGCCCGGCCCGGCCCGCCCGGAAAAAACTTAAAATCTCGGCCCGGGTTCGGCCCGGCCCGAGTAAACTTCTACAAAACATTGATTTTTACGTCGAATTGGTTAAAAATTTGTCTCGTACGAGGAGTTCCGACCAAAAATATTTATCTTAACTTTTTTTTCATGCTTATAATCTTTATTTTTATAGAAGTGCTGCGATATTTATTTTTTTAATGAATCTGTATTTCTTGTATGTAAATGTTTCAGTTATCATTAATATTGTTAATCCATATTCCATGTATAGAAGTGTTAAAACTCGGGAAAATGGTATACAGTAAAATCTTCTAAGATGGAATTGCATAGAAAAGAAAAAAAATTGCGTTATAGACAAGTTCCCTTCTTAGCAAGTGTAAATGCATTATATATACTTTTCTTACTTATTAGTATATTAATTTTGCATGGATCAACACGTTTTCAGTTCAAAACAGGGTTCGTCATAGGCAGGTTCCTTTTCACACATTTTACTGTATTTTAATTTAGTTATATTTTAATATGCGTAGAAATCTACTATTCCTTAAAAATAATAAATTTTAATGTTTAAGTGTAGAATAATGGCGATTCAAAAATGTATGCATTTTTTGCAAAAACTTTTGGGCCAGGCTTAATTTAACTGGCCTTTAAATGGACCAGGCCACGCTGAGACAATGATTTTCATACGGGCTGGCTCAAAACTAGGACTGAAAATTTTGGGCCGTGAAGACTAGGAATGAAACCAGGCCCGGCTCTGTACAGAAAAATTAAGTTAGGCCCGGCCCGAGCCTTCAGAAAAAAGTAAGGCCGGGCCCGGCCCGCCCGAGTACTGTGAATGAAAATCGGCACTGGCCCGGTCCGCGGGCCGGGCCGGGCTCCGGGCCACGGGCCGACCCGTGCAGATCTCTAGTCTGTACACTCCTTCCTATTTCCCCCGGCTAATCGCATTTTAAAATATCGTTCACATCTCCATTTCCTTTCAAATTTTTTTTGCTTCTTTCTAGATTTTAAACTACGAAAGTAAAGAGACAAATAGTTTCTATCCTCGTTAAGAACTTGCGTTAAGGCTGTTCTCAAATCCACAAGGGCAACTTTGTGACATAAATTTTTATTTTTGTTCGGAAATGCATGAATCTAGCTGGTGTTATTGTTCAGAAACTATGTCATCGAGCTGTTTTTTTTTCATTTTTTTGCAAACGCAATATATCTTTCAGAAAATAGTGTCAAAGTGGGCGTTTTGAACCGAATTTCCGCGCGAAAGAAGAAAAAGCAATCAAGAAAGGGCTAAAAACGTGCTTGTCACGTGATTCAAATCGCTTCTAACATACATAATTGTATATAATACATAATTGATTGATCAAAAAAATGGAAAACACAGTTCAATTTCAAATCGCTTTTCTGGTCAGACTTTCCAATTTTATATCTTTCCGTTAAAAAATGAATTTGTAAATGTGTCAGAACGTTTTGCGCTTGTTGAGCAGAGCAGCTGTGAACAGCCTTTTGCAGAAACATGAAATATAAAGAACAAAAAATCTCCCCCAAACAAAGGACGTCAAAGTGGGATTATAAAGCCACCCTTTTGACTTACCATTACTAATACAGATTCTTGTAAATATTCTAGTTTTAAAAAAGATAAACAACACAATTTTCTGTAAAAAAGAAAGAAAGAAAAAAAGAACGTTGGTTTCTTTTTTTATCACATTTCAAAACTTAGGCTGTTAGTTTTCTGAACTAAGCTAATTTGCTAAACTAATTAAACTCTGTTTTCACTTCTTTTTTTCTTTTGTAGATTTCGATTTTTTTAAATAATTGTACTTGAGTCTGCGTAAGCGGGGGGGTGCCCGGGCACCCAGGGCACCCCCCCTGGTTACGCCTATGTTACACGTCAAATTGATAGCGTTATATATATTTTTAAGTCCTTTGAAAATGTTTGATTATATATTAACGAAAGCTCGAAAAGTTTACGTTTTATTTTCGTTCTATTATTCGATTCACTAATTTAAGTAATATGTGATGCTAAACTGGCTTTGAACAAAGGAAATTTATCTTAACGGGCTATTTAATGCTTGAATGCTCTCTTCCTCTATTTTGATACATTTAAAATACAACCTACAAAACTGTTAACTCTCTTTCTGAGCAGAAAACTGTTAACGTTCTTTTCCAGCGGAATTAGTCAAAACGTTTTGCAAGCGCTCTAATGCCCTAGTTTTGCATTGCCGGCAATATATCTTTTGATTTGAATTACATTTAAAAACACTCATAAAAAAGAAATTTAATAAAGATTTTAAAAACTTTATTTATTTATTCACTTTCCCTTTGTAAAAAATTCAAAATATACTGTAAATCGTTTATTACAAATCTGAAAGAAGCGCGAAAATGATTCGTTATTCACGAATTGCGTTATAACCGATTTTCTTACAACATCTATAACTTTATGAACATATTTATGTCTTAACTCTCCGTCAAGCGTACCTCTGGACTCCAGTGGTCGGAATCTGCGCGCCTGTTTTAAAATCGTCATTAGAACATATTTAACTCATTTCTAACACTTTTAACATCCTCAGGTCGGAAGTATCACATCTGATACCTCCGAACCGAGATACCGAGAAGAATATAAAGTAAACTAATTGATTTTTCTTACGTTTTTACTTTACTGCTATATAGCTGAATGTTTTTAGCTTTTGATAAAAACCAATAAATACCATCACTGATGCTTATTTCCTCATAAAATAAATGTTATTTTCATCTGAGTTTGCAAAATGCATTTCAGACAGTGTGTCCAAGAAAGTAAGTAATTTTCAAAATTAACTTAAACGATTAACAAAGAAAAAAAAGGGGGGGGGGGATTTGTAGATCATTTAATTAATTAAAGGCTTTCAATTTGTTACTGCGTAATCAAAATATACAATTTTATAAAAATATAATGAGAACACAATAGAATGGAGGATGAAATATAATAAAACTACATCAGATTTTGGAAAAATAATTGAAAAACCTTCAGTAGCATTCGGGGGCCACTGAAGATCAGGAGCCCTGGGTCCGTATCCTGCCGTAAATCAGGCACTGTCTATATGGTTGTCTTTTTTTTTTTTTTTTAAGTGTTACTTTACCTTCTGGTTTAAAGAGGTTAAAATAATTAGAAACCTCTTTAAGAAGTACAAAGTAAGAATATTCGAAATCGGATTTAAAAAACCTCATTTATTAACTTCAAAGCAAGTAAAACACCAGTCGTGTAGTCGTAAAAAAACCCAGAGGGAATACGCTATTGTTGGCATATGCTATAGGTAAAGTGTATTTGTTTGAGAAACAGAGAGTATAAGAGGAGTTCTTTAAAAAAATCCAGAAGGTATACGACATATAGCACCGTATACCCTCCACTATATTTGTGTAAAACACTAAATAATTTCCGAGGCAGCCTTCACTAAGGCTTACAGTTGGCCTGTCAGGTCGGCTGTGCCTGGCAAGGCTTTATAAAGTTAGTTTTTCATTTTTTAAATATTATTATTACATTACTTTGTTAATGAAGGGCTAGTCGTAAATACAATGATTGGAATAAAAGAATGATGAACAATAATAATTTTAAAAAAAAAAGTAATCTATTTTCCTTCTTTTAAAATTCTTAATTAGATTTCCTTTATGATATTTTAAGTTACAATAAACTCTCTGTAAGGCGGACTCTGCGTAAGACGGAAATCTGTCTAACTCGCAAAGATTTTCAAGTCCCTGCGAGTCCATAGACATAGAGTTAAATTTGTCTAAGGCGGAATGTTATCTACTATGGAAAATTTTCTCGGTCCCGATCGATTCCGCCGTAGACAGAGTTTACTATATATTATTTAATAATAATTAGATTAATTAATAGTAATCACTGCAGATATGAACGGTGTGCCTTTAACAAAGAAGTACCTAATTTTATTTTAATATGAATAACCAATTTATGCACATCAAATTTGGAAAGATTAAAATTACGTACATTAATAATATTAATTAAAAATATATATATATTGCAGAAAAGGCCTAAACGTTAGGCAGTTTTAAAGCAAACGTTCAGTTAAATTTGGTTTTTACCTTCTTTTGTATATAAAAGAAGAAAGCATTGGAATCGTGCATCCATTTCCGGCGCTGGACATTTTGCCGCCTGAGGCGAGCATCATTTTGCCGCCCTTATGACGTAATTGTTTTTCTTCATTACTCAAATGTTTTTAAGAATAGAAAATTAATATGCTAACTAGAGATCGATCGAAAATTCGGTTTCGTTTTCGTTATCGGCCTAAAATCTGAGTTTCATTGAAAATTCGTTTTCGGCGAAAATGCTGTCAAAAATTCGGCCGGACCGAAACTATCTGTATGGTAATCGTAAAATGATCTATTCAAACGGAAATGCATGGCAACCCGATTACAAAACACCATTCGTAGTAATATCATTCAATATTCCGTAACTTGGTGATATTTTAAAAACAGGGCACATTACCATGCTTAGAGAATGTGAAATCTGAATGGGGGTTAGTGAGCGCAACAATTTACAATTTTCAATGTACAATTTAAAAATGTACAGAAATGTACAAATTACATAACGTACATTTTTTTTTTACAGTTAATTGTAAAAAAAAAAAAAAAAAAAAAAAAAAAAAAAAAGTGTGATATTTGAGATATTACTATGATGAAATGATAAAAATATGTCCCAATGTATGGCTAAAAACACATTTCAATAAATAACAGAAAACATATTTTTATTTTTATTCCTGGGACCATTTTTTTTAATTTTCTGGAAAACTTAAGTTTTAGAGTTGAAACTTTTTGAATAAGTGTGCAATATGTATAAAAATGAACTAGTATCAGTAAATTAACCAATCTAAGAGAGCACGAAAAATCGAAAATGTCCTGGACACAGAAACTTGCTAATCGGGCCCTGTATATAAGTATTTTATACATATATTATATATATAGGGTAGATACTATACATATATATATATATATATATATATATATATATATATATATATATTATATACAATTTATATGCAAAGTATAAATTTTTTGTGTAATTTTCATTTGTTTCTAATAAAAAATATATAAATCGCTTCTTTATATTAAAAAAATTGTATAAAGTATAGGTGCAGATTCCCAAAATTTTTAAGGAGCCAGTGGCTCCTAAACCCAAGTTGTGGAAGAACCCATAAAAGCAACAGCGTTTATATGAGAAAAATTCAGAGCGTGAATCTCGTCAAAGGACCGCAAAAAACCCTGCAAATTTCGTCAAAGGATCCAGGAAAAAAAGCGAATTTCGTCAAAGAATTCCAAAAATCACGAATTTCGTCAGAAAGTTAAACAAAAAAATACGAATTTCGTCAAAGAATCGTGAAAAAACGCGTATTTCGTCAAAGAATCGAGGGGATAATGCGAATTTCGTCAATCTTCGCAGAAAAACGTCAACGTCGTCAAAGGGTAATGAAGAAAAACCACACTTATTTTATCAAAGGATCGCAGAAAAAACGCTAATTTTGTCAAAGGATTGCAGAAAAAACGCGGATTTCGTCAACAGATTGCAGGAAGAAAAAGAATTTTATCAAAAAATCGCAAATTTCGTCAAAGCATTGCAAAAAAAAAAAAAAAAAAAGACATTTATAAAACGATTGCTATAAAACCTGAATTTCTTCAAAGGTTCGCGGAAAAAAATGCGATTTCGTCAGAGGATCGCGAAAAGAAATCGCGATTTACGTCTAAAGATTACCGGAAAAAACGCGAAATTCGCCAAAGGATGGCGACTTAAACGCCGAAAATTAGTCGTCAAAGCAAAAAATTTAGTCTTCACATGGCGACTGGTGACCGTGAATCTGCACCTATAGCTATAAAGATTTTAATTGCTAGTATATATGAAACAAAATATGTATGAAAAATTTCCTTCTCTCGCAAAGGCAGATTTCTCTATTTTGCCCGTACTGAAAAAGTACTCTTTTTGTTTTATTTTTGAATAATACTGTACGTAAAATTAAAATTGTGACTTTTATTATTATTATCATCTGAATAAATTAAATTGTCCATGAATCAGTCAACAAATTCGAGTACAGAAAGTATAGTTTTATTTCATACTTATCTAGGAGGATCGTTAAAATAAAATAATTACTTGAAAATGATAAATGCATATGCAAAGGAAAAAAAAGTTATGATTTTTGCATTTTTAAAAAAACACTAAAAATTGATTATAAATTAAAGTAGTTTTTTTTATTTATTTATTTACGATAAGCATCATTTTTAGGGTTTCGTTCATCTGACGAAACCCTATTCGTCTCGCCCCTCTGTCTGTCCGTCACAGAGCCCGTTCTCAGAAACTATGTACGTTAGAGACTTGAAATTTTGCATACTTATAGCTGAACACCTCACATCAAACGCAAATCCTAAAATTTCGAAAAAATCTTATATTTAACCCTCTGGGCTCTAACTTGTGTATTTTAATCTTTTTCTAACTCAGCCCCTAATTAAGTTGAAGACTTGAAATTTTGCATAATTATAGCTAAACACTTGCGATCAAACGACAAATCATAAAATTTCGAAAAAATCTTATATTTAACCCTCTGTGCTCTAACTTGTGTATTTTAAGCAATTTTTTATCCTCCCCCCTTTTCCCTGGGGGTCACTTTTTAAACTTTTGCTGACACCCCTTTGATCACTCTTTCATATTCTTCACCATAGACTTACATATTGTAGTTCCATTTTTTACCGCCAGGGGGCGCCTACCTATCTCGGGTGCTATGGGCCCTATTCCCTCGACTAATATATCTACGGATAGGTTGTAAAACGGAGTTTCGTTCGGATAGAGGTTTGTATAGAACAGAGTGCGCCCCTTGGTTGCGAAATGTGGAACTAACAGATTTTGCAAAAGGATAAAGTGTTTTGAAAGGAATATTAAACGAAACCCTTTGTGCGATCTGTGATCACACTTACCCACTTGTTTGAACACTAGTTTACCTAAAATCATTTTAAAAGGAAAGTTGTGATCGATGGGAAATTAAAATTGTGACCAATTGATTCGAAACAAGAGATATATTTCCAGATAGCTGTAATACGGCTTTTTTCGCATTCTTTTTCATGGCGAAAACACAATATTTGTGAAATTGATTTTTCATCTTTGTTAGAAATTTTTAGATTTTAAGGAAATGTAAGTTTGATTATTTGGATATACAGTGCGGGTGATCGGTTAACGAACACTTTTGAGAGAGATTTTTATGTTCAGATAACGAACACTTTCGCGAAGAATTTTTTGTTCCGTTACGAACACCTCATGAAACAAAGCAAACAGAAGCAATGCCATGTTTCAGTTTTCCAGAGCTGTATTTAATTGTATCTTTCATCGACTTAGAAAATATTTTAACAGTTGTATATTTATGGCCTAATTAGTTTATGGGTTATCGAGAGTTCGGGGTCCTACATTTTAGTACCCCCAAATTTGAATAAACCGATTAAAAATATTAAAATCTTGTCCTTTTTTAAAGAAATATTTTTAATTGGAAATTTTTCATTTTAATTGAAATGGTGTTCCTAAATTATAAACAAGCTCTAAGCTCCACTTGGCCTTTATCGGACCTTGTAATAAATATAATTTTTAGAGAACAAATGGAACTTTTGGTAGGTCAAAGTGATATGGAGTGATATGGTTTAATGCTGCAGTCAACGAATGTGATCCTAAAAGTTTTTACAAAACAAATGTCATTTATATAACTTTTAATTAATATTTCAATTTATTTTCAGCAGTGAAATTACGCTCGATATTATTGAATATTTAATACGTGATTTACCACATTGCTAACTAAGCGTAGAACCAGTGAAAAATGTTCAAGCCGGGAATCGAACCCGGAATACTTGGAATAGCGCTCCAAGTGCTCTACCACTGCTGAAAATTAATTGAAAAATTAATTAAAAATTATAGTTGTGTTCACCGATGCTGGGTTTATTTGTATCTCATGTTTCGCCGCAAAACTGTGTGTTCATGAAGACTATTCCATCGTATGCTGCAGTTGCAACCTTAACAACATATTTAGTGAGAGATGCTAAGATGGGTATCGTCCTCGTAGCTTAAATGGTAGAACACTTGAGCGCTATTCCAAGGGTTCCGAATTCGATTCTCGACTTGGACATTTTTCACTCTCTTGGTTCTACGCTTAGTTAGCAATGTGGTAAAACATGTATTAAATGTATGTCATTTATTTTTTTTAATGCAAACGACACGTATAAAGCCATCAAAATACGATCTATACTTATTAAATATGGACGTATTATTAACGTTATTTAAAAAGGAAGTTTGAAAACTTTTTCGATTGTTATTAATGTATGTATCATTGTTATTACATTTAAATAAATTTAGGGAGAATTTATATTAATTTTTATGTATTTGTTAGTTTTTAAGAACGAATTAATTCAACGCCCACACAAATGTATACAAAATCTATGATCGGTTAATGAACAATTCGGTTAACGAACATTGCTTTGGAACGGATTAAGTTCGTTAACCGATCACCCACTGTATGATCTTTTCTCAACCAGGCTTTTGTCTTTTTCTAAAGATATTGGAAATAGATAAGATAGTGCAAATGATAAATATATATATAACTCGTTAGAAAACATTAAAAATTGCAAAAAATTGAAAATCTGTTAAAAGTATCAAAATGGGAGGGGGGGGGTAGCGAACGGCAAATAAATGATCTACAAAATAATATTTTCACTGCACTTGACGGAAATTCTTCTCTGTTCTCAGCGGGAATAGTCGAAAATTATGTAGGAAACTGCAACGAACAGTTTAATTAATCACTAATAAATAAAAATCGGTTTTTCGGATGTTATCCATTCTCAAGTAAGCACTTTCAGTTGCATAACTCATAACTGAATTTGTAGATGCAGTTGTCGCAAAATAATGGTGATGTTACTGGTGATTTTGCATGTTTGTCTGTTAAACATGTTTGCTGTACGTGAAAATACTTACTTGAGTGGGTAACATCTAGAAAACCGATTTTCCGTAAAGGGAGAACTGATTAATGATGCATTGTTGAAGCCACTCGGAAACGTTTCCGAAAATGATGGACAGCTAATAAAAAAATATTTATATAAATTCTTTTTTAATCCTAATGCGGTGTTCATTTTGAATGAACATTATTTCAAATATGCAGATCTTCCAAGTTTCCTACCATTATTTTAATTCAGAAAATGTTCTTTTTTTTAATTGGAATATTTGAGCGATTCAAGAGAACAACAATTTCTCTAAAACAATAGTGGTGTGCAAAAAGCCGCAGACTGAACAACTCTGAACGCTGGGCCAACTTTTGGGTCAAAAACGACCCGAACACCTTAGCAGGGTTAAATTTCAAAAATAAATTGTTTTCGGATTTTTATAAAGATAAAGAAGCGCTTTGCCTGATTTTAATATTTTCGTTCGTGATTATAGTACATTTTCGTATCTTGCAATCCAGCACAATTTCACCAGACATTCCTTTTTTTTCAGTTCACCCTTTTTCATATAGAATATTATCATGCTTGAAATCATGCTTCAATATTTTGCAATAAATTCCTTGATTAAAAGCTAAAAAGAAAACGAAAAAAAAAAAAAATAATAAACTAGTAAAGAAAAAAAAAAGGAATAAACAAAAAATTTTGGAAATTTATATTATTTTGAAACAATTTGCTCTCATATTTTATACTAGGAGGCATTGTCCCTACGAGCTAAGTTCACCAAACCCATCCAAGTCCTACTGGTTCTACAAACAACACTAATTTGCTATGTTTTAAAAAGATTACCTGATTACGAGAGATTGAAAGATATTACTACGATCAGTGGTTGGTCTCAAAAGTTTTTGTTTCTTTTATCGTTTTCCCGCTAGAAATTATAGAAAGAAAGGAAAATTATTAGTCGAAAGGGGCGTTTTATCAGGGTCTCATATTTTTTGGAAGACGGTTTATTAAGATATTATATAATTATTCTTTTATTTGGATAAAGATCCAGGACATTGAGAAGTTAATTATTTATGCAGGCTGTTTTTTTAAGCAAATGAAATATGTTTTAAAGAATACTTTTTCAAAATTACCTAAAATTATTATCTTAAATTAAAAACTAAATAAAAATACTAGCATTATATTTATCTGAAGTAAGAAATATTTTTTTTTCTTTTAACTGGTGCAACATCTGTGTAATCCTAGTATCCGACTCGCTACTACAGGCAATTAATGAAAATAATTTCACGATCGAAAGACTATGCAAGTAAAATAATGAAATACTAAAAGCACGTGACGCTACAACATTATGAGAATTTGTGGTTTGCATGCGTCTGGCGCAGTCTACCTTTTGTGAATTCTGCTGATTTCAGTACAAGACAATCATTGAAAAGAAAAGAAAAAACATGAAATTCTCTTCGTTAGTTTCGTTCGTGTCGATTTAATCCATTTTCCATAATAAAGATTATGAACTCTTCGATTATCATTCGGCTGTAATTATCTGAAATGTACTCCGTTTTTTTATTCTAAAATGAGAGTAAAAAATCACACTTAAAAAAAAAGTTTTGATACATATAATGGTAAGGAATTTTATGTTCAATATATGTGAGGCAAATGCCGCCCTTTATACGTGCGCCGTATAAAGGGCGGCATTTAAAGGGGGCGCCAATAAATAATAATAAAGGGCGCCGTATAATAATAAAGGGCGCCGTATAAATGGCGCCCTTTATGCGGCGCCGTATAAAGGGCAGCAACGGCGGCCGCCTCGCTGCCTCACCCCTGGCGCCGGCCCTGCGTGCATCCACAGTAATTAAATTTAGAAAAGAAAATTTCGAATGATACGAAAATGCATAGACATATTTCTTATCTTAGGCATTTTCTACCAATCAAAATTAACATATACGTACATTATTTTTTTTGTTTTCTACAGTTTTGTGTCTCACCGTCATTTACTGTGTCTGGTTTACTGGTGCACGCACTCACCCTACTTTGATGAAATTTAATTACTGACAATGAAATTCTGCATCATTCATTTGAATCAACTGCATTATATTTTGTTTGCTAAATAGATTATTTCGATATACTGGTCAAGGAGGCAGGAAGAGGGGGTTATGAGGTCCAAACTACCTCGAAATTTTACAAACCCATACTTGTTTATATATATACTAGGGGGCTCAGCCCCCTGCTCGCTAACGCTTGCCAACCCCTGTGAATTGCTACGCAGTTCACATTGTGATCGCTATGCGATCCCACCTCGCTGCGCTCGCTCACCACTACTATATATATTACAGGATTCTCGCTGCCGCGCGCCATTGCGCCAAATCGCGACAAAATGCTCCATTTGGCGAGTTAAAGAACAATCAGACTTGCCAAATTGCGAGTGCTCAATTTCTGCTCTTTTTGTGTGTGTGGGTGTGCCAATACAGTCGAGATTCTTATGCGCGTTGCCGAACGATTGATTTCGCTTTACATGTTCAGTCGCAGCGTGTCATTTACATTGCTCTATTTATCCAGTTACTGATTCTTATGCGCGTTGCTGAACGATTGATTTCGCTTTACATGCTCAGTCGCAGCGTGTCATTTACATTGCTGTATTTATCATGCAGTTACTGACTCAACATCAATTCAGTTTTACAACAGCCAAAGACACATAAAGGATTATTATTATTTCTCTATTGTCAGTTAATCACTAGCTATGCGCTGGCGTCGCGCCGGTAAAAACACAAACAAAATTGCTCGCATCAAACGCTTAATAGAGAAAAGTTTAGCTGAAATGCGGTGTTGAAAGTAGCTACCGGGTGTCCCAAAAAGGACTGACTGATTTTAAAATTCAATAACTTCCAAACGGTGACAGATATTAAAAAAATTCTTGCAGGAGGGTTATGCATAAAGTCAAAAGTTTTATTACAGTGATTTTCGACTTTAGTTCGAATTACAAACAATAGATGGCGCTGCGATCAATAGAGGCTCAATTCAGGCTTGATTTTTGGTACTTCGTGGCCCGGATAATACATTTCCATCTCCTTTTTCTGCATGGAACAACAGAAAGGAACAAAAATCGAGCCTGTATTTAGCGACTATTGCTTACAGCGCCATCTATTGTTTGTGATTCGAACTAAAATCGAAAATCACTGTAATAAAACTTTTGACTTTATGCATAACCCTCCTGCAAGAATTTTTTTAATATCTGTCACCGTTTGGAAGTTATTGAATTTTAAAATCAGTCAGTCCTTTTTGGGACACCCGGTATTTACAACACTATTTATTAGTTGTATGTAAAGTATCATTGGCCGGATAATTTTTTTCTATCGGTTGAGTCGAAATCTCATGGCAATTTTTAGTTTATATTTTCACAACGGTAAATCAAAGATAAGCTGTTTTTAATTTTTATTTAGACTGCTAAAAGAATGTCTGAAACATTTACACATTTAGGATACATTTAGAATGTACTTATTTTTAATAGTTTCTATAACAGATAGTCGAATTATAAGCAATTACAAAAAATTAGGTTATTTTAGAACATTTTGAAAAAAAAAAGGGGGGAGGGATACAATAAGGGGTTAAAGATAGATTTTTCAGTGTTTCACACCGAACCTATTTTACTAACATTTCTTTTCATTTCGCTACTGTTTTTTATTTCTTATTCGCCCAAATCGCTAATGTTGGTCCAAAGCCAGTGAGTACCCGGTATATATATATATATTATATATATATATAACCATTATATAATTACAATTCATCATCTATTTCCAATTACTAAAATTAAATTAATAAATTTAGCTGCAATACACAACACTGACATTATACAAAATAAAGATGGAACTATATATATATATATAAGAATTTTCATTTTTAAGAACTTTCTTTCTCGAAGAAAAAAAATGGATTAACATATTTTTGTATAAATTATATTATTATAGAAAAAAAAAAATACATTCCAATATGTTTTAAACTGTCGCATTAAATTACGGTTTAAAAAATCAAATTGCTTATTGGAACCACTTTTTTGAAAAAGAAATATTCACCTTATTTAATGACAGGTAAAATATGATACCATAATAAAGCCAGCTCCACTATTTTATAAAACTGGTGGGAATCAAACAATCTGAATAAGACACAGCCTATGAATATCACGGGAACGAGAATTATGGACCTAAAATTTAAAAACTGAAACACCTCTCGAAATATTTTTGTAGCTACGGGCAAATATCGGTGTATCAACTCACAAATAGATTTCCAAGTAAACTTGTTTTTGTGGTATAATTTTGATACAAAACTTTGTTATACGCGACATTTATATTATGCAGTATTGCTTATGAGCGAACTAAAGAGCAGGGCAAAATGCTTACGATTTGTAAAGCATTTTAAAAAGTTTTATTTATCTCACTAGGGGGCTCGGCCCCCTACGAGCTACGCTCGCCAACCCCCCGTTCAGACACTGCAGTCTCTAAAAGCACGCTAATTTGATCGGCTTTAATTGAATTTTTTTGGAAGATTGAAGTATAATTAAAAAAACAAAGGCGATCTCCCTATAAACGGGTTTCTATTCATTTCTCTTTGATTGGGGAATTTTACGGAAAAATCAGCTGCTCTTAAAAGATACAATGGCATTTCAAAATCATCTAATATAAAATGAATTAAGTAAACAGAGTCTTTGTCTCCCGGTATTTTTTAACAAAGCGAAAAGAAAGTCCTTTTAAATAAAACATTTTAAATATATCGTTTTTAATCTGACGTAATTTTCACCAAACTTTTCTTTCCCTTTTTAATATTCACGTGAAAATGCTTTTATTAGAAATGAAATATTATTTGCACTGTCCAAAAAAAAAAAAAAAAAAAAAAAAATAGTTGAAAAGTTCATCTCAAAATATCAAGTAAATGTCTCGCGCTATTTTTAAATTTAAACTACTATTTTGCAATATTATTTTTTGTTCATTTTACGTAATAAGTGTAATGTGACGTAAATGTGATGTAATTTCTCCTATTTAAGACTTCTAACGCATGTTAATGAATTTATTACTTTACAATATCCTTTCTCTGTTAAAATTCACGTGTAATTATAGATGAAGTAATTTTCAATAAGTTCCTGCTTTTTATACGTAATTATTTAATTCTAATTTGAAAGTTTTTCTTTTCTGTTTATAATAGTCACGTGTAAATAAATTTTTAATTTGAAGCAAACATTATTGTTTCCGTTGTTTATACAGTTTGGCAACAGGTTAAATTAGTACAATTTTCTGAAATAAGTAAATAAATATCTCTCGAAATGCTGAAAATTTGAATTTAAAATAGAAATGAAACCTCGAAAAATGAGTCAAATTAAAAAAATAAATTAATTCTGCACACCGGGAAATTATAAAGTATAAAATGATCTAAAAAGTATTAAATTCCGATGTATAGTTTTTGCTCCTATAAAACTTTTTTAATGGAACGATTTTGTCCAACTTTAGCAATAAATATCTCTTAAAATAACTCTTCGATTTGAAAACTGTCTACATCAGCGTGTTTGTCAAACATTTCTGTATAACACTACCAATTTTCATATTTTTGTATGCATTATTTTTCTTAATATTAACGAAGAAAGACCTCCGGTCACAAAAAATTCAAAACCGGCGGCGGCGGCGGCGGCGGTGACAGCGGGAGTTACTTTTTTTTAGAATAGAGAGATACTTCGATTTAGCCGAGTTCATATGATCCAAATTCTCATGTAAAAAAACTTCATCGACCCGAACCGGATACACTTTAACCCAAAACTGATCCATGAAATAAAAAAAATTCATATATATATATATATATATTAATGCAACTATAGAAAAGTAGCCAACAATTATATCTCTAGTATTAAATTTAGCTTTTAAGTAGAAAAATGAACATAAATATAATCATTAATTTTCAAATATATATTTTTTCATCTGAATTTCAAATATATATTTTTTCATCTGAAAACTATTCTAGACTTTCTTTTTAGGTGCGTTCGTAATTATATAAATACGTAGCACCTATAGTTGTCGTTCGGTCCGTCTGTCTGTCCGCATGTAACAGAGCAAAAACTACCCAACCGAAAGGTCTAAAATTTTAAATATATACTTGTTGCAAAATTTTGTCGCGTCCTTTCAAATTTTATGAAAATCGGATGCATAGTTTAATGACAGGGACAGTCCGTTACATTCCGGTCAATAGAAAAAAAAAATATTTCAAGTGCATTTTAATGATGTTACAGCCTTTCGAACAGAATAAAAATGATATGCACTTATGAAGTGCACTAAAATATACATTCAGTACAATATGCGGTGCAAAAAATATTTATAAAACTAGTTTTACTACGAACACACCTCATTTGCCACGTTTGACGTGCAATTTCCAACTTGTTTAAAAATCGGGTCACCCGAACCCAAACTCGACCCGTAAGTGTCAAAACTCAACCCAAAACTGAACTGAACTCGAAACATTTATAGACAAACCGACCTGCATCGAAAAAGTCGTCAACCCGCCTCACAACAAGGGAAAAAAAAAAAAAAAAAAGTAGCTCCCAATTCGGGTAAAATCGGTGTACCCGACCCGATGCAGGCCTAATCTAATTCAAACCTGGCAACATTAGTACGAATACGTATGGGCGATTCTCAAAAGGTGGGCACAGGACACAAGTCATAACTTTAAGCCTTTCAAACATAACTTTAATTATCATTGACTTTATTATTATTATTTTTTTTACACTGAGTTTTTACTTCTATTCAGAGACAGAAAATGACATAATTTATTATAAAAGTTTTGTATAAATATCTTAAAATTTTATTATTTTATGCTAAAGAGGCCAATTTCGGACATTCATAACGTTAACTGCTCCAATGTGCCACCAAGAAAAAGAGTTTTAACTTGCTTCCAGGTGGTTCTAATGGTAAACAACGAATGCATAAAGGAAACGGATGGTTTTTTGATAATTTCGTTAAGAGATGGCAGGCTGATTTATTGCTTTTTTTGGAGATAGAAGGACTTTTCTATTAAGAATTTTTCTGTATTTTGTTATGTCCGAAAGTAACGTACGTAATAAAGTATTTGATTTTATTATTATTATTACTGGATAACAAAAAGTTAATTATACATATATATATGTATACAGACACATTTACTACATTCTTAGTCTTAAGAATTTTTTAAATACTAAGAGCAACGTCCAAAATCTGTAACTTACGTGCGAAAGAGTGTCCAAAATTTGTAACGTACGTAACTGCTAATTAAGTGCTTTAATCATTAATTTTCCAGAATAGTTGCTGTTTGTGCATAATTTTGTAGAAATACTATTATAAAATATTTATATATTATATTTATAGACAAAATACTATGCTATTAAAAAAAATTGGCCTTAAATTTGAAAATTTTAAAAATTACATATAGTTAACGTTTAATGATCCCACCTTTTGAGAATCTCCCGTATGCATTTTTGAAGGTATTCTTCATAATCTCGTCTTCAAATCTTAAATACAAGAGCTTGGCATTTCCGAGAAGTTTTTAACTTCCTAATATATTTGAGCGTTTGCCAGACGCTACATACATTGTTTCTTTTTGAATGTCAAAGAGTGAAGCTACAAGCTGCCAAAATGTAAACAAATCTCGACAAAATTTGGCAAACTATGACATCTCTCAAATGTATTTAGATTAATAGTGTATCCATTGCAATCAAACATTATTATCTTCACTTATTTATTGGCGGCATTTTATTGGTTAAAAAATGAAAGTAATAAAATATATACAGGGTCGTACAAATTCACCGAATTTCAGTTTCTATTTTTATGCATTCGTTTGGTGAAAAATTAATTTTCATATCGTTCGGTAATATTTGAATATTTTAGTTTCAATTTATTATTATTTTGCATTTAATTAAAAATATTTTTAAATAAGAGTTCTTCATTGGGTCGGGTAAACGGATTTTGACAGAGGAATAGAAAGTGTGTGGTGTGTGTGTGTGTGGAAGGGGGCTTTATTCATGAGATTTTTTTCAAAGATCTGCAATTTTCTGCTTTTTTGTTATTTCCTTATCATTAAAAATTCGATATAATTTGTTACAAATATTACAGGGTACCAACAGTCGCGAAAAAAATCATGAATTTCAGCAGTTGGGTGCTGGTGTTATGACACTCACACTTTCAATCCTTCTCCATCCATTATATCCTTTATGTTAAACAATTTTTTGTTATGATCAAATAACTTAAAATGGAATAAAACTGAACCATATTTCTCATACATCTTTCTCTTTACTTTTTAACCCCCAGCATGCTATTTCTTTCTCCCAACTTATTTTGTGTCATCTCCAAAAAATAACGTTACGTTGTATAAGCCAGCCGTAATCTAAGTACCGCACATTTTCAATTTTTATACCGTCGTATTGGGAAAAAAAAGTTCTTTAAAATGCAATTGGTTTGAAAGCTGTATCTCCATTTATTTTTGAAATATTAATTCTTTTGTGGTTTTTAGAGCTATTTGCTTAATATTGGCAACGGAAGTACTCCATTTCTATAGAAAGTAAAGGAAAAATAGTTCTAAAATAGTAATTATACATTTTTGTTGCCATTATCTCATAACAACCGAAAGAAAATGTAATTAAAATACGTGCTATTTTGAAAAAATATAAACGAATGATTTCTGTTAAAACATGGAGCTATTATAAACTATATTTAATTTTAAGTATCTATACTAATGTTACAAACAAATGAAGACCTATGAATCATTAGATAGCCGCTTTTTTTTCGTCGAGTTTTTTTAATGAAGGCATCTTTTTGTTGCATTTGTGTATTATTTTGCGATTGTGATGTCCTATGCATGCAGATGTCCTGTAGATGGTTAAGAGCGGATGCGAATAACGCCATTTTACATAAAATAAAAGCGTGTGCTTTAAGTCTTAAAATTGAAATATGTTTTGTACTATTTATATGTACATATATTTTTTTTCATCGGGGGCGACACTAAATTCTGAAAAAGCAGAATTCCTGTTTTCTAGTCTTTATTTTAACTTTTCCCATCATGGCAAATAAAGGGTTAAATTAATCACTGTGTTCATTGAATCTGCTTCTTTTTACCTCAATAACTTTTTAAAACTGTGTCAGTAAGAAAAAGAATGTTTATGTTATAAGCACTGGGTTGCCATTTAAGAGGGCTAGAGTATAACCACCCCTACCCCTTTTCTACATTTAAATAATAGTTTAAACCTCATATATAGTAGAACCCCGGTTATCCGAAAATCGGCTTAACCGAAAGACCTTAAAACTCTTCAAAGTCCTTTTTAAATGTGAAAAACTTTATTGTCAACACTATTTTAGCCGATGTCAAATGACACCTTTTAACATATTTTGATTTATGATTACTATTTTATTTATAAATTTTAGATAAAACCAATTCCGAATCATTTTTAATACATTGAAGAGTTGTTTTAATACTTATTATCTTTAAAAATTAAAAAGAAAATAAGTAAAAATCAAAACTTTGAATGGTGTTATTGGACACTGGTAGAAATAGTGTTGAAAAAGCATGTTCTTTATGAAAATAATAAACAGAGTCAACTTACTTATTTTGTCCATTGCGTAATTTCGGGCACTTTATTAGATAGGCACGTAGAACACTCCATTAATTTACAAAATATGTTGTGATTTTCTTTTGTTTTTCAATATTGCATCGTTTCAATGCTGCTTTATCACGCCACCTTTTAACCCCTTGAGGGGCGGTGGGATAAAATATATCCCACGTAATTTAAACAACATTCTTACCAGAAAAATTTAACTAAATTTTATATTTTTAACTTTGGAGGAAAATCATTGAAAAGTTGCTTTTCTTTAATAAAAAATAAAAATTTTCGATTATTCCGGTGAGAATTCAAAGTTTAGAGACATTTTTGCTTGCCCCTCAAGGGGTTAAATAACAACATATCTGATGCTGTTGCATCTTCTTGTACTTCAACATATCGATCCCAGCTTTTCATCAAACAAGCTTTCACCATAAGCCTCCCGGTTATTCGAAAATTCCTATGGAACCCCGGTTAACCGAAAATGCTTTGGTCCCATGCTTTTCGGATAACCGGGGTTTTACTGTATATTTCTTTTTGTGTGGGAAAAAAATAAAAAAAATCAGCCTTTTGTAAAATTATGGAGTATGTACTATAACAAGCAGGTTAAAATCCGTTTACCCGACACTGTGCAGAAATGTTATTTAACTCTGAAGTGAAAAAAAAATATGTTTCCAGAAAATGAGAAATTATGTTAAGATAACTAGATAATTAATAAATACATAATTTCATTAAAAGAAATGCTACTCTATTTTTGTTACATTAATAAAATATTTAGTTGACATGTAATTGATTTGCTTATACATTTATTTACATTCTTAAAAGCGTAACTGGATTAACTTGCAATGAATTACAGGTAATTTTATTTCTAATTTTATAAATGTAATTAGAATTAACTCGTAATTGATTTCAGATTAATTTAAATATATTTTATAAAATTTAATTTACATTAACTTGTATTGCATTACATGTTAACCATGTTATATTCGGAACAAATGTAGTTGACATTAACTTGTAATACATTACAAATTAATCGAAATTATATTTTAAAAGATGTAATTAGAATTAACCAATAATCCATTACAGGTTAACTGGATTATACAATTGAAAACGTAATCGGAATCATCTTGTAATACATTAGAAATTAACTAAATTTTCTAAATAATATTTCTAAATAATAAAAAAATCTAATTAAATTTTAAAAGATAAAAGGGTTGGGTTGATTTTTGACGGCCAATTACCTACACGAGGGATATAGGCCCGGGGGGAGTGCCCTCCGTGGGGGTCTTTCTAAGGGAACCTAATCCGTATTAACGCATGGAAGATCCACGGCTCGAAGAAAACCACGAAAACTCCGAACGATTAGGCCGACGGGCGCGATTGGGATCGAACCCAGCACCTCCCGTCTACCAGCTTCGAGAGCAGAACCTCTCGGCCACTGGTGGGGCTAAAAAAAAAAAAAAAAAAAAAAAAAAAAAAAAGATAAAAGGAGAATTGATTTGTAATCCATTACACGATAATCAGATTATACATTTCAAAAGCGTAATTGAAATTAATTTGTAATGCATTACATGTTAATGAAATGCATGGTGAGGAGATTATAATGTGTTTTAATCTATAATCTCATTACTTTGTAATCAGATTCTGCCCAACACTGATTGAAAGTAATATTATTGCAATTTAAATCACTCAATTTTACATTAATTGCTAATAGTGTCGTATTTAAAGATGAATTACAGGTTTCCACCGATTAGTGCGGTTAAGAACCTGCACTAGTCATCTCGATAAACTCGAATGCTAATGTTAAATCTATAGGAGCGTTTTTTAGATTTCTCGCTCGGTTTTTAAAGGATTTTTTATGCATAGGATACCCGAGGTCGATATCTTTTATTGTGTGTTTGTACTTTTTCGATTTTAGTTATTTATTATTTTTTTTTAATCAGGATAGTTTCACTTTCAAGACCGATTCTAACCTGTTCCAAAAGTGAAAGTATCCACATATAAAAAAACCGTAACTAAAATAAAAAAAAGTACAAATGCATAAAAAGAAGAAAATCTTAATTAATCCCGCGATAATCGAAACATGTATTCAATGGGAAAAACTACAATAGATCCACAGTCAACTTTTTAAAAGCCCAATGTATATAAATAATACAGTGAGCTACGGTATTGGTTTTGATATGTTATTGTTAAAAAGTACATATCGCAGCTTGATTTGAAGCTCTCTATTCTAAAATAATAATAAACAAATAAAACAGCTAACGTTGCTTCTGTAGTTGTCGCAATTGAATTTATTGTGATCGGGACTCTTTCTCGGCTCGTATTTAAAAAATAAAATAAAATATTGCATATAAAAATATGAAAACTGGTAGTTTTACAGTGAAATGTATGATAAATGCGCTCAAGAACACAGTTTTTAAATCGAAGAATTACTACTAACGCTCTTTAATGCTGAAGTAGGTCAAAAGTTTTATAACAGGAAAAACTATGCATATCAATTTAACCACCTTTTGAAGGCACATATTGAACGAGATTGCAGTGTGCAGTGTCCAATCAATTTTTTACAGTTTTTTTTCTTACTAAATTTTTATTTAAAATTTCATTAACTGAATAAAGATGACGAGACTCCGCACTGAAAAAATATAAGTCAACCCGACCCGCAACGGAAAAAGTACCGCCGACCCAACCTATGCATGCGATAGTACAGAAAATTTTATATTTCGGAAAAGTCATTTTTTTTTACCTACTGTTGCCAAATTTAAAAAAAAGCACAAATAATATTTCCAAACATTCTACAATTGTAAAAATAATCACACATGAATATTAAAAGAGAAAGATAATTTAAAAATTATTAAGCGCGAAAAGCATAAGATGGGGGGGGGGGGGATAACATCAGTAGTAGGAAAACGACAATTCAAGCTCAGTCGCCTGCGCGATCGCGGACCGTTTCGCAAACGCTGTCCCTCAGATCTCCGCCACCGGAGTCCCATGCCCCACAGATTCGAACGGGTCCTGGTTCGGAAAATGGCGTTATTTTCATGAAAAAAAAAAGCTATTTTTGGGTTGTTATTCAGAGTTATCGATCTATCAGATGAAGGTTAAACTCACAATTGAACAACCAACACCTCCTTAGGCGGGGAAGACCTTAATTAACACCAATAATTAAATAAAAGAAAGGAAAATATCGATTTTTTTAAATGAAAAAGACAATATTAAAATATTTTATTGGTTTTTACGTAAGTTTTGATTGTACTATAAGACGGTAGTTTGTATGAATTTAACTCTTGGACGACTGATACCCCAAGAAATATTAATAATTAAACAAAACAAATTATTTTTTAAACAAATAAAAAAAAAATTTCTTCTAATAGTGTAGATAAGTTCTTTTAACCCTTTATCTACTGACGGTTTCTTATAAGTACCATTAAAATAACTTGTTATAAAATTCATTTAATACATCGATTAGCAGTAATACAGTTTAGAATGAGTTATACATGCATTACTTTATCTTGTTCCAAAAGCATTATGGGTTACCTAAAACAAAAATATTTTTAAAAGGATGATTTCTTTTGCCTGTGCATATTTTCAGCTGTCTTGGCATTGGAGGAGGGGGGGGGGGGGTTCAATTCGAAAATATTTCTATTGTAAGAAGCAAGGCTGCGGATGCGGAGTCAGTCCCATTTTTGAGCGAAAGAGTCGGAGTCGGATCTGTTAAAATACCCGAAGTCGGAAGTCGTCCATTTTACAAGGCTGTGTTGTCGGAGTCAGGACCATTTTTGAGCGAAAGAGTCGGAGTCGGATCTGTTAAAATACCCGGAGTCGGAGTCGTCCATTTTACAAGGCTGCGTTGTCGGAGACCATTTTTGAGCGAAAGAGTCGGAGTCGGATCTGTTAAAATTTCCGGAATCGGAATCGTCCATTTTACCAGGGCTGCGGAGTCGGAGTCGGAGTCGTGGAGTCGGAGTCGGTGTGATTTTTCGGTGAAAAGAGTCGGAGTCGGAGTCGCTAAATATATGCCGACTCCGACTCCGACTCCAAACATTTTGTTGAACAGTTTGAAGTGAAATAAAAAATAAAATCAATTACGCTTAATTTTAAATTTATGAACTGAATTATTATTTTATTTTTTAACTGTTTACATTAATAAATACTTAGTTATTTTTCAGTTTATTGACATGTTATTGAGTAAATATAAGGCAAAAGGGTGATTTTTTTTGCTTATATCAGTCATTAAATTGATTCATTTACTTACTTCTTCAGCTCATAGACGACACTATTGTACAATATTTAAATTAAAGTGAGTTTTGAAAGGTTTTTGTTTTGTTTTTTTTTTTTTGTAAATTAAGTCCAACTCAACCCGAATCCCGTGTCGGTCTGACTACCCAACCCAAAGAAGGAATCTATCTCAGACAAAAACAGATGTTTAAATTTAACCCCTGTCCATCCGTGCTCGGATCGGGTCCTGAAATTTATACTTTAAGTCAGTCCGAAGCGAACCGGAAAGAAACCTGAACCATTAACCCGATCCGAAGTAAAATAAAATCAAAATTTTATTGGTATTATGAAAAATAGTCATCTCTAACAGCACTTTTATCCTTTGTTCAAATTATACTGCCTTATTTTTCAGTATTTCAGATAAAAGAGAATGTGTGTAAAATATGAAACTCATAAGCCGCTATCACTACAATATAGGACAACTCATACAGAATTTTTCTCATTAAAACAAAAAACTGCAATTTTCTTCTTAAATATTTCTTACCCAAAACTTAGACGTTCTTCTATTTCTAAGCCCCAAGTAGACTCTTCCAAAGGCCGGGTTGCACACGACCCGAATCTGAAATTTTTGCTGAAAGTCAACCCGAAACCCGACAAAAAGGAATTCCTCAACCAAATCCGAAAATGGAAAAAAAGTCGTCAACGACCCTAATTCGAGACGAAAGAAAATTAGTTCATATTTTATAGAATAAACGATTATAAAAAAAGCCTACAATTTTATTTTTTGTATAAAAATGAACTTAAATACACTCATTAATATTCAAATATATAGATTTTTCATTTAAAAAATATTCAGTACATATTTTCTTTTGAAATATCAGGTCAAATCAAAAGTGCCAAACCTGACCCGAAGCATTTAAAGTCTATCTGGTTCGGGCTAAATTTGGTTATCCTATCCGATGGAGGACCGTAGGTCTAACCTACTGTAGAAGAAACAATTACTTCATGAATTTTGAGAGGGAAGTGAAGAAACTCATTTCATGATGCCTCAAAATGACTGTTTTTTTTTTTTTTCAATTTATATTTTTTAAAGATTTTTTTTATTTTCACACTTTTTTTTCATGATTATTCCTTATTCGTCGATCCCCCCCCCCCCCATCTCCCCGAAATCGGCATTAATTTATTTAAGATTTTATTAGTATAGTGTAGATGTAGATAATAGCATTTACGTCTATGAATGAAAGGCGATGACAAATTGCCAATCTTTCACATAAAGTGTGGCCGAATCTGAAGCACAATTTTCTTTTACTCATTCTGTTCAAAGTTCAAATTGAAAATATCTTTGTTTCTTAAGCAGGCATATGTTCTTTTCGGGTAATTTGGTTTTAATTTGCAGCTGACAATTTAGAAATCCTTTTATTCGTATATGTATCTTCAAATTATATTTAAGTAAGTGAATCTTTTTAATTGTAAAATAATTACTCTTTTTATTTAATGCATTGCATATTCCGAATCGAAATTTATAAACGTCCATTATGATTATACGTTGGTTATAAAAATAAAATATTAGAAACTATCATCCTTCGCCCGCTACGCTGTTCGGTTTCTCTAAAAGAATCTTGAATCAAACGAAATATATCTAGCAACGATGAAAAAAAATTCTTAATATCTAATCAAGTATCCGTAAGTGTCATCTTATTTGTATAATCTTACCTTATCCAGTTAAAATCGATGTTGGCGACATAATAGACACAATAGATCTAAAATCACTGTAGTATTCGTGTTTAACTATTTTTTTTTGTAGGTTTGTTATCTTGAATTTCCTGATTCTACCTAAAACTGCTGCTGAGATATGGCGAAATGTCCTAAAATTTTTGTCCACCCCTTTAACACCCTTAGGGGGTGTGAAGGGGGGAAATTTCTAAAATCCCTGAAAGGAGTGTTTAACAATTTTTTTTAATAGGTTTGCTATCCTGAATTTCTTGCTCCTACCTAAAACTGCTGCTGAGATATGGCGAAATCATTTAAAATTTGTGATCACCCCATTAAAGCCCGTTAGGTGGGAATTTCTAAAATCAATAAAATACATGTTTAAGTATGTTTTAGTATATTAGTTATCGTAGTAGACACCCCATAAAAAGTAATAAATATAATTGTTTTTATTACAGTCTTCCCCGTTTAAACAAATATTGACGGTTCCATAAATAATATTCGATTAAGCGGGGTATTTGACTAAACGCGGAATCATAACTGCAATATTTAATGCGTAATAAAAATTCAAAATAACCATCTACGGTATATTTAATTAACAGCATAATAAATCGTTAACAGAATAACATAAACTAAAATAAATACAAATGCTAATATAAAGTAAATACCTATTAATTTAATGTTAGTACATACATTTATATGGTTTACATCACACTTAATGCAGATCGTTTGAATTTGGTCAAAACTTTGCTACTTCTAATTTACGTTACTTATACTGCCTTAAAAAAAATCGTTGAAAGTGGTTTGTTTAAGTGGAATTTTAAAGGAATAAATATTGAGTTATTTTTCAAATGAGTGCAAAATATTACAACTACCATCCTGAGTGACGGCGCATTGCCGTTAAAGCCTGGTTAACAGCAAGAAGTGATGGTGGGGAGATCAAGGTGGGAAATCATTTGACCTGCCCATTATACACCTGCTGGCCGAAATCATTGCAGGAAGAACTGAAAATTTGTTTTAAGCCTAAAGGAATCGAAAATGACAAAAGGTGGAAGGAATTTCCAGCTGAAACGTGCTTTCCGTGCTTATTTTCAAACATCGGTCACACAGTTGTCATTCGATTAATCGGGGACGTTCGTAAAATGTACTTGGTTTAAGAGGGGAAAAATAACATAGAACCAATGGGAATAAATTCGGTTCCGGAGGATATTATTCGAATAAGCGGGGTATTCGATTATCCGTGACCCGATTAAGTGGGGGGGACTGTACTGTATTTAGAACTAATCGAACGAAATTTCGGCCGAAAATAGAAATTTTTCAATCTGCATTATCTATATACCTCCAACAGGTACACTGTAAAAAAAAATCTGTGAAGTTACTAACATATTTCTCGGAAACTGGGATTCCAGGAACTATTTATGTAACGGCAACAGCAAAAATTTCTGTAACAGCATCTGTTACAGGAATTTTTCTTGTTGCCGTTACATAAAAAGTTCCTGGAATCCCAGTTTCCTAGAAAAATTTTAGTAACTTTACAAATTTTTTTTTACAGTGTAAAAAATTAAAGCGCATTTCAATCTTTTTGAGAAACCATGTGTGTATCCCGGAGTCCGAGTCGAAGAGTCGGAGTCGGAGTCGATTGTTTCAGAAATCCAGGAGTCGGAGTCGGTCATTTTTCCTACCGACTCCGCAGCCCTGCATTTTACCCACCGACTCCGCAGTCCTAGTAAGAACATTATATTTGTATATTTCCTAATTCTACAAAATGCAAAACTATAAATTCAAATTTAATTAATCCTTCTAAAATTTATTAAATGGTTATGTAAATCTTCTAATGTAGTTTAAACAATTCTTGAAAAATGTTTTAGAAGATAAATTTTTTTATGAATTCATAATTCAGTAACATAAAAGGTTAATGCTTTTAATTGCTCACCGAGTTCATTTCCTAAAATAATATTTATCTCCAAATGACCATTGAGTAACTACATTTTGAAACATTATTTTTTAACTTTTTTAACGGAGTAAATTAGAATGTGTTTAGAGATTGCAGAATCTGAACAGAGGTTCGCGAATGTAGTTAGTAGGAGGCAAAGCCCCGTACTATATCTATAATAAGATTTAAATTGAAGGAGAAAATATATTACGATAAAGTCATTTTTGAAGAATTAAATTCCTCTATTTCTACATTTGCACATAACACTGCAAACTACAAGCATCTAGCTGATTACAAGATTTTAGATTAGTAGTAAGCTAAAATATAAGATTACTAGCAAACCCCGCGGCTTTGCTCGGGTAATATTTGAAATATGCCAAGTGATATTTATATGTCTAATTTTTATTAAAAGGTACTAACAAAATTTTTATTTTATTAAAAGGTAATATTTTATTTTATTATTTTTTTTTCTATTAAAAGGTACTTATTACTTTTAGGAATAATTCAAAAATTACTATTTAAAACACAGTTTGATTAAACATCATTATTATACTGCGTTAGGCAGAAATGAGTCATAAATTAATAAAATGAAATAAAACTAAATAAATGATAATTTAGAAAATATTTTGAAACTTTTATGCTCAATTAATACACTCATTTCAGTATTCATTTGAATTTTGAATTTTTTAGAAACCATCTTCTTACATCTTAAAATTAACCATCATGTCAAATTCCAAGTCCTACCACCTCTCTCAACATAAAGGGCTATGTTGAAACAGGAACTGTCACCATTAATTTGCCAATATTAATTCTGAAATCGGTTTGTTATTTCCTAATATTCCACAGAAACGTAATTTAAAAAGCTTTTAAAGCCCTTTTTTAGAACGTTTGTTGTTCCTGTGAACCCCAGGTGGTAGAATCACCGGCATAAAATATAGCCTGAGTAGGATCAGAGACTGTTACCATTGATTCGCAACAATTACTTTTATAATCGGTTTATATTCCCTGAAATTGCATAGAATCGTAATTTAGAACTTTTTTAGAATGCTTTTCGCACCTCCCCTTCGCTTCACCCCTTTTTAATTAGAATTTATTTTCGACGTTCCTTCGAGGGCATTTATATTTTATAAGTAACTAACATGTCATATTTAAAGTTTCTAGCCTTTTCAGTATCACAGAAATCGCAATTTAGAAAGTGTTTAGCTCCTGCAACCCTCTGGTGGTAGTGGGACAGACATAAAATATAGCTTATGTTTGAGCAGGTTCTATCACCAAAATTTCTCATCATTATTTTTTTAATCGATTTGGTAATTTATAAGTATGCTTAAAAATTGTAATTTATAACGCTTTTCACTCACTTCATTTTTTTAAATTTGGAATTTTCTTTCGGCTGTTCTTAGAAAGCAGTTGCATCTTGTAAGTAAATACCATGCCATACTTCAAAGTGTTAGACCCCTCAGTTGTGCAAAAAACTCAAATTAGAACATGTTTTGCTTTTGCAACACTCAGATGGTAGTGACAGCAACATAAAATATAACCTATGTTATAGCAGGGACTGTCACCATTTATTTGCAACCATTACTTTTGAAATAGCTTTGGTATTTCCTTAGATTGAGTAGAAATCACAATTTAGAACGTTTTTAGGACGCTTTTCGCGCATTTTCACCCCTTTTTAAATTTCCAATTTTTTCGAAACTGTTCTTAAAGATCATTTATTTCTAATAACTATGCACCTTGCCTAATTTTAAGTTGCTAGCCCCTACCGATCACAAAAATCGAAATTTAGAACGCTTTTTTGCTCCTGCAAAGTCTTGGCAATAGTGATACCGACACAAAATAGCGTCTATGTTAGAGCAGAGGCTGTCAGCATCAATGTCCTACCATTATGTTTGAAATCAGATTCATTCTTCCTGAGATATTGCCGACAAATCGGCATTTAGAACGTTTTTAGAACGCTTTTCTCGCATTTTGCTCCTGCATCTCCTCTGGGGTAGTGGAAACCGATATAAAATATAGCCTATCTTGGAGCAAGATCTGTCACCGTCATTTTTACACCATTATAAATGAAATCGGTTCAGTACTTCCTGAGATTGCATAGAAATCGCAATTTAGAATTTTTTACAACGTTTTTTGCGCATTTTGACACCCTTTTAAATTTCGATTTTTTTAGGAAATGTCCTTAGAGATCATTGATATCTTATAACTAACTACCATTCCAAATTTCACGATTCTAGGCCCTTCCGTAACGCAAAAGCCGCAATTTAGAACGTTTTTCTCCTGCACCCCCTTTGGGGTAGTGGAACCGACATAAAACATCGCCTATGTTGCAGCAAGTGTTGTCACCATCATTTTGACGCCATTATTTTTTAGACTGGTTTGGTATTTCCCGAGATTGTGTAGAAACTACCATTAGACCGTTTTTTAGAACGCTTTTCGCGCATTTTCACCCCTTTTAAATTTCGAATTGTTTAAGAACTGTTCTTAGAAATCCTTTATATCTAATAAGTAGCTAATATTTCAAATTTCATATTTCTAGGCCCTTCGGTAACGCAAAAATCGCATTTTTAGAACGTTTTTTTTTTCTCCTGCACCCCCTTTCGGGTAGTGGCATCGACATAAAACATAGCCTACGTTGGAGCAAGTGTTGTCACCGTATTTTTGACACCATTATTTTTTAAATCGGTTTGGTATATCCTGAGATTGTGTAGAAACCACCATTTAGAACGATTTTCGCGCATTTTCACCCCTTTCAAATTTCGAATTGTTTAAGAACTGTTCCTAGAAATCCTTTATATCTAATAAGTAGCTAATATTTCAAATTTCTTATTTCTAGGCCCTTCAGTAACACATAAATCGCATTTTTAGAACGTTTTTTGCTCCTGCATCCCCTTTGGGGTAGTGACACCGACATAAAACATAGCCTATCTTGGAGCAAGCGTTGTCACCATCATTTTGACACCAATATTTTTTAAATCGGTTTGGTATTTTCTGAGATTGTGTAAAAAACTACCATTTAGAATGTTTTTTAGAACGCTTTTGTGCATTTTCACCCCTTTTAAATTTCGAATTGTTTAAGAACTGTTCTTAGACATTATTTATATCTTATAAGTAACTAATATTAAAAATTTCATATTTCTAGGCCCTTCAGTAACGCTAAAATCACATTTTTAGAACGTTTTTTGCTCCTACACCACCTTTGGGGTAGTGACACCGACATAAAACATAGCCTATCTTGGAGCAAGCGTTGTCACCCTCATTATGATACCAATATTTTTTAAATCGGATTGGTATTTCCTGAGATTGTGTAGAAACTACCATTTAGAACGTTTTTAGAACGCTTTTTGTGCACTTTCACCCCTTTTAAATTTCGAATTTTTTAAGAACTCTTCTTAGACATTATTTATATCTTTCAAGTAACTAATATTAAAAATTTCATATTTCTAGGCCCTTCAGTAACGCTAAAATCACATTTTTAGAACGTTTTTTGCTCCTACACCCCCTTTGGGGTAGTGACACCGACATAAAACATAGCCTATCTTGGAGCAAGCGTTGTCCCCCTCATTATGATACCAATATTTTTTAAATCGGTTTGGTATTTCCTGAGATTGTGTAGAAACTACCATTTAGAACGTTTTTAGAACGCTTTTTGTGCACTTTCACCCCTTTTAAATTTCGAATTGTTTAAGAACTGTTCTTAGACATTATTTATATCTTATAAGTAACTAATATTCAAAATTTCATATTTCTAGGCCCTTCAGTAACGCTAAAATCAAATTTTTAGAATGTTTTTTGCTCCTACACCCCCTTTGGTGTAGTGGCACCGACATAAGATATAGCCTATGTTCTAAGTTGGATTAACACCATCATTTTGATACCATTACTTTTGGAATCGATTGGGTAGTTCCAGAGCTTACCTCCTACAAATAAACAATTTTTTCCTCTTTATAATAGGAGTATAGATAGATTACTAAAGTCTCTTCAAAATTACTAGTTTAATTTAAGAAATTCTGGAATTTTAAGATTGTTTTGTTACCAAAGTTCGATAAATTCTACTATACAAGGTGTATCTGAAATGCTTCAACAAATTTAGAGGGATGATAGTACTCATGAAGACGAACAAAAAATGCAATGGAACATGGGGTCGCAAATGACGTTTAAAGGATGAAAATCGAGAAAATGCGCCTGGAAATGGACAAACTGAGACAAGAAGGAAACACTCCAGAAAATTATTTATTGCACAGAATAGGCACAACACAGCTCGTGATGTCCAGAGTAAACAAATATTTTAGAGCAATTGTTCAAAGTGTCGACCGCGGAAGTTATTACACAGAGTACATCTACGGAGGAACGACTGGCGGACACGCTCGAAGACTTCGGTAGTCCTGCATACGTGGATTCCTGCTCACAGATTTGTTTGGCTTTCTTCCAAGTTTTTGTCATCTCTTTCTGACCGGATATGCACAAAGTGAAAGGAAAACCAGCTTCGTGCTACTAGCCAGTTCTGCAGAAAAGCAGCATGCGAGATTTCGATATTTTTATTAGTTTTGCGTTTTTCACCCTTTAAACGTCATTTGCGACCCCATGTTCCATTGCATTTTTTGTTCGTCTTGATGAGTACTATCATCCCCTAAGTTTGTTGAAGCATTTCAGATACACCCTGTATGTAATGTATTTTGCAAATAATAACAAAATCGAAGAAGTTTTTAAATATTTATTTATTATCTTTAGACAGTAAACAGTTATATACATAAGGGGATTTGAATATATCAGTTCTAAGATACACATTTTCACGATTAATTTTATGATTTCCGAATAAAAAATTGAAGGGACCTTCTTCTAACAGACGTAATTCACCAGCATTGCAATGTAGAAGCCTTGATTTGAAAGGATTTAATCCTAATTTTACAAATACATACGCATTGGTTTCTTCACATAAGTAAACACGCAAAATAGCAGTTTGTGCAGCAGCAATCATAACGATGTTTTGTATGTTGAAAAGCGTAAGAACTATAATAGAAGGCAGACTAGTAGCATCCAAAACAAAAGGTCCAAAATGTGTTACAACATCTACAACTTCAGGAGGAAATAACCATTTATAAACATATGCTAATGCTGCATACATTTCAGATGCTATTAATGTATATCCTGCCAGTTGAGCATAAAATGCATAACTGAAAATTCGAGCATGATAAATTAGCTCATATTTATCCCTATTTAATCCATCTTTTTCATAAAATAATGGACGAAAATGAGGAAAAGTTTCCCAGAATGTACGGGCATGTGTTGTTACAGGAACATAACACTGTAGCAAGTTTTTACTGGAAACCTGCAAAAGAAATAATATACATAAGTAAACAACAATTTTGCAGCATTAAAAATTAGAAATGCAAAGAAGCAACATAGTTTCTTTAAATCTGTTCTCAAATTCAAGCTGACTGGTCAAAAAGTACAATTTTTGACTGTTTTTGACACATTCCAGAATTCATTTTCAATTCTAAGTGTTGCTTGTGCGTTATTTTGTTCATAAGATTGGCAGATGCTCATATTCAGAAACTACCAAAATTAATATTTCTTTACCATTTTTCGATAAAGGCAAGTTAAGATTGCTATTTTGAACAAAATTTTCAGACGTGACAGCTTGATAAAGGTTATTATGAGTAGGGATTGACCGAAGCAGGAATTTCGCCGAATACCGAATATTCTATCAAAGTGTACACCGAATATTCGGTATTCGGCAACCGAATACTTAAAAATTTTAATAAATATTTTTGTATATATTAGCTTTTTTGATAAACTTTAATTAAAATTAAATTCTTAATATTTTAATTGTTGCATTTTTATTCTTAAATCTAATTACACGAAAAATTTAATGACTTCTTTCCACTCACAAATTCATGAATCCACCACTTATTTTTTATTATTTTATCACTAGTCAATACCCAAAATAAATTAAGAACATTTTAAATTTTACAGACTATTATTAAGGATAAGGATTGTCAGAAAAAGTTAAAACAGAAAGTTTGGTGGAATTTTAAACACAAAAACCTTAAATTTTTTCTACATTTTTCAAACAACCAAAATTGTACAACTTCACATGTAAACAACAGGCGACCATATTTGTTTTCAAATAGTGTTGCCACTTAGCTCAAGTAGAACGTAGAAGTGAAGTAGTGTTACCATGTTTTTGTGAGAAGTTTTCCATCTCTAAAAAAAAAAAAAAAAACCTAAAAAATGATATAATTAAAACGCTGAATAGTGATGCAATTAAAATATTTTAAGCCTTAAAATTTAAAAGACTGAAAAAAAAAAAAAAAAGATTTAAAAGAATATTAAAAACGAAAGGAGCCCTGGAGCAAGGGAAAATTTAGAGCTCCTGCTCCGGGTCCCTGCATCTAAGAAAATACTTATCCACACCTGCCAACAGTGTTTATAGCAAACATTTATTTTCTGAAACTGGGCAGATCTATGAACAGAAAAGAAACAGATTACAACCAGATAATGGCGAAAAATTCTTATTTTTACACAGTAATTTGCCTATGTTAAATTTTGATTACGGATAAGTTATGTGTCTGGTTTTATAAATGATCACTTATCACTGCTCCGGGCTCTAGCTCCAGCTTCGTGTCTCTGCTTCTAAGAAAATACTTATCCACACCTGCCAACAGTGTTTATAGCGAACATTTATTTTCTGAAGCTGGGCAGATTTATGAACAGAAAAGAAACAGATTACAACCAGATAATGGCGAAAAATTCTTATTTTTACACAGTAATTTGCCTATGTTAAATTTTGATTACAGATAGTTATGTATCTGGTTTTATAAATGATCACTTATCACTGAAGCATGTATAAAAACAACATCAAATGAGCATTGATCATCATGTATTTTTACAACTAGTTATAAAAACATTACCTATTGTTTTTCATAAATTAATACTATTTGAAAAATTCGACTGAATACTTTTAAGTATTCAGCAGAAACAGAATATTCGGTTTACATGCCGAATCACCGAATACCGAATCGACTATTCGGTAAATCCCTAACTATGAGACAATCTCTTATAACTCAATTTATCAAGAAATGAAATAAAAACTATAGGATTCCAAATCACTTCAATAATCATGCCGCAAGTATCATGCTTTTATGCTTAAAAATGATATGATCTCATGTGTCAGAAAGTTCCATGTAGAAAAATACTTTTCTTTTGAGAAAATATTCTTAATTTAATATTTTATGTGTTAAAGCTGTGAGTAAGATTTTAACACTTAAAATAAAATTAAGTGTATATTTTAGAAATATTTACCTAAACAATCCAGTAAAGAACTTCCTTCAAAAAGAGTACACAGAAAAAAAAGTTAAAATATTAATTTCCTCATGGGATATTTAAAAAACATGGATTCATCCCAGATCCATAGGTTTAACATTAAAGAGAAGAATTTAGAGACTGCAATAACTCTAATCGCTTAAATATACTTTTGGAAAATTGCTTATGATTTTTCAAATTTGTTGACTAATACCTTAATTTTCTATCATGGCCCATGCAGTAACTTATTACTGCACAATTAAAATTAAATGATCTATTAATAAAATACTTTTAATAAAATCAAAATAAAAACTACATACTGCCTACATTTTGAAATCATTCAGTCCTGGGATTATGAAATTTAGCATTTAAACAGAAAGAAATGCTCTATTTCACAAGAAAGTAATAATACGTGCATTTATTTTACTCTTATACTACTTTGTGACTATAAGGTCTTTCAGATAAAACTGAAACTCACACTCATTTTTCATACAATAAAAAACATCATGGAAATAAAATATTTCCTAAACAGAAAGCAATGTTACAGCCTCCCCCTCCCCCCCTAAAATTTATGCAAATGCACTGCAGTTATTGGGATGAGTTCTGTATCTTGTTCTGGTTGCATGATTGGCGAAGGGATGCAAAATGGAGCCAAATGGCTGTTTTAATATCTTACCAAATTTTCCAAGATGGCAGAAAAACATGCTTTTTAAATTTTTATAAACATATATTTTTATATTATAAACATTATATTTTATATATATGTTATTTATAAAGATATTATATATGTAACTATATATATATAGACATAGTACTTATTATAATACACATATAAATAAATATTATATACTTATTATATATGTGAAATTGAAACATATCATAACATTATATTATAAACATTAATGTTCTATAAATCTTAAAACATACAGAAATGCACAAAAAATATATTTACATAAACATTACATTTACAAAAAAAAAATATCATTTAAAAAAATCCCAGGAAATTATAAAATAACTAGTTGGATGTGCCAATCCCAAAACTTTCTTCTATCTTATACATCTTAATATTTCAAAACCTAGTTACACATGTTAATACTTCAATATTATTAGTTCAATACTATACCAACTTTGATTTTCATCTTAAATTTCTGCTCAAGTCAATTAAACGGACTAAAAACGAGTTAATCTATATCATGATATTTGTTAAAATTATTAATTTTTCCTTATTCTGTCGTTATCAGCTGTTTGCGAATAGCCGGCATAGCAGGAAGCGAGTTCCCGCCGCTGCATGAGCCGCCGATGCACAATAGAACTACGAAAAATCAAGAAAAGTATACAAAAATCGCTAGCACGGAGCCCCTTTACCGCGCAATATTTCCAAATTCAAGGAGAACCTGTTGGTCAAAGCCAAAAACAAGCACAAACATTTTGGTTCAATTGTATGCATAATTTTATACGCTGTTCGATGGTGCAATAATGAAAATGGAACAGACATCGGAATTATAGCGCCCCCTTCTTTCGGAATTTTTTCAAGTTCAGGGAGGACTTGTTTGCCATAGCCAGAAACATGCACAAAAAATTTGGTTCAATTATATGGATAACTTCATACACTTTTCGATGGTACAATAATGAAAATGGTACAGACATCGCAATTATAGTGCCCCCTTTCGGCAGAATTTTTCCAAATTCAGGGAGGACCTTCGTGACATGACCAAAAATAAACACGTAAAATTTGGTTCAATTCTATGCATAACTTCATACACTTTTCGGCGGTACAATATGCAAAATGGCATAAAAATTGTACAAAAATCGCTATTACAGCGCCCTCTACGAGCGATTTTTTTACAAATTAAGAGAGGACCTCCTTGCCATAGCCAAGAACTTAAAATTTTTTTTTGGTTCAATTCTATGCATAACTTCATACACTTTTCGATGGTGCAATATTCAAAATCGCACAAAAATCGCTATTACAGCGCCCCTAACGGCGAATTTTTTGCAAATTCATGGAGGACCTGCTTACCATATCCAAAAACTTAAAATAAAAATTTGGTTTAATTCTATGCATAACTTCATACACTTTTGGACGGTACAATATTCAAAATCGCACAAAAATCGCTATTACAGCGCCCCCTACCGGCGAATTTTTTCCAAATTCAGGGAGGACCTGCTTACCATAGCCAAAAACTTAAAATAAAAATTTGGTTCAATTCTATGCATAACTCCATACACTTTTGGATGGTACAATATTCAAAATCGCACAAAAATTGTTATATCAGCGCCCCCTACCGGCAAATTTTTTCCAAATTCCGGGAGGACCTGCTTGCCATAGCCAAAAACTTATAATAAAATTTTGGTTTAATTCTATACATAACTTCATACACTTTTTGATGGTACAATGGCGACAGACAGACGGACAGACGGACACACAGACATTTTCTATAAACATGTTTTTTGGAATCTCTGACCCCTAAAACATGCAAATCCGTCGAAAACCGGAAGTCGAAAAAAATTTCGATTACAATACTTTCTTCTATTGAAGATAGAAGAAAGTAAAAAAGTTTAATTATAAAAAATATGTATGCAAAATGATTACTTATTCACCAGTAGCATTCAAGTATTAAAAACAGCAACCCTAAATGCTGAAGATCACAACAACTACATCGAAACATTTATCGCAAAAGAAGAAGAAAAAAAAAAAAAAAAAAACAGGATATGGAAGTCTTCCCCCACTTATTGCATTTTAGAACTTAAATGTGTATTGGAAACTTTAATAAACAGATGTTGCAAATAAAGATAAGTATATATGGGAATCACTCAAGATAAAAATTCCTTATATGTTTAGAATCATTGTAAAAATAAGAAATAAATCTTTTTTTTTTTTACTATAATTTAAAAGCGATGATAATCTAAAGTAAAAAAGAAAATCCTTCAGCTTGGACCCACAAAGTTTTATTACATTTAAGCCAAAATGTGTCACTTTGTAGTGTTCCGTACCACAAAAGGAAGAAACAAAACCCTTATAGTTTCGCTTTGGAAATCCCGATTATGAAACATCACTTAATAAATCAACATAGAATTATAAATTAATCATTTTTGGATTTTTTTCTTTACATGTGCTAGACCTTCCTTCATACCAAATTTAAGATTTCAGGTCAAACCCTAAAGGTTTTCAGGATAAAACTTATGAGGTACTTCCAATTGACCTACAGCCTTGAAATTTGGCATGAAGGAAGCACATGGAAAGGGGGGGGAAAAAAAAATCGAAAATCAGTAATTTATAAATCTATGTCGATTTATTACGCGACAAACTCATGAGTTTCCATAATTGATACTAATGCCAAATTAATGCATTGTAATGGAATTTTTTCTAATGATAATATAACATAACACTACAGAAATCTCAGGGTGCGAGTTCTACTTGCATTTGTCTTTATTTTTTTTTTCTTTAAGCAAAACGTAACTAAACTGTTTCTTCAATAATATTTCGATTTTCTTTAAAAATTTTAATTTTTTTAAAACTAAATTATAAAAAGAGATTTGCCTCCAACAACTCACAATACTTGTATTGATTGTTACAGTAACTCATACGTACCGTATGAGTTAGTCAGTAAGCTACATTTGATTATTAATTTCAGAGATAACAATTTTTTAAAAATTGTTTTATTTAATAGGCTGTCCAATTAGCTATCTAAACTTTTTGTGTTGTTCTTATCAGTGGCGTAGCCAGGATTTCGTTTCGGGGGGGGTCCAAAATTTTTCCTTCAGGTTATATATATATATATATATAGTAAAACCTGTCAAGATAAAATCGTGAATAGTGCTGAAAAATTCCGTTTTACACAGGTTTTCGTGTTATCAGGTGTATTTGTATAGTATTCATTTCCGTAGCACTATAGAACATTTCTGTTTAAGACAGAATTCCGTTATAGGCAGGTTCCATTTTTACAAATTTTGTGCACTTAAATAAATATACTTATTTATGTCATATGAATAGAATAAAACTTGTCAGAATAGTAGTTGTCTATAACAGAATCCTGTCTTTAACGGAAGCGTTACATGGTCTTAATATGAATTGCTATACAATTAAATTTTCTGAAAACCTGTCTGAAAAGGGATTTTCATCGTTCTTTAGTGAAACATAGTGAAGCCTGTGAAAGCGGAATCTTTCTATAACGGAACCCTGTCTCAAACGGAAGAGTATCAGAATCCCTGCGAAACGAACAATAGATCTTATTGAGGTAGTGTACCTTAGAAGTATAATTAATCACACTTCTTTCTATGGAAGCTTGTCTAAAATGGAGCCTTTTACCAGTCCCTTGCAACCTTGTCTTGACTGTGTATGTATAATAGAAGTATTTCGAGTAACTTTAAGAATTTAGGTATATTCTTATTTAATTTCATAATTAAAAAAAAAGCATGGATAAAAAATGTAAGGCCAATCTCTATAACTGCAACTAATAATACATTGAAGTTACATTAATATTTACCAATGAAAAAGATTCACCATTATGTAAAAAGCTGAGCGCATACTGAAGAGTTAAATTTAATTAACCCATTCGCTGTCATGCACGAGTATACTCGTGGCTTTAATTTATTGATTACTTTGTCATCACTATTTTAGAATTAAAAAAACTGCCTCATTTATTGGCAGAAATTTCGCTGTATTAGTAAAGCGAAATTTACCTTTCTGATTTTGTGGTAGCAAACGACTTTTAACTAAAAATTGGAAAATTCTTACTTTATAGTTTTGGCAGCGAATGGGTTATATCAAGTTTCATATTACATAATATTTGCCTGCAATAAAGTTAGGATCAAGTGGTTAAGTTTAAAACAGCAATTTCCATGTTTAATTTCTTGCCATTGAATTAAGAACTTGTGCTGTAATAGATATTGGATACTAATTTCACATGAGTGTCAATTGCATGAGCCGTTCATGCGATCCGCCGCGCTCCCCATGGGAGTTTTTTAGATAACCCAGATAGCATGAACATTGGCAGCAAGTTTGTTTTTTTCTGACATTATCTTGCCGCGACAAATTTGAATTCAGAAATTCGCAGCAAATATCCCACAAGGTATACCATCCCCTACTTGCATGAGTAGATTGTTATGAAACTGATGGCAAGACTGTCTTTAATCACGAAAGTGACGAAAGCAAAAAATCTCTCTTTGAGAGAACAGACAATCAGCACATACACAGAAATTGCAGAAATTTTATTTAATTAGCACCGCCTTTTCTAAACGCTATACTTATCAAATACCAAAAAAGGCTTGTCTTGAAACGTACAAATATTACCTTTTGCTTATGGCGATGAAAACGGTGCATGCAGGATCCATCCGAAGGGGTTAAACTTATAGTGTAAGAGTTGATAACAGGTAGTGGGGCGTCAAAAATTACTACTTTGCAGTATTTTTTTTTCTTGTTTGCCGTTAATTTGCAATAAATTTGATACAGCATGAATTTGCCTTGCACGACAAGTTAGCTGCAAGTTCAAAGTGTGGTGACTTCGGCGTTTGCATTATCTTGCTGCAGTCTTCCCTCATAGCATGCATGGTCACAGTGACGTCATTGTGACGTCACTGTAAGTCACTGTGGTCACGTCACATCTGTGACCAAAATGCCACCACTCAGTGATGTCACATTGTGACTGAGATGTGAACTTCTTAGAAAACTTTAAAAAATTACAAAAATTATTAAATCATGTTATTTACTGTAAAAAATATTTTTCTGCCGGATTTAAAATTTTTTTAAACCGTGGTCCAAGTTGCCTCTGTGCCTCTAACCAAAACTTTTTATTTTCATATAACATAAAATGTAATTAATTCAACAGCGACACAAAAATATTTCCTAATTATGCGAATTTCATATTATTAAAAAAATGGTTTAGGTAAACAGACCCGACTTATCTTTTATAAAGATTTTTGTAAATGATCATCTGTTATAGTAGTAGTTTCTCAAAGAATAGTCGAAACATTTCTGTGGTTTCAAACTAAAAACTTTCTATTACAGTTAAGTCTGCAGCTTTTAATGAGCACACAGAAAGCGTCTTCAAAGTTTAGTCATATATGCATTTCTTGCTTTATAATTTGCATTCAAGTCATTTTTTTCCCTCTTAGTGTTTCACTATTTTAAGTAACTTTTTTTTTTTTAATTCTACTTCTTTCAGACGTTTAAAATAAAATTGACATTTTCCGAATATAAAATTAATGTACAAAATTTAGGCAAAGCCCATGACATAATTAATTATTCATATTTTATTTTTTGTTTTCAAAATATATCTTTAAAAATTATTTTACAAGATGTTTTATTCTACAGAAAATTAATATTAAGATAATGACAGATTGGCAGAGAAAAACTCATCTCTTCTCGATAATCTTGTTGTATTTTTTAAGAAGATATTTTGTATATATTACCTGTGATATAAATTTTACTTTTAAAAAATGGAGGGGGTCATCATTATTACCATTAAATTAATTTATACACATTTTGAAAAATTAAGCAATATTTTATCTAGTAAACTCTAATTATGGATAATATTATTATTATAATTTACGTAAATGAAACTTTACAATTCAATAAAACTGATAAAAATAAAAGGTGAAATACAATAAAACATTTTCAAACAGGAAATTGAATTAGAGACAATTTGATAAAATTATTACGCATTTAATTTCCTTCCGAAACTGTTGTATAGAAAAACAAATAAAACCGAATAAACATCTGCTTCGAACTTCGAAACTTAAAAATCGTCTGCATCTGCACTATTTCAGTTGTTACGACTCACCGCAGAATAACGGATAAAAGTAACAGTGAAGCTTTTTAGAATAAACGCGGGAAGTTATGTGGACACTGGACAGCATAGACGTGTTGACACGGATTTAAAAAGTGAAACAAGAACGTTCTCAGGATCCAAGTTAGTTCAGCTAACAAAATATAAACCCGAGAAAATTACGGTAGCTTTGACTTGTTGAAGATGATTCAAGTCATTGCTATGGTACTTATTATCGGATTTAATTGGTTCCCCAAAATCAAAGTATCACGTACAACGTCAATGAAATTAGGTAATTAAAATATTATTTTCCCTGTTTGCTTTTTTTTTAACCGCAACAATTTTAGTTAGCTTCTCATAAACATCCTGTAGAACATAAATATTTCACTACATTTATTTTTTATTTTGTTGAAATATCTAAAATATTATTTTCCCTGTTTGCTTTTTTTTTTTTTATTACAATGATTTTAGTTATCTTCTAATAAATATGTTATAGAACACAAATATTTCATTACATTTATTTTTTATTTTGCTAAAATATCTAACTTCCTTTTCAACAGCTTTGATCAGATTATTAAAATTAGTGATTTAAATTGCATTTTAATCTGGTTTATATTCTTATTTAAATATTTGGTTAAAACCACATAGTGTCCTAAATATGAAAGTATATGGATAAGTATTATAATCAGTCATTAATATAATTAATAAACATTTAAAGATAATTAAGTTATTTAAAAAAAAAGTTTTTATGGAATAAAATTATTGGCAAACATAATTTTTTAATTTTGTATTAAGTGATGGTCTTAAACAATTTGAATTGCATGTTTTTATTTAAAAAAAATTGCATCTGCTCAGAAGAGGAATTTATAAAAAAATAAGACACAACGGAAACGTATACTATTAAAAGAGATCGTAGATATGTAATGTTAAGAAAAAAAATGATTATTTAATGTATTATTCAACCTGAGAAATGTTTTAAAATCTATAAAGAAATAGTCATAGCGGGTGAAAGCTTTTCAGTTGTTAAACATTCTTACTGAAATGTTTTCAAAGTGAACTAGAAGTCTGTTGGCAAATGAAAATATAGAAGTTACGCAATCAGTAAGTGTTTAAATATGATTTTACTTTAAAAATAACGCAAATACTTGAACGGTATGAATCTAAAATGTAATAATCATCTTTTATTATTTACTTTTTTTTCTGGATAATTTTATCATTTTATCTCCTGAATGATTTTATCGAGATAAATTTCAAAGTATCGATATTATACACTCTTTATAAACAGCGTAATTAAAATGGATTTCTTATTTATAATTACCATAATCTTGTAAATAAAATATTAATAATAATAATGAACCTATGTGTGGCTCTATTTTGTGTTTATGGGTTCAATTTTTATACTTTATTTACATTAAAAAGTAGTTAACCATTTGATACTGAGTTCATTATTTTGTTTTATTGTGTCATATAAAAATAAATATGATTATTTGTAATTCTAATACTATATATACAGTAGAACGCCGATTGTCCGAACAAGTCGGGACCGACCCTAGTTCGGATAAACAAAAGTTCGGATAAATGGGCAGACAGTTTAAGGGATGCTCCTGACTATTCTAAAACCTTCACACTTTACCTAGGTTTAGGGCTGACAGCACCAGTTAGTATACTGGAGTGCTTAAAAATTGTTTTTTTTTTTTTAATTGTTTTTTGTTTACTTATTATTTAATTTTTTTTCTTTTATCATTTTCTAAACTTCAGAGATTATAATTTAAGCAAAAAATAAATTGGAAGTTAGGTGTTTTTTTTTTCTTTTTTAGAGAGACAAATATTTGGATAATTGAAAATTCGGTTAAAAAGAATTCTTTGAGAGAAATATGCTGTTCGGATAATTGGAGTTCCAATAATCGGCGTTCTACTGTATTTATAAAACTTTCACCAGACTTTATTCTAAAAATTTCGTTGTAGATTCTAATTTGTTTGTACTATTTATGACACTATCAGAGTTATAGATGTCATGGCAACATATATCCAGCCAGATAGATCTTTGGCAAAACATAAAAACTTTCACATTAGACGCAAAATAGAGTAGCTGCGGTGCTGTGTTTTATAAACAATAAGGTATTATTGTTTTAAAAAATCCTAGATAGTAAGAGTTATTTTTATAATATATAATTTCATAAATAAAAATGTAATTTTGGCAATCAATTATTTAAGTTATTTTTTAATAATCAAAAAGTTGTTTTATATATGGATTTTACTCCAAGCAAACCCTGATGTAAAATAAATTAACCCTTTGTATCACCGTTCTATGCATACCTAAAAGTTTTATTTACTTTTACAGTGAGCATAAAAATACGATTTTATTTATTGCTGCTATCTTCCAACATAACGATTATTGCCGAAATTGTTCTTAGAATTCTCAACATAATGATACTGGTGATACTCAGTTAATTTTCTATACCAAAGCTGTATTTTTCATTTGAGTAGTTTCAAATGGTTATTGCTAAAATGTACTTCGGAAATTTTGTAATGCATGTATGGGGCATAAAAGACGTAAACAATACATATATAATGACTATATGGCACATGATGAGCGTTTCGAGTGTATATATATATATATATATATATATATATATATATGTATGTATATAACGCATGCATAAACTTCACAATGATCTTAGCAATGTCGTTACTGCAATTTTTGCATAATCAAATTTATAGGGGCCTCTATAACAAAGAAGTTTCCTATTTTCTCAGCCCCAACTTGTTTGAATTACAATCATATATATATATATTTTATGGTAATCAATATCATAAAACATATAAAATTTAATTACTTAATATCGGTATTTCTTTTTATCTTTCATTTTTTTTTTATTATAAATGTTGTGTAATCGAAAAAAATTCAACCTCAGCAGTGACTTCGAGTTTGTAATGCGTATTAAATGAAATAAATTAATTTCATTCAGTATTTTCTATAGTTTAAAAAATATAAAAAGTACTGTATATATTATAAAATATTATATTTTCAACACAAATTTTATCTTGATAAAGATTTGAAAATTTAAACAAATTGTTTCTTTGGTAATTTTAATGCTTTTAACAAATAGCTAATTTTGAAAAAAAAAAAAAATGTGATAGATCGATCATTCAGTTGTCTTCAATATTCTCATTTATTGCAATAGGAAAGAAAGGTGCAACAAAAATTGAAGTCTGCGGGGCATTGCAATTTGATTCAATAAAATTCTTTTGGTATACCCTTGTTATATCGGCCCCCAAGTTTTAATTGCGATGTATCGCCGAAGTATATTAACGTTATAGATGTAAATGATTTTACAACATGCATAATTATGACTATGTGCATACGTGTTTACAACTGTACAAGTATGTCATAGTGTGACTTCACAACATTGCCGCTAGTCACATATTCGTCACAACGTTAATGACAAAATTGTCACAAATCACACAATTTTCACAAAATTGTCACAATGTGACTTCAAAGCAGTGTCGCTGTCGTCACAGAATCATCACAGTGTTAAAGACAATTTCGTCAAAAATGACACATTTTGATCTCAATGTGACTTTAAAGCATTGTCACATTCGTCACAAATTCGTCACAAAGTTAATACCAAAATAGTCACAAATGACACACTCTTCACAAATTTGTCACACCGTGACTTCACAAAGTCGTCACAATGTGACGTCACAAAAGAGCTCTAAAACGGCCATAACGACCTCACATTCTAGTCACAGTGACTTCACATCGACGTCACGTGACGTCACATCGACGGTCACAATGTCACAGCGTGACGTCACAACGACGTCGACGTGACGTCACCATGCCTTACGGGTTGCTATGAACTTTCTTTCTTGACGTGCTGAGCTTGCATAAACTTTGCAGGTTTTCAAAGCAAGACTGCTGCAAATTTTCTGAAAATTAAAAATACTATCTGGGATACTTATTAAATACCAAAAAATGCTCGAAATGAAAAGTACAAGTATTACCTAAATTTGCTTATTGTGATAAAACCGATGCATGCACCTTCTGACGGCGCTTTCACATCAATAGACTTTATCAGATCTATGGACCCCTTCGAAGTGGTTAAACTCATAGTGTGACATGGAAAGATTACTACTTTGCAATAAGTTTGCAGCATTTTTGATTACTTGTTTGTCGTTAGTTTGCAATAAATTTGATACAGTATGAATTTAACTTGCACGACAATTTAGCTGCAAGTTCAAAGTGTGGTGACTTCGGCGTTTGTGTTTTCTTGCTGCAGTCTTGTTATGAACTTTCAGTCTTGTCATGCTGAGCTTACTGCAACTTCGCAGGTTTTCAAAGCAACACTGTTTTAAATTTTCTGCAAATTAAAAATGCTATGTGGGAAGGTTTTAACTTTTAAGAAGAAGATCTTGCATTTTCAGCTACAGAAACTAGTAATGTAAGAAACAAACACATCAAATATAGTTCATGCTGGAAAAAGCAGTTTTATTACAATTTTCTTATTCAGCCATAATTCTTTTGGGTTTCCATGTTTCATGTCTCGCCACTTTTGATACCATATTCGATCTAATAGTTGCTTCCGATATCTGGTCGTCTTTAAGGAAGTTAAATATTTGTAATAAGTTTATTTGTGATGGATTAGCATTTTTTTTGGAAGCATTAGAATGTGTAAAAAATGGTTCATGGTGGTTTCTGTTTTTGTACTTCCCAGCCAATTTATTTTAGATGGTTCGAAACAGTTTTAGAACATTCTCCAAGTTCAGCAGTAAGCTTCGGACGGGTCAGATTTATGCAGCTCTGGAAGGGAAATTTAGGAGCTCCGTGGAGAAGGGGGTAGTGCCCTTCTAAACAATTAATAATCATAAAATTCCGAATCTTCCGATTGCACCCTTAAACAACTTGACAGGAGGATCAAGAACCTCATCTCTGTATATTTCAGCATTCACAGTTGCACTGGTAAAAATGTGTCGGTCACTGCGGCTATTCAAAATGATGTCCCTCCATACCATGGTTGCACGACCTTTATATCGATGCCTTTCACGAATGTTACCAACCTTATTGCGTGTGATTTTCTCCCTCCATATGGTAACAAGTCTGCAGTAACTCTCTCAACAAAATCGGTATTCATCGGTAAAGAGAACTCGGCTCTAGTCCGTGGTACTCTAATGACGATGATCTCTGCACCACTTTAACAGGGCGCATTTCGCTACCGGAGTTAGTGGAACACAAATCATGGGTTTCCTTGCATGCAGCCTATCACTCACAGTAAACCAGGATAGTCGAGTTCTTGTTGCTGCAGCAAACTCCCTGCAATCTGAACTGACGTCAATTGCTTATTTCTTTTAGCAATCGTCGGCAATTTTCTTGAGAGCCTATTGTGGTGCGTTTTCTACCTTGACCTGGTTGTTTGTGGGCATTATACCAATGTCTTTAAACCGTTTCCAGATTCTTGACATGACGCTTTTGGCTATTTTTAAGTCTTTACAGACCCCTATGAGTGTATGTCTTGCTTCCATCCACCCTATCGCACGCAAATTCTTAAATCGGTCAAGTGTCTTCTGAACAACATATTCCACCTCCTAGAAGTGAAAGTTTTACCTAATTACACGTACAATCCTTAAAATTAGACTTAAAAAAACCCACGTGTGCTCCTTTTCACACGTGAATCGAAAGAACGGGTTGAGGCTGAAAAATTTGCATGTATTTCTGTAGCGAATGTTAATCCAATTGGACTACGTGATAACGTTGACATTGAGTTACCTTTCTGGAAGTTTCCTTAATAGAATTAACATAAAGCACCTTTTTATGTTTGGTCCATTAATTTTTTTCGCCAGTGTATGTTGAAAGTGGTAACAAATAACCAGTCGAAAAATAAAGTTACTTTTATTAATTGCAGGCAGCAGATTTAAAGTAATTGTTAATATTGTCCGTTATAAAGTGAACAAAAGTAAGGGTCACGAAACTCAACCAATGTACCGTTATTGCGTTCGTATAAACTCGTTCTTTCCCATAAGTGTCGACAACAGAACCCCATCAAAGTCCAAGATAAAGAAGTTTTACCTTTAATCTAGTTACAGTAAATTTGTGTACACGAAATAGCAGGTATACTTGCATAGTTATCCTTTCGTCTCTGGACATTAAAATGCTTTTGTTTATGAGAGAATTCCGTGTTTTCAGAAAACCTGACAAGAAGGATTCATAATAGGAACAAGTTTCATTTCAGATAGGTTTCAAACGTTAGAAAACACAAATATATAGTTTTGTTTTCGTCGAACCTTGAATTTTTTTCCTTTGAGATAGGTCATCTTCACAGATTTTCCTGTAATAGATTTATGCTCTTCAGAGGTGGTGTTACAGCAGCGGTTTCCAACCTGGGGTAGCGTACCCTTGGAGGTACGTGGCGGATCTGCTGGGGGTATGTGAAAATAATATCGGTAATGGCGGAAGTCACAAAAATGTTAGGAATATCAATGTAATTTGCATCGATTTATTATATGGTTGTGATAAGAAGATTACTAATGAAAATAAGCATGTTTACGTTATCTCCTTGAGTGGAGGGGGGAAGGGGGCGTGTTTATGAGAAATGTGGGTATTCCGAAATGAAAAACCTAAGAAAGGGGTTCGTGAAAGAAAAAAGTTTGGGAAGTGCGTACGTTTTAGCTGTTTTAAGGGAAGGGATACTGTGAAAACGGAAAGTATTTATAACGGAAACCTGCCTAAAACGGAAAATTTCATAGTCCCGAAGAAAGACATACCTTTGAATTATACCTTCTAAGACGAACACCTCTCTAAACGGAATTTTTTATAGATCCTTTGTGATTCTCTCTTAGCAGTTTTTACTGTTGAATTTGTATCCATGATTCAGTAAACCAGGTCTACTTTCGGGGGGGGGGTCCGGACCCCCAGGACCCCCCCCTTGGCTACGCCACTGGTTCTTATGATCATTGGAAATGTAGTTATGCCTGTTTCTGTTTCACTGCTCAAATCAGAATGTACTGGAAGTTGCTGTTTAAGGACCTTAAGAGAGAAAAGAACTTCTAACATTAAGTTTAAGGAAGATAAAATATAAAAATCCAGACTGTTTTAAGAGCTTGGTGTAAATATTTCAAATAGATTTTCAGAAATACACATTTTAAAAGCATTTTCTGTAAAACATGATTTTTATGAACAACACATATGAAAAACTTTCTAACCCCCAAAATCAGTGACCCGGAGCTGAACAATTTTTGATGCTCCAGCTCCGCTCCTAGATAAAATACTGTGGCTCAGGCAACCGCTCTAACTTCGCACTTTCGAGTTGCAGATTTTAATTTACACATTTAATTTTTTGCTCACAAATTCTTTCTTCCTTTACCTTCATTAAAGATATGACAAAATGTATTTTTCTTCTCATCAAACTTGAAATGCTTGTTCAGAAAATATGACATCTTATGACTCTCTTAGTTCAAGTAGAAAGTATAAGAGAAGTAGTGTTAGCATGTTTTTGTGAGAAGTTTTCTATCTCTAATAAAAAAAAAAAAAAAACCTAACAAATGATATAATTAAAATACTGAACAATGATGTAATTAAAATATTTTAAGCCTGGAAATTTAAAAAACTGAAAAAAAAAAAAAAAAGATTTAAAAGAATATTAAAAACTAAAGGAGCCCTGTAGCAGGGGAAAATTTAGAGCTCCAGCTCCGGCTCCAGGGAAAACACAGCTCCGGAGCACTCCGGCTCCAGCTTCGGGTCTCAGCTCAAAATTATCGTTATACAGTACAGAACCATTTATCCGGAATGATTGAGGTCAGATGTATTCTGGATAACAGGTTGAGCATTCAAACAATATCTAGTTGATCAGATTTCTAGAATATATGTGGCTGTGGCACTGCTTCTGATTTCAAATTAATTATTAGATTACTCAGATTAAGATTCAGGTACAAAAAAGATAAAAGATTATTCAGAGTTTGAGAAAAGGCAATTTATGAGAATCCTTTGGAAACAAAAAGTCATCTGTTTCCTCTCCATAAAAATCAAAAAGTCCAATATCTAACTAAATAGACTTGCATTTCAAAACTTAGTTGTTTGCATCAAGTAATTTTATGCATAGTGTAGTTTATCAAGCAATACACATGTCAAACTGGCATTGTTTTCTGAAAAAGATTCTGAAATCAGTCAATTGGAAATCTCATTCTGGATAACTGGTTTCGGGATAAATGGTTCCATACTGTATACTATACAGGGTTCCGGTCTCAACGGTGTCCAATGGCTAATTCCCAGGGGCCGATGCAGATTTTTATTCTTGGGGCCCATTTTGTGAAAAGTAGAAGTTATTTTTGTGAATTTTATTATATTTTTGTGAAAAATAACACTTTGTAACGAAAGCTGAAATCCAGCTACTAAAATTCGAACCAAGAATTTATGAACAAAAACATTCTTTAAATCCCTCTGCTAAAGTTTTTGTTTTTCGTGACGGGGTTTTATTTACAAATTACATATTTTAAAACAGTTTTTATGAAAAAGAATGTTACGTAGAGGGTCTATTTTATTAAAAGGAATTTTGTGAAGGGGCCTGTTTTATTAAGATTATTTTTGTGAAGGGACCCATTTTATTAAATTTATTTTTGTGAAGGGGCCTATTTTATTAAATTTATTTTTGTGAAGGGGCCCATTTTATTGAATTTATTTTTGTGAAGGGGCCCATTTTATTAAATTTATTTTTGTGAAGGGCCCATTTTATTAAATTTCTTTTTGTGAAGGGGCCCTAAATAGGCCCCAAATTTTGTCTGGATCGACCCCTGATTCCTAAACCGTTAGTCATAGACATATAGTTCCAATTACAAAAATGTTTTAAATCAGGTAAAGAAATATTTTAAAAGCGATTTGGGTCAATAAAAACATTTCTTAAAAAATTACGAAATTTAAATTTCTATACGGCCCCCCGGTCCTATAAGTTATATTTAGTAAAATTTTCCTTTTACACTGACAAGTAATACAAAAAAAAGTCCCGTTGTTCTACGATTAAAATTGACCGAGTAATACCAGTTTAAAGTTGGAGCATATTTTTTGCTGCAAATTGGGGGTCATTCACAAATTTAATCGAAATATAATTTCGTCAGATATATTAAAAAATGGTTGAGAGTAAAATTAACATTGCAATATAAATTTGAAATCTTTAGTCATTCTGACATATTAATGCAAAATATACAATTTGCAATAAACATTTAAGAAGAAAGGAAAAAACAGAATTTTTGTTAAATAAAATGATGCTAAATTAATAGCCTCAATTCTTTACAAAATGATACGTATTTTAAAATATTATTAGATTACACTAGCCTGCAAAAGTTGGGTTATTTCATGTTTTTTAGCTTTTGATAATTGATTCTTATGTATTCTGTACCGCTGAATCCGGAATTGACCTTCATTTTAAGCCATTACATCAGGATTTTTCGCAAATTGTAAATTTCAAAGTTAAACAGTTCAAAGTTAAAATTTAATCTCCTCCCCCATCTCATCACATCACCCAGCTGTAAGAATACCAAGATAAGCAAAAATATCGAATAAAATATTGAATAAAATAAAATAAAAAAAGTTTTACATATGTTTTATAGTATGAGATTTTCTCTATATTTTAACTTACATATTGCAAAAAAATTCTAACGTGATGGTTAAAAATGAAAGTCATTTTCAGATTTAGTGCTAAAAAGTACGTAAAAATCAATTATCAAAAGTTAAAAAATACAACCATCTCTTCTACTTTATAGTATCCGATTTTTATTATTCTTTAAATTCGACAATTTATGATTTGCGAAATATCCTGACATGATGGTTAAAAATTAAGGCAATTTTCGGATTCAGTGCTAAAAAATACATAAAAGTTAAATACCCCAACAATCTCAGTCTTGTATTATCTAATCTAAAACTTTTTCTTAAACTTCTTGGCGGTAATCTATCCGAAATTTTTTGTGTTATCCTGTAAAATAAGTATAAATGGTAACCACCGAAAATCATAATAATATTAGATTGTTATCGGATTTGCGCCAGTGTGTAAAATGTAATCTCGATCGGATATTTGAAAGTGGGTTAAAGTTCAAATACAAATTTTGAACTGGAAAAACATACATAAGATCGTTGAAGTAACATAAAAACTTATAAAAATAACATAATTTTATTAAAAGAAATCATAAAAGAAACAGTCTCAAATCCTGACAAAATAAAACATATGTTATTTCAGCCAATCTGAAACTTAAAAAATGTTAACTTAATCGTAATACTTGTACGATTTTTTTCAAAGCGCAGATAGATACACATGAAATGAGATATTCGAATACTTTAAGCACTTGGAATGTGACCCCTCAAAGCCAAGCCGAACTCATTTGTTTTCAGAGCAGAAAAGTGGCATAAGTCATGCATTTTTAAAGTTTCATAACCCGCACAATTTTAGTGTCATATGAATGGGACTTTTTTTGTCTTACTTGTCAGTGTAATAGGATCATTTTACTAAATATAACTTATAGGACCGGGGGACCGTATAAAAATTTAAATTTCGTAATTGCTTAAGAAATGTTTTTATCGACCCAAATAGCTTTTATAATATTTCTTTACCTGATTTAAAGCATTTTTCTAATTGGAATCATATGTCTGTGACTAACGGTTTAGGAATTAACCATTGGACACCGTTGAGACCGGACACCCTGTATATAACACTTTGATTATTTTAACATAGTCCACTAATTGGTAAATAAATCATATGAGTAATAATTTTTCTAACTGAGTGAAAATGTGTCCTAACTGGGACTCGAATCCAGTACCTTTGTCTTCAATTGCCAATGCTCTTCTAATTGAGCTCTCCGAACGACATCCCATCCAACACAATTCACTCAAACAACTCTGTCTAGAATAATATCTGGTCTGTTATTTGAAACAGCTCGTCAGAATAAACCATAAGTAAAGAAACTCCAATAAACTACGGATGTGTAATTACACTTTAACTATTTACAATAATTAAAATGCAATACTGATTATGCGTACATAGTTTATTAGAGCCTACAATTAATGAAATGTTGTGAGAGTAATAGACCGGGAACCGGCAACACAGACAATCACTGCATCGAGTTCATGGATGAAATTCTAGGATTAGTTAAATCTTGATTTGCATATTAAAACGCAACCAGTCTGCCAAGTCATATCTTGGTGGAAAGCACCTGAAAACCCGATTTTAGCAGCTGACTCGTAGGTTTACCATTGTGTTTTCCTGCTCCCAGTCCTCCATGTTTTTGTACCTTTCGGTGAAGGAAAACGCAATGGTAAACCTACCAGTCAGCCGCTAAAATCGGCTTTTTATGCGTTTTCCACCAAGATAGGGCTTAGCAGACCGATTGCATTTTAATATGCAAATCAAGATTTAACTAATTCTAGAATTTCATCCATGAACTCGATGAGGTGATTGTCTGTGCTGCTGGCTGCAGGTCTATAATGAACTATTAGCTTAAACATCTGAGAACTTCCTGAAATTTTACAAATTAACATACAGAAAATATATGAAAAATCACCAAAAAGAGTAATATGAATGGGAAAATATTACGGAAGTTTTCATGCTAGGGCTTGGAGAGACTGTAGTTTATGACATTCTTGTTACCTCAAATAACATATTTATTGATAAACAAGTCAGAAATTGTACATCAAACATGGCGCGTTTGTACTATAATTAGTTTTATAAATATTCGGATCTTGGTGCAATAGTTGTTGTACTCTTATGCAAAAATGCATGAATACAAAATTTATTATGATTATATATATTAAATTCAGTAATATGGAAATAATATGACTCCATCTTAAATATGATGTAATCACCATGGAAACCTAGAATCATTACCTATCATGGGATATCATTGAATTAATTATGTATCATAGGATTTAATGGAATAATCACCATGGCAACTTAGAATCATTACCTATCATGGGATATCATGGAATTAATTATATAATAGGATTTAATAGAATGAAGAAAAGTTTTATTAATATATTTTTAAATTTTGATTCAATTTTCATAAAATTTGAAATGACTTGACAAAATTCTGCAACGATTATATACATTAAATTTCAGACCATTTGAATCAGCAGTTTTTGCACTGTCATATGCACAGGTAGATGGATGGATGGACCAGACGGCAACTATAGGTGCTAGAGGAGAGGGGGAACATGTGAACAATTTTTACATTTTTGACTATTTCTCAAAATTTTTATGAGCTATTGAAAATTGATTTATATGAATATTTACACTTTGTTTGTTCTTTTGATGAAACCTTTGGATGCATTTATCAAGAATTTCTAACTCATATCATTATTCTAAAAATTGTCTAAATTTGTTCACATGTGCCCCGGTGCAGGGGTAGTTGTGAACATATGCATGAATAAGACAAAAATAATTTTTTGTGAATAAAAACTGTGATAAAAACTAATTAGATGCCCTCTTTCTAGTTGTGTGAATAAATCAATAAATGGTTCAACATAGATACAATAAATTATTCGTAAATTTGTACTCTAATATACGTACTCCTTTTGAGTCACTTTTAATTGTTATCTAACTTCCAGTAAATTAAAACCGTGAAGCAATCCTAAAAACATTGAATTTATAGCTCAATATTTGACAAGCGTAATTAAATTTTAAACTTAAAAAAAAAAATGCTTTCACAGACTTAAACAAGTAAGAAAAATCATGTGTTAAGCATACATTATGAAACACTTTCCAACACTTCCTGAATGCTTCAACAAAACTTCGTTATTTAGAGAAATAAGGTATATAAGAAAGCTAAAGTAAACATTTTAGAAAACACATGAAACATTTGAAAAACTGATTTCTGCAGTTACTGTCTATAGCCAAATATGTATTCCAATTATTTTGAACAGCCCTGTATTTGATCTATATGTTAATATATATACTACATGTACGGAGGTGTTCTAAATTAAAAGAGAAATTAGCGGACTGTTAACATAAATGTTTTAATGAAGACTAATGGCGACTTGTTGCCGCAGAGGTTGTTCCTCTTACACTCATGCGTACTCAATCCGTGATCCGGGTTCAACGAAAGGGTTACATTAAAAGGATTGATTGCCAATTGGCATAGATGCGGGGGTGGTGTTCCGTCGCCAAAGGCGAATTACAATGTTTGTTACAGGTACGGAACATCCCGCCCGGCGTTGAAATATTATATTTCAATATGTATAAAATGCAATACAGATTAAAAAAAAAAAAAAAAAAAAACACAACATAGTACAGATTATAAGCAAAGAAATAAAATAAACACAATTAATACACAATGAAACACAATTACAGTCCAGATTTTTGTTAATCATTGTCATTTATGGGTAATATGCTTATTTGGTTAACAGAACGTTTAAAATTGCCCTTAGCGGTGCGTAGTTCTACTACTCTGACCATTCCGTCAGCACCTGGGATTACCTTAGTAATGCGACCTAGAGACCAGGTGCAAAGTGGGAGTTGAGTGTCCTTTAATAGGACCAACATGCCTGGCAAAATATTTTGTTTTTTAAACATCCATTTGTTTCTCTCCTGTAAATTACTGAGATAATTGTTTTGCCAGCGTTGTTTGGGTTAATTTTTGAGTCCTTTGCCACTTGTTAAGCAAGTTATCCTTTACCTCCATCAAATTAGGTTCAGGAATTAAATTAAGGGGCCTGCCTATGAGAAAGTGGCCTGGAGTTAACACCTGAAGATCGTCAGCATCTGTGGACAAGGGACAAAGCGGTCGTGAATTTAAAATCGCTTCGATCTGTGTTATTACGGTTAGAAATTCTTCGATCGTGAGATGAGCGGAACCTACTGCTCTTTTTAAATGGTATTTGAAGGCCTTAACTCCTGCCTCCCAAAGTCCACCAAAGTTGGGTGCTCTAGGAGGGGAGAATTTCCAGTTAATGCCTTCTGAAGCTAAAAAGTTACAAACTTCATCACTGGCTACAAGTTTACGTAAACGCTTCAGTTCTGCTGAAGCCCCAACAAAATTAGTAGCGTTATCGCTAAAAATTACCGAACTCCTCCCACGACGAGCGAAGAATCTCTTTAGCGTTGCTATTATCGCCTCGGATGTCAAGTCGGAGACAAAATCCAAGTGTACAGCTTTAGAGGCCATACACACGAAAATGGCAACGTATATTTTTTGGAAGGTACCCTTTCTCTGACCCTTATATTTTATTTCAAAGGGGCCACACAGATCTAATCCTACTCTGGAAAATGGTGAACTGGGCGTTATTCTTTCAGGAGGGAGATCTCCCATTACTTGATTAGCCAGCATAGGCTTAATTTTAAAACATTGCACACATTCATGTACTACCTTGCGAGCTGTGTTTCTACCGCTAAGAGGCCAATATTTTTGGCGCACAGTGTTCAAAAGAGCCTGGGGCCCGACATGAAAATCTCGTACATGATAATACTGGAATATGATTCTCGTTAAGCGACAGCTCGCTGGCAGCACTATAGGAAATTTGTGATCAAATGGTAAGTTAGATTTAGCCAATCTACCTCCCACCCTTATCATTCGAATCAATAAAGGGGTTCAAAAATTTTAACTTACTTGAACCATGCACCGAAGATCCCCCTTTCAGGGCGGAGATTTCCTTGGAAAAATACATTACCTGCACATGCTTAATCAAGCACACTTCTGCCCCCATTAATTCCTCCAGTAACAGAGGGCCTGTTGCAGTTGCTACTCTCTTACACTTAAAAAAAAACCTAAAAATATATGCTACAATTCTAATTAATTTAAGAAAATTATTTGTTAAAGTCAACAAATTATCAAAAAAATTAATGTCCATATTGTTGATTAAAGTCACTTGTCTACTGGCTTTGAGTTCATTGGAATAATAACTGTTCGAGCAGTCAGTAAGACTAGAAATAGGTTTCTCTATTGCTTCTTTAAGAATTTGAAGTGGCGGCCCATTCCACCATAGTTCACTGGAGGCAAGGTTTTTCACATCCATTCCTCTGGATATCAGGTCTGCGGGGTTATGCTCCGATGGTATATGGTGCCATGGAATGTTCCTTGAAATGTCCTTTATTTGCACTACACGGTTGCCGACAAATGTTTTAAGTAAATGTGGAGCAGTGTCCATCCAAGCTAAGGCAATGGTCGAGTCTGAAAATAGTCGCACAGCATTCACCTGTTGGTTTAAAGCATCTAAGACCTTACAGGTTAATTTTGCAAGAAGAAGACACGCTGATAGTTCCAAGCGGGGTACGGTTATCACCTTTGTAGGGGCCACTCGTGACTTGCTGCAAAGAAGGTGACTAACCGTTTCGTTGGAGTTAGATATAGTTTGCACATAAATAACTGCACCGTATGCCTTTGAAGAAGCATCGGCGAAGCCATTAAGTACCACTGATTGGACGTGCACCTTTAAGAAGCATCTCGGTACGTTGATGGACTCGAGCTCTGGCAATGTTGCGATAAAGGTTTTCCATTGTTTGGAAATTTGCGAAGGTAAAGTATCATTCCATTGTAATTTAAGCAACCACAATTGTTGCATGAATATCTTTGCCTTTGCGATCACTGGCCCTAAGAGACCAAGAGGGTCATAAAGCCGGGCAATTTGCGATAGCACCTCTCGTTTGGTGAAAGTACTTGTTATTTTAACGTTGACTTTGTATGTAAATGTATCGCTAGAACTGTTCCAAAGCATGCCTAAAGTTTTAACCATTATTTCTTCTGAATTTCTATCCAAGGGAAATATCAGATTGTCAGTAGATTGGACCTTATTAGTACACCATTTATGCAAAATCATTCCCCCCCTCTGAAGGAGTTGTGTTAATTCTGCTTGCATTAAATTAAATTCCTCTAAATTGGATGACCCCGACAAGCAATCATCCATATAGAAATCTTTCAGTACAATATTGGAAGCTAATGGAAAAGCCTTTTGCTCATCTAAGGCGAGTTGTTGTAAGACCTTGGTGGCCAAAAATGGGGCGCAAGCTGTTCCATACGTGACCGTTGATAATTGAAAGACCTTAACCGGGGATGATGCACTGTCTTTCCACAGAATTTTTAGGAATTTGTATTGGGACGGATTTATCTCTATCATTCGAAACATTTGTTTGATGTCGGCGGTAAATGCATAAATATGCTTTCTAAATCGAACCAATATCGAAAAGAGATCGTCCTGTAGCACACCACCCTTGCACAATAAATCATTCAATGAGTATCCATTACTACTTTTTGCGCTTGCGTCATATACGACGCGCAATTTAGTTGTCGCGCTAGATGGTCGTAAAATTCCGTGATGGGGTAAATAATAGCCGTCCTCAAATTCATTAGTTTCCTCTATTTCATGCATGTGATTAAGAAACTGATATTCATTAAGAAATTGTGTATATAAATTCCGCATTATAGGGTCACGATCTAGACGTTGCCATAGATAATTTAATCTTTTCAATGCAACGATTTTTGAATTTCCTAAATTGGGCTCAGAAATTTCCGGTTTGAAAGGCATTTCTACGACATATCTGCCATCCGGATTTCTAAAATGCGTTTTATCGAAGTGCCTATTGCAATATTCTAACTCTTTGCTATCACAAGGTTTTAAATTTCCCACCTCTTCTATCTCCCAAAAAGATTTCAATGTGTTATCTAAAGCTTCTAAATTTTTCGTTAAGAAACAATATTTTTTCGTATTGTTTACTACATTGTTATACACACAACCAGAAATTAGATAACCAAACACACTTTCCTGTAAATATAAGTGCTTTCCTAACTTTATTTTGTCTACCTTTAATAATTCAAAGAACAGTTCCGCACCTAATAAAATTTCAACCTTATTTGGAATAAAAAACTGTGGGTCAGCTAAACAGATGTTCGAAGGAATGTTTAATTTATTTATGTTTATTTCCTTTCCAGGAGTGAAATCTGTGATTCTCGGGATGATCAACAAGTCCAGATTCCATCGCAAATCGCCTCTCTTATTATTAGAAACACACGCCTTCACTTTAGATTTCAAGGACATGGGTGAATTATTAAGACCTGAAACGGGAATGTTAATTGATTGTTTTTTCAAACCTAAAGTTTCAGCTGCTCTTAAACTTATAAAATTATTCTGTGAGACACTATCCAATATTGTACGAAAAGGCTTATTTATACCATTAATGTCTGCTAGATAAACAATCGCAGTATTTATTAAGACAGATTTATGGCTCTTTTCATGTGAAAAAAATGAATGAACTACATTTTCATTTTGCGCTGAATCTTCGGGAGCTAAATTTTTATTAATTGCCTCTTCAGCAGCCAGATTGTTTATAGATTTTGACGGCTCATAAATTCGAACATCTGGTGATGAGTAATTATGCAACGAAGTATGATGTTTGGAGCTGCAAACAAGACATCTGCTCTTTGAAGTACATTGATGAATTATATGAAAAAAACTAAGGCAATTAAAACAAAGCTTATTTTTCTTTACAATGTTTAGACGATCGCTTAGTTTCATACTTTTATACTTCTCGCAATGATATATTGGGTGACTTTCTGTTTTACATAAAATGCACATTTTATTTTGTGATTTGGTTGTACGGATAAATAAAGATTTATTGGTGGTTTTTGAAGCATTCGCAGAAGTAATACTATTTAAAATTTGGCATCTGCGCTCTAAAAATTCTAAAAATTCATCGAAATTAGGCACTTCCTTATCCTTTAGTGTTAATTCAAATTGCTTACGAGTTTCTCGATCAATTTTTCCTAATATTATGTTCAACAAAATAGCGTTTGAAAAGGTGTCTCTATCGAATTCCAAGACCTTTAACGCTCTCAAATTCTTTTTTACCTGATCTACAAGGTTTCTCAGTTCTTTTGCTGACTCTTGTTTGATTACATAAAGATTTAATATATTTTTAATATGGCAATCCACAATAATTCTTTTGTTTTCATAGCGCTCTTCCAGCTCTCTGAAGAGTGAGCTAAAGGTGTCATCTGAGGTTTGTAAACCTTTCGGTTCACCCGTTAATGCCCCTCAGGGGCGTGCCGAAGGCTGTTTTAGTGGGGGGGGGGGGTGTGAACTGAATTTTGCCGACTGCAAGATCGGGGGTGAGAAAGACTTTGTGATAGCCCCCCCCCTCTCAGCGACGGAGTAAACTGTTCTACAATACTGTGAATTTATAAAAATCACTAAAAGTCTTAAGTGTTCACCTGCATTCTCCTTAACCACAGTCGAAATTAAATGTTGTTGTTCAATATGTGTAATTTTTTAAAAATTATTTTACTATATAAGTAGAGTTCAGAAGCCTGTTATTAATTAGGATTCTGCTTACGATTTAAAAGGAAATGTGTATGGATGTACTGTACATTAACCAGTTCTCAAGAGTAACAATTTAAGAATTTTGAAGTACTTCGGAATTTATGTTTCTATAAATAAAACCTCATACTGTTGTGTAATGTAAGTGTATAAATTTTAAGATACATAAAAAAGACAAATCTTGCTTGCTAAAAATAAGATATATATTAGTATAAGAGACTAAAAATTATCCTTCTACATTTTTAAATTATCACCCGCCTATCCTTCAGAATAGCCCATTTTCCAGCTACACTGTCTAAATCCAACATGCCAGTTATGTCTGTTTCACAGGTTAATAGCATTAGTTAGTCCAGTCGCTCTTCCGACATGGTGGTACGCAAGTAATTTTTTACTAACTTTAACCTGCTGAAACTTCTTTTATTACTTGCTACAGTTACTGTAATAATTAAGGCCAACTTGTAGGCCAAAGAAAGGTTGGGATACAAATGAGCCTTTCCCACAAATTTTTGCGGTGCTGCGCCAATTGTATCCGATTCAGAACTAGCTATTTCTGAGGACATGAGATCAATTTCACATTCCAAGTTATCTACATCTTTGAGATCACCAGGAAATAGTTGACATAGTTTAGAAATGTCCTCGGTAGAGCTATACTTGATCCTAGGTGGAAGGGGACAGGCTAGTGGTTTAACTTTCTCAAATACCAACTTATGAATATCTACAAATGCAGTTGTAAGCCGATCTACCACCTTCAAAATTTCTGCTTTAAAATAATTCTCTCGTGTAAATAGAACTGCAGTTTTAGGATTTTCGTCGATCTTCGATGGAGGCCTCCGTCGCCTGTGCCGCAAATTGAACTCATAATCTTGATTTATTCCATGTATCTCGCAGATGTTGTCAGCTTCCTTAATGATGTTCATTATTGCCGCCGTGTCATCATTCCGGAGTTTCTGAATGCTTTCGTAAGTTTTCTGCATTATGTCGGTTCCCTCTAAAATGTTCAGGTCGTCACGTTGCAATTGCTCTGTTGCTAACTTGGTCTGAAACATAATTGTTTTCATTCCAAGTAAAGAAACAATGAAATCGTATGACATCATTTTGCTTCTTAACCCTGCCGCCTTAGCTCGAGCATCCTTGTCAACCTTCATGTCTTCAGAAATAATTTGCAGAGTATGGATGAGGGCATCATAGGACGATAAAATAGCTCTGACTGAATCCGCTCGCATAGTCCATCTTGTCTTTGACAAAATTTTCAAAGTAAGACTCTTCTGAAGAACTTCTATTTTCTCTGTCAGTATGCCGAATCGCTTTGTACTCAGTTAAAAAAAGTTATAGAAATCCTGAATACTGTCGTAGAACAATTTTATTATATTGCTTTCTTTGCACGCATGTTCAACACATAAATTCACTTTATGCGCGGCAGGGTATGTATAAAATAGATCTACCAGCTATTTCTGAAAGTTTTGATTGACAGCCTAAAATGCGCCGGACATAGATGACGTGGTGTCGTAAGACTGTGCACGAGCTTGGGAAAGCGATATTCCAACTGACTGTAGAATTTCAGAAATAAGCTTAGCCATTCCTTCGCCTGTTTTATCTAGATAATATTTTAGTTTTAACAACCTTTCTTTTGGGTGAAACTGGGTCACGTATCGGATTACAATTGAGAGCTGGTCAAGATGAAAGATATCGGGTGTGCTTTCAGCCATAACGCTAAAAAATCCACAATTTTTGACATTTGCAACTATTTTTTCACGGACACATGATCCAAGAACACCAATAAAGTCGTTTTGTGACTTGTTGGCATGGTATGGGCGAAGATGATTATCATCAATCCAGTTTTTTAAAGTTGCAATCCACCTGGCCATTAATCTAATGAGCTGAATGTAGTTACCGCTGTCACTTTCTCGTCCCCAAAATGCAAATGCTTGACGACTTAGATATCTGGTGCAGTCTAGAAGTATATTAATAATCTCTCTGTTCCTTAGACGAATTTGCTCCGCGTTAGCTGCTGCCTTTCTACGTTGACTAGATAGAAAGTTGTCAACGTGCTTACTTTTTTGGGCCAAATTATCTAATTTATACACCGCGGTTCTATGAGCATTGCTCGTAAAATGAACCATTAACTTGCCTTTACGGTTTTTTCCTCGGCCTTTCATCTTATGCCATACACGAATATCAACACTGATCCAAGCTTCTTCTGCGTTTTCAGGTCCCGGGCCATCAGAGCAAAGTGAACAAGCAAAACAAAATGCGGCATCCAGTTGGTCGCTGTATTCTAAATATGGATATTCTTTATACCAGCAGGAGCTAAACTTATTCTGCTTCTTAGGATCTATGTCATGATTCACAGGGTAAGATGATCTCTGAGGTTGATAAGGTCCACGAGACAGGATGAAAAGTTTCTGGTTTTTGGTTAAATTCTTTCCAATACGATCGGCTGGATCACAACTTAGAAAAGTCGAGGAATCTTCCTTTTCAGAAACATTGACATTTTCCATAGAATTGCTAGTTAGGATTTTATCGCATTCCTCAATCAAACTTTCACTGTAGTGCCGAACCCGGTCTGCAAAAGCCTTAACATTCGCAGTAAAATTTTGTGATGAAAATGATGTTTCGGAAACATTTTTACGAAGCTCTGAATTTTACATCTGGAGGATCTGTTTGAATATGACTATGCAGGCCTCTAATAGAAATGCAGAAATATCTACATATTGTACATTGAATCCGTTTTCCTTTCTGGAGGTTGATGTTTTCATTCGGATGAAATATTCTTATATGGCGATATAAATTTATTTTTTTCTGTGAAATGTGTGTGTACACGATCACAGTGTGTGCATAAACTTTTCACTGAATTATTCGCCATCATGCGACAAAAACAAACTTTCGCAAATCGCTCTTCTTTTGTGTCCGTGACTTCATCTTTTAAATGCAACAACCTCAAATAACTAGCGCCAAATCCAGAGCCAAGAGGTTACCAAATTCTAAGAATCAGTCCATAGCAGAAGGGAGCAATTAAAGATGCTACATGGGAAAACTTACAATAGAGATTGCAACAACCCTCTCCTCCCCCTCCTTTTACGAAAGTCTCAAATTCTCAGAAACGCGATTCTCTCTCTCTCTATCTATCACCTCCGCTCTCTGACAACCCCTCCCTCCCACACAGAATCATACACAATCTTCCGTGAGAAGTTATTTCTTTTCCCCTTTAAATGACGGACAACAGAGAATTGAAATGATAATGACGACAGGAGAGGGGATTTTTTGCAGGGTGTGTTCTTAACTTTCCGACTATTCTAAATTTTACCAACTCTTCCAAATAAGTGGGGGGGGGGGTGTTACACCCCCAACACCCCCCCGCTAGGCACGCCCCTGATGCCCCTCTGAGATAAAACAGTTTTTCGTTGTCTGTTAAATGAGGATTGCTATTGATCAATTCGTTGAAGGTGGTCTTAAATGTAGACCATTCTTCAAATTTGCCACTAAAAATCTGAAGTGGAATTTTAGGGAGCTTTATGCTGACCCCTCTGGCAATAACTTGATCATGGGATTTTGATTCAGACGTGCTGTCTATTTTACTATTTTTTTCTTCATTTTGTTTGTGAAAAGATGATTTAAGGCTTACCTCTAATTTCTGTATCTCCTCATCCAATTGCGAGAGTTGTTCTTCCGCTTCCTCAATCTTTTCTTCGTCCATAATTTTGTAGTATTCATGTTTGATCACTTCGAATTTTTCTTCGATTTTGTGAAGGAGCTCTAGTTGAGCCTTGGTTTCCGCAATTGAGAAACTTTTACCCTCGGTGGCGTTTACGATCTTCGTTAGCTGGGCCTTGATGTTGCCACGCCGCTGATTCAGTGCTGTAATGTCCGAGTCTGCCATCCTTTCGTCTTGTTGACGAAACTGACATAAATTAAATTAAATTAGTTTGCGCTGGTCTTACCTCCGGGTCGCTAGGACCAAAATGTACGGAGGTGTTCTAAATTAAAAGAGAAATTAGCGGACTGTTAACATAAATGTTTTAATGAAGACTAATGGCGACTTGTTGCCGCAGAGGTTGTTCCTCTTACACTCATGCGTACTCAACCCGTGATCCGGGTTCAACGAAAGGGTTACATTAAAAGGATTGATTGCCAATTGGCATAGATGCGGGGGTGGGGTTCCGTCGCCAAAGGCGAATTACAATGTTTGTTACAGGTACGGAACACTACATAATGGGGAAATTTAGTTTAGCAAGAAAATGCATAACAGGTTGAAATTTCTCTTTCAGCAATTTATACTAATAGATCAAAACATACTTGTATACATTTGAACAGTCCTGTAGTTAACCTAGTACATTTATTACATGCCACTATTTAGCTAAAGTTTAATTCAAAGTAAAACACTCTTAAAACTACTGAAATCACATTTCCAGAAATTGTCATTTACAGACGGCCATGTATCCAATTCTTTGTGTGACCCTGAATATCCTTTTATCTATGTTCTACAAAAATTTCTTAGTAAACCAAATGCAGATCCACGTAAAAATGCATAACTCATTTAAAAATCACCTTTAAGCAATTTGCAATCATACCCAGTACGAATTATTTTGTGTACCCTGTAGGGCTGGATTAATTATCAATATATCGGTCAAATATTGATATTTTTTAACTATCGCAATAACAATATGTAAGCTCTGACTCTAATGATATATCCCAATAGCGATATCTAATCTCTGGCTCTACTTATATATCCCAATAACATTTTTTTCCGCACCACGACTTCGAACCGTAAGAAGAGAAAGCGCCGAATATTGCGTAACCAATAACTTCAATCCTTTCTCTCATCCGATAGATGCAATTATTCGCAGCCCCGCTTTATTCTAAATTCCCTCCCGTGATAATCTGTCTTTCGTTGATATCCCAGACACAGAATAATTCATATTCTAATATATCAACATACATATGCCAGTTCGTTACTGAATAATGTTTTAATCGTCGTTGATTTAACTTCGCTGCTACTATTGGTCTAGACATATCAGAACATATCAAGTCTTTGATACGTCCTGGCCAATGACATGAGCTAGAACATCTGTTCAATGTTGAGTCAATAATTGTCTGTAGCAGGGTTGGCCAACCTTTTTTTAGTCGCGTGCCAATTTAAAAAAAAATATATTTTACTTGACCTTGACGTGCCAACTAAAAAATAAATTGAAATATAATGATTCAAAACTACTTGAAAATTACTTATTCAGATAATTTCTAAAATGAGTAACATATATGTAAGTATTATACTGCAATAATAATAGAAACAATTATACTTAAAAATGAATTAAAAACATAATGTGATTAATTGTTGTATCTTGGATGAAAAATAATTAATATCATGTTCATGTTCAGTTAATTTCAACAGAATGCAAACTAAAAGATTTTATATGGCAACCACTCTCTATTTGAATTTTCATATTATAAATCTGCGAAAGTGATGACTCACAGATATAAACCGTAGAAAAATTATTAAAATTGACAAAAAAAAAATGCAGTTTATTTAAATAGTTCCAAAATTAATTTCCAAATTGCCATAATTTACCCTTGGTAATAATCTTTCTTTTTGATAGTTTTCAAATATTTTCTTTGTTTGATAAATTTTTGAAACCGTATTGAATAATATTAAAATTCTTTAATTTGCAATTAATCAAATTTAGAATCGAATCAGATCATCTAAGTTCGTGTATTTTGTGTAAAATCACTGTAGCCTCATTTAGAAACAAAATCACCGCCGCGCCGTGCCAAAATTATTTTTTGGCGTGCCGAAAGTGGCACGCGTGCCAAAGGTTCGCCGACCCTGGTCTATAGGCTTCATTCAATGCTCGTTCGTATGGTCGTCTCGAGCGAGTTATCGGTAGTGATTTTATATTTTATAGGAAGATGAACGTACGGTGTCGGGTAAATTGTCCGAATTATAATCAAATGATTTCAAAAAAAGAGGGTAAGAGTAACGTGTGGCAATATTTTGGATGCCCAGGTAATGAAAATGGTGAAGTATTAAATGAAAAAATTGCAGTATGCAGTATATGCGTTCGACCGGTATCTGCAAAAGCTACCTTTAATTTATGGAGTCATCTTACATATAATTATCCTCTACAATATGATGGACTAAATTCAAGGTAAGAATTGATTTACTTTATTTTACTGATTTATTTTATTTATATGATTTACTTTACTGATTGATTTTATTGATAATATTCACACGGGCGTGGAAATTAGTTAGACGAATTTCAGTTGTAATTTTTTCAATGAAAATATATTTCTGATTTTTTTTTTAATTATATAATTTATCTAATATTAAATAAGACAAAAAAAATTCCTGTTTTAAAAAATGACATAAATGAGCAAAAAGACAAAAAAGAATAATAAAAATAAAAAATATTACTACATCCGGGCCTTATTTTTAAAGTCTGTAAATGTAATATTATTAAATGCCATTATACTGGATGTCTGGAAACCGGGCTGGAACGCTTGGATTAATTTCGTGTCATCAGACTGAAGCCGTGTTTGCTTTTTGCTCTGGACATGCAGGCTGGGTCGGCCTTTTTTTCTGCTCGCTCAGGGTGTAGTGCGGCACGGGTCGCGTCTTACCAGAGCCAAACCCGAAAAGTCTGCTTAAAGTCAACCCGACCGACACCCGGCACACTTCATCACAAACTCGAAGTGGAAGATAATAAATTCATATTTTAATACAATATAAAAAAGAATTATTCTGTAATATCAAATTTATCTTTTTAGTACAAAATTGAATAGATATACCATTAATGTTCAAATATATAGTTTTTTTCATAAAATATATTCCTGACTTTCTTTTAAAATGGTTGGTCAACACGAACCGCGTGTCGGGTCGGGTTCGGGTAAAATCGGGTAACCTGAGACGATGCAAGAATCTAATTTGAAGACTGGGTCGGGTTTAAACTTTTTTCCAGTATACGTCGAATTGATATAGTTTCCCTTACTTTACTTTTTTTCTCTCTCTCTCTCTCTCTCTTTTTTGGTAAAAATAATAGTTATATAATACATTTTTAATAGAAATTTTGAAGTTTTATTTTTGCTTCAAAAACTACAGAGTAATAATTTAAAAATCTATTTTCTTTTTTCATTGTTCAAAAGTTTTGATTTTCTTTAACCACATTTTCCTTTCATTTTAATTTACATTAAAAATTTTATAGGTTTATGTGCTTATAATTGCTTAAGTGATCAGATCAAGATCACTAAAATTGATATACCATGTTCTATGGCCGGCACAGACGCACAAATAATCTGAAAAATACTGTACTTGAATTTTTATACATAAATATACAGTACAAAATTCGAAATCCAGCACCCACTGGACCTTGGCGATTCCGAATTTCGTTTCATATTAATTAATATATATATATATATATCTACCGCCGCCGCCCTCCCAATCTCCTCTCCCAAATTACAAAAAACAGTGTGTGATTTACGTCAAGAACGCGTTTTCAATACGAAATAAAAAAGAAAAGTGCCCAGCTAAACTGATGGCATTGAGCTCACAGACTATTCACACTAATTGTATACTATACTCTTATATTAAAGAATAATGCCACTCAAAAAAATAAGTGAAGGGGAATTAGCCCCCGTTTCCCACTTTATACTTAACCAGTGAACCTCCAAATCTAATCAGGGAAGCTCCTTATCATAATAAACCGGTATACCAAATTCGGAGCAAATCGAATCATTCTGCATGAAAAAACCATTTATCTGACTTAAGGGGGGGGGGTGGACTAACCCCGTTTTTCCCCCTTTATCCTTAACCAATGAACTCCCAAAACTAATTAGGGAAGTTCCTTCACATAATAAACCGGTATACCAAATTCGGAGCAAATCGAATGATTCTGTTTGAAAAACCCATTTATCTGAATTAAGGGGGTGGGCTAACCCCGTTTTTCTCCCTTTACCCTTAACCAATGAACCCCCAAAACTAATCAGGGAAGTTCCTTAACATAATAAACCGCTATACCAAATTCGGAGCGAATCGAATCATTCTGCATGAAAAACACATTTATCTGAATTAAGGGGGGTGGACTAACCCCGTTGTCCCCCCTTTATCCTTAACCAATGAACTCCCAAAACTAATCAGGGAAGTTCCTTAACATAATAAACCGGTATATCAAATTCGGAGCAACTCGAATCATTCTGCATGAAAAACACATTTATCTGAATTAAGGGGGGTGGACTAACCCCGTTTTTCCCCTTTATTCTTAACCAATGAACTCCCAAAACTAATCAGGGAAGTTCCTTAACATAATAAACCGGTATACCAAATTCGGAGCAAATCTAATCATTCTGCATGTAAAAACCATTTATCTGAATTAAGGGGGGGGGGGGGGGGGGTGGACTAACCCCGTTTTTCTCCCTTTATCCTTAACCAATGAACTCCCAAAACTAATCAGGGAAGTTCCTTAACATAATAAACCGGTATACCAAATTCGGAGCTAATCGAATGATTCTGTATGAAAAACACATTTATCTGAATTAAGGGGGGTGGACTAACCCCGTTTTTCCCCTTTATCCTTAACCAATTAACTCCCAAAACTAATCAGGGAAGTTCCTTAACATAATAAACCGGTATACCAAATTCGGAGCAAATCGAATCATTCTGCATGAAAAACACATTTATCTGAATTAAGGGGGGTGGACTAACCCCGTTTTTCCCCCTTTATCCTTAACCAATGAACTCCCAAAACTAATCAGGGATGTTCCTTAACATAATAAACCGGTATACCAAATTCGGAGCAAATCGAATGATTCTGTTTGAAAAACTCATTTACCTGAATTAAGAGGGTGGACTAACCCCCCTTTTCCCCCTTTATCCTTAACCAATGAACCCCCAAAACTAATCAGGGAAGTTCCTTAACATAATAAACCGGTATACCAAATTCGGAGCAAATTGAATGATTCTGCATGAAAAACCCATTTATCAGAATTAAGGGGGGTGGGCTAACCCCGTTTTTCCCCCTTTACCCTTAACCAATGAACCCCCAAAACTAATCAGGGAAGTTCCTTAACATAATAAACCGCTATACCAAATTCGGAGCAAATCGAATCATTCTGCATGAAAAACCCATTTATCTGAATTAAAGGGGGTGGACTAACCCCGTTGTCCCCCCTTTATCCTTAACCAATGAACTCCAAAAACTAATCAGGGAAGCGCCTTATCACAGTGAACCTAGAAAAAAATTTTGAAGCAAATCCGATGTTTCTATCAAGAGTTATCGCGTTACGTACATACGTACATACATACATACATACATACAGAACGGGCGGGCACATTAGCTCTCAGGCTTTGATAGCCTGTGCGCTAAAAAACCATAATATTAAAGCAGATGTTTTAATAGCCAATTTTTTTAACGTAAGAAAAAAAATCTATCCACATTGAACACTCTCTTTCCCCGCAAATTATTTACACCAGAAACACGTTTACAATACTGAAAAAAGATAGTACATAAAAATAATAAAACTAAAGTAGATATTTGAGTTAAAAAGAAAAGTCTTAAGTGTTCACCTGCATTCTCCTTAACCACAGTCGAAATTAAATGTTGTTGTTCAATATGTGTAATTTTTTAAAAATTATTTTACTATATAAGTAGAGTTCAGAAGCCTGTTATTAATTAGGATTCTGCTTACGATTTAAAAGGAAATGTGTATGGATGTACTGTACATTAACCAGTTCTCAAGAGTAACAATTTAAGAATTTTGAAGTACTTCGGAATTTATGTTTCTATAAATAAAACCGCATACTGTTGTGTAATGTAAGTGTATAAATTTTAAGATACATAAAAAAGACAAATCTTGCTTGCTAAAAATAAGATATATATTAGTATAAGAGACTAAAAATTATCCTTCTACATTTTTAAATTATCACCCGTCTATCCTTCAGAATAGCCCATTTTCCAGCTACACTGTCTAAATCCAACATGCCAGTTATGTCTGTTTCACAGGTTAATAGCATTAGTTAGTCCAGTCGCTCTTCCGACATGGTGGTACGCAAGTAATTTTTTACTAACTTTAACCTGCTGAAACTTCTTTTATTACTTGCTACAGTTACTGTAATAATTAAGGCCAACTTGTAGGCCAAAGAAAGGTTGGGATACAAATGAGCCTTTCCCACAAATTTTTGCGGTGCTGCGCCAATTGTATCCGATTCAGAACTAGCTATTTCTGAGGACATGAGATCAATTTCACATTCCAAGTTATCTACATCTTTGAGATCACCAGGAAATAGTTGACATAGTTTAGAAATGTCCTCGGTAGAGCTATACTTGATCCTAGGTGGAAGGGGACAGGCTAGTGGTTTAACTTTCTCAAATACCAACTTATGAATATCTACAAATGCAGTTGTAAGCCGATCTACCACCTTCAAAATTTCTGCTTTAAAATAATTCTCTCGTGTAAATAGAACTGCAGTTTTAGGATTTTCGTCGATCTTCGATGGAGGCCTCCGTCGCCTGTGCCGCAAATTGAACTCATAATCTTGATTTATTCCATGTATCTCGCAGATGTTGTCAGCTTCCTTAATGATGTTCATTATTGCCGCCGTGTCATCATTCCGGAGTTTCTGAATGCTTTCGTAAGTTTTCTGCATTATGTCGGTTCCCTCTAAAATGTTCAGGTCGTCACGTTGCAATTGCTCTGTTGCTAACTTGGTCTGAAACATAATTGTTTTCATTCCAAGTAAAGAAACAATGAAATCGTATGACATCATTTTGCTTCTTAACCCTGCCGCCTTAGCTCGAGCATCCTTGTCAACCTTCATGTCTTCAGAAATAATTTGCAGAGTATGGATGAGGGCATCATAGGACGATAAAATAGCTCTGACTGAATCCGCTCGCATAGTCCATCTTGTCTTTGACAAAATTTTCAAAGTAAGACTCTTCTGAAGAACTTCTATTTTCTCTGTCAGTATGCCGAATCGCTTTGTACTCAGTTAAAAAAAGTTATAGAAATCCTGAATACTGTCGTAGAACAATTTTATTATATTGCTTTCTTTGCACGCATGTTCAACACATAAATTCACTTTATGCGCGGCAGGGTATGTATAAAATAGATCTACCAGCTATTTCTGAAAGTTTTGATTGACAGCCTAAAATGCGCCGGACATAGATGACGTGGTGTCGTAAGACTGTGCACGAGCTTGGGAAAGCGATATTCCAACTGACTGTAGAATTTCAGAAATAAGCTTAGCCATTCCTTCGCCTGTTTTATCTAGATAATATTTTAGTTTTAACAACCTTTCTTTTGGGTGAAACTGGGTCACGTATCGGATTACAATTGAGAGCTGGTCAAGATGAAAGATATCGGGTGTGCTTTCAGCCATAACGCTAAAAAATCCACAATTTTTGACATTTGCAACTATTTTTTCACGGACACATGATCCAAGAACACCAATAAAGTCGTTTTGTGACTTGTTGGCATGGTATGGGCGAAGATGATTATCATCAATCCAGTTTTTTAAAGTTGCAATCCACCTGGCCATTAATCTAATGAGCTGAATGTAGTTACCGCTGTCACTTTCTCGTCCCCAAAATGCAAATGCTTGACGACTTAGATATCTGGTGCAGTCTAGAAGTATATTAATAATCTCTCTGTTCCTTAGACGAATTTGCTCCGCGTTAGCTGCTGCCTTTCTACGTTGACTAGATAGAAAGTTGTCAACGTGCTTACTTTTTTGGGCCAAATTATCTAATTTATACACCGCGGTTCTATGAGCATTGCTCGTAAAATGAACCATTAACTTGCCTTTACGGTTTTTTCCTCGGCCTTTCATCTTATGCCATACACGAATATCAACACTGATCCAAGCTTCTTCTGCGTTTTCAGGCCCCGGGCCATCAGAGCAAAGTGAACAAGCAAAACAAAATGCGGCATCCAGTTGGTCGCTGTATTCTAAATATGGATATTCTTTATACCAGCAGGAGCTAAACTTATTCTGCTTCTTAGGATCTATGTCATGATTCACAGGGTAAGATGATCTCTGAGGTTGATAAGGTCCACGAGACAGGATGAAAAGTTTCTGGTTTTTGGTTAAATTCTTTCCAATACGATCGGCTGGATCACAACTTAGAAAAGTCGAGGAATCTTCCTTTTCAGAAACATTGACATTTTCCATAGAATTGCTAGTTAGGATTTTATCGCATTCCTCAATCAAACTTTCACTGTAGTGCCGAACCCGGTCTGCAAAAGCCTTAACATTCGCAGTAAAATTTTGTGATGAAAATGATGTTTCGGAAACATTTTTACGAAGCTCTGAATTTTACATCTGGAGGATCTGTTTGAATATGACTATGCAGGCCTCTAATAGAAATGCAGAAATATCTACATATTGTACATTGAATCCGTTTTCCTTTCTGGAGGTTGATGTTTTCATTCGGATGAAATATTCTTATATGGCGATATAAATTTATTTTTTTCTGTGAAATGTGTGTGTACACGATCACAGTGTGTGCATAAACTTTTCACTGAATTATTCGCCATCATGCGACAAAAACAAACTTTCGCAAATCGCTCTTCTTTTGTGTCCGTGACTTCATCTTTTAAATGCAACAACCTCAAATAACTAGCGCCAAATCCAGAGCCAAGAGGTTACCAAATTCTAAGAATCAGTCCATAGCAGAAGGGAGCAATTAAAGATGCTACATGGGAAAACTTACAATAGAGATTGCAACAACCCTCTCCTCCCCCTCCTTTTACGAAAGTCTCAAATTCTCAGAAACGCGATTCTCTCTCTCTCTATCTATCACCTCCGCTCTCTGACAACCCCTCCCTCCCACACAGAATCATACACAATCTTCCGTGAGAAGTTATTTCTTTTCCCCTTTAAATGACGGACAACAGAGAATTGAAATGATAATGACGACAGGAGAGGGGATTTTTTGCAGGGTGTGTTCTTAACTTTCCGACTATTCTAAATTTTACCAACTCTTCCAAATAAGTGGGGGGGGTGTTACACCCCCAACACCCCCCCGCTAGGCACGCCCCTGATGCCCCTCTGAGATAAAACAGTTTTTCGTTGTCTGTTAAATGAGGATTGCTATTGATCAATTCGTTGAAGGTGGTCTTAAATGTAGACCATTCTTCAAATTTGCCACTAAAAATCTGAAGTGGAATTTTAGGGAGCTTTATGCTGACCCCTCTGGCAATAACTTGATCATGGGATTTTGATTCAGACGTGCTGTCTATTTTACTATTTTTTTCTTCATTTTGTTTGTGAAAAGATGATTTAAGGCTTACCTCTAATTTCTGTATCTCCTCATCCAATTGCGAGAGTTGTTCTTCCGCTTCCTCAATCTTTTCTTCGTCCATAATTTTGTAGTATTCATGTTTGATCACTTCGAATTTTTCTTCGATTTTGTGAAGGAGCTCTAGTTGAGCCTTGGTTTCCGCAATTGAGAAACTTTTACCCTCGGTGGCGTTTACGATCTTCGTTAGCTGGGCCTTGATGTTGCCACGCCGCTGATTCAGTGCTGTAATGTCCGAGTCTGCCATCCTTTCGTCTTGTTGACGAAACTGACATAAATTAAATTAAATTAGTTTGCGCTGGTCTTACCTCCGGGTCGCTAGGACCAAAATGTACGGAGGTGTTCTAAATTAAAAGAGAAATTAGCGGACTGTTAACATAAATGTTTTAATGAAGACTAATGGCGACTTGTTGCCGCAGAGGTTGTTCCTCTTACACTCATGCGTACTCAACCCGTGATCCGGGTTCAACGAAAGGGTTACATTAAAAGGATTGATTGCCAATTGGCATAGATGCGGGGGTGGGGTTCCGTCGCCAAAGGCGAATTACAATGTTTGTTACAGGTACGGAACACTACATAATGGGGAAATTTAGTTTAGCAAGAAAATGCATAACAGGTTGAAATTTCTCTTTCAGCAATTTATACTAATAGATCAAAACATACTTGTATACATTTGAACAGTCCTGTAGTTAACCTAGTACATTTATTACATGCCACTATTTAGCTAAAGTTTAATTCAAAGTAAAACACTCTTAAAACTACTGAAATCACATTTCCAGAAATTGTCATTTACAGACGGCCATGTATCCAATTCTTTGTGTGACCCTGAATATCCTTTTATCTATGTTCTACAAAAATTTCTTAGTAAACCAAATGCAGATCCACGTAAAAATGCATAACTCATTTAAAAATCACCTTTAAGCAATTTGCAATCATACCCAGTACGAATTATTTTGTGTACCCTGTAGGGCTGGATTAATTATCAATATATCGGTCAAATATTGATATTTTTTAACTATCGCAATAACAATATGTAAGCTCTGACTCTAACGATATATCCCAATAGCGATATCTAATCTCTGGCTCTACTTATATATCCCAATAACATTTTTTTCCGCACCACGACTTCGAACCGTAAGAAGAGAAAGCGCCGAATATTGCGTAACCAATAACTTCAATCCTTTCTCTCATCCGACAGATGCAATTATTCGCAGCCCCGCTTTATTCTAAATTCCCTCCCGTGATAATCTGTCTTTCGTTGATATCCCAGACACAGAATAATTCATATTCTAATATATCAACATACATATGCCAGTTCGTTACTGAATAATGTTTTAATCGTCGTTGATTTAACTTCGCTGCTACTATTGGTCTAGACATATCAGAACATATCAAGTCTTTGATACGTCCTGGCCAATGACATGAGCTAGAACATCTGTTCAATGTTGAGTCAATAATTGTCTATAGCAGGGTTGGCCAACCTTTTTTTAGTCGCGTGCCAATTTAAAAAAAAATATATTTTACTTGACCTTGACGTGCCAACTAAAAAATAAATTGAAATATAATGATTCAAAACTACTTGAAAATTACTTATTCAGATAATTTCTAAAATGAGTAACATATATGTAAGTATTATACTGCAATAATAATAGAAACAATTATACTTAAAAATGAATTAAAAACATAATGTGATTAATTGTTGTATCTTGGATGAAAAATAATTAATATCATGTTCATGTTCAGTTAATTTCAACAGAATGCAAACTAAAAGATTTTATATGGCAACCACTCTCTATTTGAATTTTCATATTATAAATCTGCGAAAGTGATGACTCACAGATATAAACCGTAGAAAAATTATTAAAATTGACAAAAAAAAAATGCAGTTTATTTAAATAGTTCCAAAATTAATTTCCAAATTGCCATAATTTACCCTTGGTAATAATCTTTCTTTTTGATAGTTTTCAAATATTTTCTTTGTTTGATAAATTTTTGAAACCGTATTGAATAATATTAAAATTCTTTAATTTGCAATTAATCAAATTTAGAATCGAATCAGATCATCTAAGTTCGTGTATTTTGTGTAAAATCACTGTAGCCTCATTTAGAAACAAAATCACCGCCGCGCCGTGCCAAAATTATTTTTTGGCGTGCCGAAAGTGGCACGCGTGCCAAAGGTTCGCCGACCCTGGTCTATAGGCTTCATTCAATGCTCGTTCGTATGGTCGTCTCGAGCGAGTTATCGGTAGTGATTTTATATTTTATAGGAAGATGAACGTACGGTGTCGGGTAAATTGTCCGAATTATAATCAAATGATTTCAAAAAAAAGAGGGTAAGAGTAACGTGTGGCAATATTTTGGATGCCCAGGTAATGAAAATGGTGAAGTATTAAATGAAAAAATTGCAGTATGCAGTATATGCGTTCGACCGGTATCTGCAAAAGCTACCTTTAATTTATGGAGTCATCTTACATATAATTATCCTCTACAATATGATGGACTAAATTCAAGATAAGAATTGATTTACTTTATTTTACTGATTTATTTTATTTATATGATTTACTTTACTGATTGATTTTATTGATAATATTCACACGGGCGTGGAAATTAGTTAGACGAATTTCAGTTGTAATTTTTTCAATGAAAATATATTTCTGATTTTTTTTTTTAATTATATAATTTATCTAATATTAAATAAGACAAAAAAAATTCCTGTTTTAAAAAATGACATAAATGAGCAAAAAGACAAAAAAGAACAATAAAAATAAAAAATATTACTACATCCGGGCCTTATTTTTAAAGTCTGTAAATGTAATATTATTAAATGCCATTATACTGGATGTCTGCAAACCGGGCTGGAACGCTTGGATTAATTTCGTGTCATCAGACTGAAGCCGTGTTTGCTTTTTGCTCTGGACATGCAGGCTGGGTCGGCCTTTTTTTCTGCTCGCTCAGGGTGTAGTGCGGCACGGGTCGCGTCTTACCAGAGCCAAACCCGAAAAGTCTGCTTAAAGTCAACCCGACCGACACCCGGCACACTTCATCACAAACTCGAAGTGGAAGATAATAAATTCATATTTTAATACAATATAAAAAAGAATTATTCTGTAATATCAAATTTATCTTTTTAGTACAAAATTGAATAGATATACCATTAATGTTCAAATATATAGTTTTTTTCATAAAATATATTCCTGACTTTCTTTTAAAATGGTTGGTCAACACGAACCGCGTGTCGGGTCGGGTTCGGGTAAAATCGGGTAACCTGAGACGATGCAAGAATCTAATTTGAAGACTGGGTCGGGTTTAAACTTTTTTCCAGTATACGTCGAATTGATATAGTTTCCCTTACTTTACTTTTTCTCTCTCTCTCTCTCTCTCTCTTTTTTGGTAAAAATAATAGTTATATAATACATTTTTAATAGAAATTTTGAAGTTTTATTTTTGCTTCAAAAACTACAGAGTAATAATTTAAAAATCTATTTTCTTTTTTCATTGTTCAAAAGTTTTGATTTTCTTTAACCACATTTTCCTTTCATTTTAATTTACATTAAAAATTTTATAGGTTTATGTGCTTATAATTGCTTAAGTGATCAGATCAAGATCACTAAAATTGATATACCATGTTCTATGGCCGGCACAGACGCACAAATAATCTGAAAAATCCTGTACTTGAATTTTTATACATAAATATACAGTACAAAATTCGAAATCCAGCACCCACTGGACCTTGGCGATTCCGAATTTCGTTTCATTTTAATTAATATATATATATATATATCTACCGCCGCCGCCCTCCCAATCTCCTCTCCCAAATTACAAAAAACAGTGTGTGATTTACGTCAAGAACGCGTTTTCAATACTAAATAAAAAAGAAAAGTGCCCAGCTAAACTGATGGCATTGAGCTCACAGACTATTCACACTAATTGTATACTATACTCTTATATTAAAGAATAATGCCACTCAAAAAAATAAGTGAAGGGGAATTAGCCCCCGTTTCCCACTTTATACTTAACCAGTGAACCTCCAAATCTAATCAGGGAAGCTCCTTATCATAATAAACCGGTATACCAAATTCGGAGCAAATCGAATCATTCTGCATGAAAAAACCATTTATCTGACTTAAGGGGGGGGGGGGTGGACTAACCCCGTTTTTCCCCCTTTATCCTTAACCAATGAACTCCCAAAACTAATTAGGGAAGTTCCTTCACATAATAAACCGGTATACCAAATTCGGAGCAAATCGAATGATTCTGTTTGAAAAACCCATTTATCTGAATTAAGGGGGTGGGCTAACCCCGTTTTTCCCCCTTTACCCTTAACCAATGAACCCCCAAAACTAATCAGGGAAGTTCCTTAACATAATAAACCGCTATACCAAATTCGGAGCGAATCGAATCATTCTGCATGAAAAACACATTTATCTGAATTAAGGGGGGTGGACTAACCCCGTTGTCCCCCCTTTATCCTTAACCAATGAACTCCCAAAACTAATCAGGGAAGTTCCTTAACATAATAAACCGGTATATCAAATTCGGAGCAAATCGAATCATTCTGCATGAAAAACACATTTATCTGAATTAAGGGGGGTGGACTAACCCCGTTTTTCCCCTTTATTCTTAACCAATGAACTCCCAAAACTAATCAGGGAAGTTCCTTAACATAATAAACCGGTATACCAAATTCGGAGCAAATCTAATCATTCTGCATGTAAAAACCATTTATCTGAATTAAGGGGGGGGGGGTGGACTAACCCCGTTTTTCTCCCTTAATCCTTAACCAATGAACTCCCAAAACTAATCAGGGAAGTTCCTTAACATAATAAACCGGTATACCAAATTCGGAGCTAATCGAATGATTCTGTATGAAAAACACATTTATCTGAATTAAGGGGGGTGGACTAACCCCGTTTTTCCCCTTTATCCTTAACCAATTATCTCCCAAAACTAATCAGGGAAGTTCCTTAACATAATAAACCGGTATACCAAATTCGGAGCAAATCGAATCATTCTGCATGAAAAACACATTTATCTGAATTAAGGGGGGTGGACTAACCCCGTTTTTCCCCCTTTATCCTTAACCAATGAACTCCCAAAACTAATCAGGGATGTTCCTTAACATAATAAACCGGTATACCAAATTCGGAGCAAATCGAATGATTCTGTTTGAAAAACTCATTTACCTGAATTAAGAGGGTGGACTAACCCCCCTTTTCCCCCTTTATCCTTAACCAATGAACCCCCAAAACTAATCAGGGAAGTTCCTTAACATAATAAACCGGTATACCAAATTCGGAGCAAATTGAATGATTCTGCATGAAAAACCCATTTATCAGAATTAAGGGGGGTGGGCTAACCCCGTTTTTCCCCCTTTACCCTTAACCAATGAACCCCCAAAACTAATCAGGGAAGTTCCTTAACATAATAAACCGCTATACTAAATTCGGAGCAAATCGAATCATTCTGCATGAAAAACCCATTTATCTGAATTAAGGGGGGTGGACTAACCCCGTTGTCCCCCCTTTATCCTTAACCAATGAACTCCCAAAACTAATCAGGGAAGTTCCTTAACATAATAAACCGGTATATCAAATTCGGAGCAAATCGAATCATTCTGCATGAAAAACCCATTTATCTGAATTAAGGGGGATGGACTAACCCCGTTTTTCCCCCTTTATCCTTAACCAATGAACTCCAAAAACTAATCAGGGAAGCGCCTTATCACAGTGAACCTAGAAAAAAATTTTGAAGCAAATCCGATGTTTCTATCAAGAGTTATCGCGTTACGTACATACGTACATACATACATACATACATACAGAACGGGCGGGCACATTAGCTCTCAGGCTTTGATAGCCTGTGAGCTAAAAAACCATAATATTAAAGCAGATGTTTTAATAGCCAATTATTTTAACGTAAGAAAAAAAATCTATCCACATTGAACACTCTCTTTCCCCGCAAATTATTTACACCAGAAACACGTTTACAATACTGAAAAAAGATAGTACATAAAAATAATAAAACTAAAGTAGATATTTGAGTTAAAAAGAAAAAATAAACAAATAAAAGCTCTATCCATGGTTTCTTTCTGCTTTGCAAAACATAATGATCTGATTGTGTAAACATATGACTTCCGATTTCTCGGAGCGAGATGAATAAACGAAAATAACCGCAGGTGCTTTCCTGCTTTTCATTCGAAGTTTCGGAAGGCGTTGTAACTTTCTAATAAATAATTAAATTTTAATAAAAATTTGTTACACAGTCTAATTTACTATTATTTCAACTAGCTGAAAATTTGAAAGAAATTGGTTTACGTCGGAGATATGGATTTATTGATTATTATTTTTTTTTTTTAACAGTAAGGAAAAGAAGATTTTTATTTTCATTCTTTTTCTTTTTTTGTTTGCTTGCAACTTAATAGTTTTTTTTCTCTGCACTTAAGCACCGCAAACTTGATGACACTTTCACGGAGTCCTTTTTATACTATTTAAAAGAATAGAATTTGAACAGTGTGTTTTCGCGCTAAAATGAGGGGGGGTGGGGGTGGAGGTGGAGTTTTCTGTCATCACGGCTTTTTAAAAACCCATCCGGACAAGGCGTGGATATCTATAAGATGTATATTCATTTGTAAATAATTATATGATTATTAATGTTTTAAATTTTTTTGTTTATTAATCTTTTAAAATAAATTTTATGAGTATTTTCATAAATTTAAAATGCAATGATCTCTTTGAACTAACCAAGACTCTCTGATTTCGAACTTTTTGAAATCTAATGCAAAATATCGTTTGTTTTGTTTATGTATTTGTTTTTGTTAGCCAATAACTTTATTTTATTTCTATTTTTTTCATTTGCAACATTTCTTTATCTTCTTCTTCTTCTTTTTTTTTTTTTTTTTTGCTTTTAAATTCAGTGGCACTTTCCAAATAAAAAACAGATTTAAATATCAAACCGAGTATTTTGCGTAATCAAGTAGAATTTTATGGTAAGTTTTTCTTTTTTGTTAGTTTCTTTCTGGAAAAATATGTTATGGATCTAGATGTTATTTACAAAATATTTATAAAATAGTGAACTTTACTTAGCATAGGTCTATGTCTATTTCCAAATGGGATTTGAATATGCATTTTTTAAAAATTTAATGTTGTATTCATCCATAGATAAACAAATACGAAGGTATAAAGACAGAGAAATTTTCTAAATATTTTAACGATTAAGAATGTATTGATATTCTTAGAAAAAGATTAAAAAATAAAATTTCTGCTGCATCTGTCATTCACTGAAGACTATTATGAGTACATGCAATTATGACATTAAATCTGTTTCAGTTTTTGCTTTTCATTTATTTTAATTATTTTAAAATCATCAACATCTTAAAATTGAGAACATTTTAGTTTATCTAGTAAAGTTTTTTTAAATAATATTCTCCGTTTACGTGATAAAATTAAATAGTTAAAAAGTTATTCTTAAATAATACATAAAACAGGAAGAATCGAGAACAAGCTAAAGAAAATCACTATGTAATCAATGATATGAGTGCAAATAGATACCGAATACTGGTTCCTTTTTCTAAAGTATTTATTTGTAGCATATATATATATATATATATATATATATTTATTTATTTAAAGAATATTGCGTGAGCAAATAGGTATAAAACATTAATTCTTTGCTTTCTACAGCTATTTGCAATAAAATTATTCCTACTATACCATTTGTCTTTAGAAATAAGAAATTTTTCTATTCCCTCACACTTTAAAGTAGTTATCGCGATATATCACCGATATTGATATTAACTCGTTGATATATTCCGATATTAAATTTTTGATATCATCCAGCCCTAGTACCCTGTATATGAATTACAACATTTATACACACTATATACTATGTATAAATATAGTGAAACATAAAAGCACATAACATAATTAAAAATGCATTTCCAGCTATCATCGCTACTGCACAGTATTTCGGATACAATATAGTATTTGAAATCTTTTGTGTGTCCCTGTAAATGCTACGCACTTCGTATTGTACATGAAATAAGTTATAGTAAATCTCAGAGATGTATATCAATTTCATTATACATGAAATAATTTAACACAATTAAAATACGCCGCAAACAATTCCCTCCACCCATATATCGTTCTGTAACGGAATTATTTTATGTGGCCCTGTAAATGAATAATAACTATTCTTTCCACCGTATATTCTACAGAATGCATATTTTAGTGCACTTGAAAAATGCATATCAATTTTATTATGTTTGAAAGCATGTAACATCATTAAAAAACATTTTAAACGATTTTTTCCCATAGGCGTAATGTAAAGGAAAACTTTTGACTGACCCTGTAAATGAACTAAACATGCTAGAAACTTTATTTGAAATAGGGATCGTGCTATGGTAGAGGTCACTAGCATCCAAAAATTTCGGAACGATCCGAGTATATTTACGAGAGTCAGAGCGCGGACAGACAAACCAAAGTCATAAACACTTTTCAACTTTGTTGGAAAGTGTTAAAAATACTCTTGTGAACTAACTGTTCACATCTGCCCCCATATGTTCTGTTCACAAATGCCCCATCTACCAATTTCAGCCTAACTTAAAAAAAAAAAAAGATATTAGGTAGATTTCGTAAGAAATACTACCTATTGCAATCGTTACCATGGTGCGACTTTTGAAAAATTCCTTCATAACTTTTCATTATAGGACCCCAGGAACCCAAAACCACGCCCACCTAAAAAGTTTATATATATATATATATATGTATGTACTAAATTTTGTCCGCACGATAAAAGTCGTAATTATGCACGGATCTTCTTCAAACTCGCCAACAACTTTGAGATGACTATAATATCTCGGCGGGGATTGCAAACGGAAAAAATCGGCCCAAGGGAATGGAAATGGGGAGGTTTCAAAATTTTGAATACCCTCTTAACATGATTCTGATAAAACCAGCTGTTATACAACAATGGCAGGAAAAAATAAATATTTTTCGTTATAGCAGTTGCCAACAATTAAAAAAAAAAGAAATAACATTCTCACCACAACAAATGCTTTTTCTATTGCAAGGTTTCACGTGAAAAATTAAATAAATAGCTTGAATAATTGAAACAAATTGAATATTACGTCATAAGTTTCCTAGAGCAAGATTTCCGCATGAAAACACAAAATGAAATAAATAGTTTGACGAATAAAAATATATATATATATTGCATCATATTGGAAATAAAACGGACCTCAGCAGGTGAATATGTAACGTCATGTGAGTTTGAAGAAACTTATTAAAACATGACGAAAATCCGACAATGGAAATATTAACTTATTTTAACACTTTGAGGTTCTCTGAATTTGCTTTAGCTATTTTTTAAACCTATTCCATATACATTCGTATGTGTATTCGTGTATATTAGAATTTTCCCAAAATGTTTAGCTCTCTGGAGCTCATTCTTATTGAAGGAACTGGGTCTATCTCTAATCTTGATTTAAGTTTTGTTGGTGAATTTAGTACTTCGAAATCTACCTCCGCCTGTAGGCCCGAGCCGTCAGGGATTTTTTTAAATTGAAATAAGGAAACAAAACTTTTTGTAGACTTACCTAATTAATGGCACTATAGAATGCAATGCTGACATTCTACTTTAAAAAATGTCTTGAATGAATTTTTACTTCAATTATTTAGAAGACTTATTTACTTCACACCTTCTAAAACAAACAAATTACAACTACCAGAAATCAAAATGGCTTAATGTTCTGAAAATTCAGCCAAAAGATGGTACCAGTACTACCATCTATTGGTAATTTTTTTAATTTTTTTATTTCAAATTAACTGAGTGAAATATGTACTGTTCACATGTACCCAGTGGTGGGATTCAGCCGGTTCGCACCGGTTCGATAGAACCGGTTGTTAATTTGTGTTGAGTTCTGCGAACCGGTTGTTAAAATGATACTTGAAATGCGAAAATCGCATTTACATTAATTTGCTTTATTAAATGTTTATCTGCACAACATTGTTTTGTAGGCATAACTCTGTGATAAGTGCTGATTAATTTCATTTAATAAAATAATATTTCATTTGGAACAATAATATATTTTTTTCTTCATCAGTCCTGTAAGAGAAAATTCAACTTAAAAAAACGAAATTTTGAAGAATTTTGGTAACTAAATTGACAGTCCTAGGCTAATCCCAGTTATATGGTAAGGTTATTAAAAATTACACTAACTACTTATCTATACTAATAAAAGAAAGTTTGGCTCTGTTTGTGTGTGATGGCTAGCAAAATCTACGGCACCTACGAGACTGAAATTTTTTCTGAGGCTAGCTTAAAATGTCTCCTTCCTGATACACCTGAGACACAGAATTTTAAAATTCCAATAATTAGTTGAGTTATTAATTAAAAATCGCAACTCACTCTCATTAAAAACTCAACTTGGCCCTTGCGAGAAAGAAAAAACTCTGGCGTAGTGATGGGCGATTCTCGAGAATTCGACAATCGAGAAAAATCGTCATCGTAAAAAATCACAATCGATACAGCCATCGATTAATTTATAGAATCTACAATCGAGATGTTTTACAATCGATTATAACGAGAAAAGCTAAAAACAGTTATTGGAAAACTTAGCTATTATTCTGGCCGACAATTTCATAGTAGTGATAGGGCTTAGTGATGGGCGATTCTCGAAAATTTACCAATCGAAAAAAATCGTTATCGTAAAATACACAATCGATACAGTCATCGATTACTTTCGAGAATCTACAAAGGAGATGTTCTAGAATCGATTATTGAAATCATTGTTTTTACATATATATAAGGCAGATTTTATTAAATATAGGGTAACTGAAAACAGATGGAATAAAAAAACAACAAACCAAAGGAAAACTGTAAAGGAGCCATAAGACTGGAAAAGTCTTGTAAGGGTGCCCCCTGGTTGAAAAAAAGCTGAAAAAACGCGAGTAGCTATGAAGCGGTAAGGGGAGTTTAAGTATCAAAAAATAGAATTTTTTGGCAATTAGTACCAAAATGGCCAAAGAAATAAGAATCAAAAGCACTCCCTAGTGGCAAAAATATGAACTAAAGGATGATAAAAGGGATCAAAATTTTTTATTGATTTTTCTACGTCATTTGAGATTGGATCTTTAATTTCCCCATTTTTATAAAGTCTTCGACTGGAATACATTAAACGAACTCCCGCGGGGAGCAAAGTAGGAGGGAGGGGCAAGGAGAGTGCATAATATGAATAAGTGGTCACAGGACTTTCCAACGATATGGCACATGAGGGGTGTCGGCTAAATTTAGTAAAGTGCTCCGCTCGGGGGCAAAGTAAGGGGAGGGGCGCGGGCGATATATAAAATGAAATAGTAGTCACAGAGCTTTCCAATGATATATCACATGAGGGGTGTCAGCAAAAGATAGAAAAGAGTCCCAACTCCCAGGATTCCAATTATCGTGCCCCCCCCCCCCCCCCGAAATATACCCTGCCCATCCTTCTCTTTGAAATTTTCATATATTAAAAATTATTTATCGGAGGGCTCCGTAAAAAAAACCGATCTAAAATGTTTAAAAACGCTACGATTTCAAAAAAGTTCGAAAAGTGCCTCTCTCGGGGCGCCAAACTAAGGAAGGAAGAAGAAAGGTTCATAATATGAAAGAGTAACTTTGCGATGATAACCGAAAACTTTCCGATGATAGATCAAATGACTGGTCTAAAAAAAGTTTGAAATCTACCCCTCCCACGTGGGTTCCCTCTTTTATCCTAGAATATACCCGGAAATCACGCAGCCCCACTTTTAAAATTTTATATTTAATAAATAATATTTATCGGAGAGCTCCATTAAAAAACCTCATTTAATGATATTTATTGTAGAAATCTCTACAATTAAAAAAAAAAAAGTCACCCCCGCACCGCTCCCCCCTTCCGGAATTCAACTCTGGGAGGAGAAAGGTTCATAATATGAAAGAGTGGTGAAAGGACTTTCCGATGATATGTCAAGGAGAGGTTTGGTAAAAGTTGGAAAATCCCCCTCCCTTTGTGCACTCTCGCGCACCCCAGAATTCACTCACCTTCCTCTTTGAACTTTTTATATTTAATAAATAGTACTTATCTGAGTCTCCAGGTATGGGCAGCTTGGCAGAGCTAAAATAAGAGAAACATTGAAAATTCGTGGCAAAATGACACTAAATTTAACAGTAAAGTTTGAAACTAGGACTATACAGAACTGAATACATAAACCACTATGCTTCATAACCCACATCGGTTAATAGCAATAAAATGATAAGTGCCAGTTAAACTGATGGCATTGAGCTCACAGGTTATTAACACTAACTGTATATTATACTCTTATTTCAAAGAATAATGTCCCTCAAAAAATAAATGAAGGGAAATATCCCCCGTTTGCCCCTTTTATACTTAACCAATGAACCTCCAAATCTAATCAGGGAAACTCCTTAACTATAATAAATCAGTATATCAAATTTGAAGCAAATCTGATAATTCTGCATGAAAAAAAGGAACATATCGCTAAATTAAGGGTGGTCTAACTCCTTTAACCCTTTTATACTTAACTAATGAACCTCCAAATCTAATCAGGAAAGCTCCTTATCAGAACAAACATAGAAAAAAAAATTAAAGTAAATTGAATAATTCTCCATGAAAATCCATTTATCTAAATTAAGGGGACTTGCCCCCTTTTCGCCCTTGTATACTTAACCAATGAATCTCCAAATCTAATGAAGGAAGCGCCATATCGGAATAAATCGGTATATTAAATTTGAAGCAAATCCAATCATTCTGCATGAAAAACCCTTTTATCTAAATTAAGGGGAGACTAGCCCCTCCCCTTTATACTTAACCCATAAACCTCCAAATCTAATCAAGGCAGCTTCTTAACATAATAAACCGGTATCCCAAATTTGGAGCAAATCGAATAATTCTGCATGAAAAACCCATTTATCTAAATTAAGGAGGGGGTCTACCCCCCTTTCCCCCCTTTATACTTAACTAATGAACCTCCAAGTTTAATCAGGGAAGCTCCTTAACATAATAAACCGGTATACCAAATTTGGAACAAATCGAGTAATTCTGCATGAAAAACCCATTTATCTAAATTAAGTGGGGGACCAGCCCCCCTTCTCCCCCTTTATCCTTAACCAATGAACTTCCAAGTTTAATCAGGAAAGCTCCTTAACATAATAAACCGGTATACCAAATTTGGAGCAAATCAAATAATTCTGCATGAAAAGACCATTTATCTAAATTAAGGGGGGGGGGTCTAGCCCCCTTCTCCCCCTTTATACTTAACCCGTGAACCTCCAAATCTAATCAAGGCAACTTCTTAACATAATGAACCGGTATACCAAATTTGGAGCAAATCGAATAATTCTGCATGAAAAACCCATTTATCTAAATTAAGGAGGGCGTCTATCCCCCTTTCCCCCCTTCATACTTAACTAATGAACCTCCAAGTTTAATCAGGGAAGCTCCATAACATAATAAACCGGTATACGAAATTTGGAGCAAACCGAAGAATTCTGCATGAAAAACATATTTATCTAAATTAAGGAGGGGGGGGGCAGCCCCCCCTTCTCTCCCTTTATCTTAATTAATGAACCGTCAAAACTAAACAGCGGAACGCCTTATCAGAATGAACATAAAAAAAATTGAAGCAAATCGTACATTTTAATCAAGAGTTATCGCGTTACGTACATACATACGTACAGTACTAAAACATGCATACACACAGAACCGACGGGTACATTAGCTCTCAGGCTTAGATAGCCTGTGAGCTAAAAAGAGATTGGATAAGCAGATGGACTCCTTTGAGAAATTATGACTTAAACCAGAAATGCGGTAAGTTTGACTCTGAAAGCTTCATTTCCATCTCGCATTTCGGCAAATCTCATCTCGATGATTTTTCCAGCATTTCGACGCTTCCAGGTGGCAAGCTGCTCGATGGTTGGTTCTCTCGCGGTTTTAAACCTTTCGGGATGGGAAGTCTCTCGAGAGTTTCCTCTCGCCCTTTTCAACCTTTCCCGATGGGAAGCCTCTCGCTTGTTACTCTCGTCCTTTTCGAAATCTCCCAATGAAAAGCCTTTCGAGGATTTCTCTCGCGCTTTTCAACATTTCGCTATGAGAAGCTTTTCGAGGATTTCTCTCGTCCTCGGCAGAGAAGAAAAGTAAGAAAATTTATCGAGAGTACCAAGGGACGAGATAGAGAAAAAGGCATGACAATGAGCTGTGAAATGAAGCTTTAATTTTCAAAGTTTCTCTTATTTTAGCCCTACCAAGATGTCACATACCTGGAACCCTCCGATAAAAATTACTTATTAAATATAAAATTTTCAAAGAGGAAGGTGGGTCGGGTGATTTCGAGGGAGGAGGACGTGAGAGTGGACTCATGGGGTGCAATTTTAAAAATTTTACCGAACCCTTCCTGTGGCATATAATCGAAAAGCCCTTTGACCACTCTTTCATACTATGAACCTTTCTTCGCTCAAAGGGGGGTGGGGAAGGGGCGAACAAATTTTTAAAACCGTAGCCGATTTCTATAATAAATTTAAATATCACTTTAAATATGGGTTTTTTATACAGTCTTCCGGTAAATATTATTTATTGAACATAAAAATTTTAAAGTGGCGGCTGTGTGAATTCCGGGGTGAAAGAGTGGGCCCACGGGGGGAGAGAGGGGGAGCAATTTTCAAACTTTTTTTGGACCAGTCATGTGATATATCATCGGTAAGATCTCGGATGACTCTTTCATATTATGAGACTTTCTTCCTCCCCTCCCCAATTTGGCCCCCACTGCGAGGGTAGTTTTTTCTGCTTTTATCATTTTAGATCGGATTTTTTTATGGAGCCCTCCGCTAAATATTATTTATAATATATGAAATTTCAGGACACTTTTCCAAATTTAGCCAAGACCCCTCATGTGACATATCGTTAGAAAGGTTTGTGACTACTTATTAGTGCTATGTACTTCCGGTGGCCGCCCCCCTCCACTTTGCCCCCCCCCCGGAGGACACTTTTCCAAATTTAGTCAGTACCCCTCTTATGAGATATCGTTGAAAAGGTCTGTGACTACTTATTGATGTTATGCACTTCCGGTGACAGTCCCCCCCCCTCTTTGCCCTCTCTGGGGGACACTTTTTCAAATTTAGTCAAGACACCTCGTGTGAGATATCGTTGGAAAGGTCTGTGACTACTTATTGATGTTATGTACCTACGGTGTCCCCACCACCACTTTGCCCCCCCCCCCGGGAGCACTTTTCCAAATTTAGCCAACACCCCTCATGTGAGATATCGTTGGAAAGGTCTGTGACTATTTATTGATGTTATGCACCTCCGGTGACAGTCTCCCCCGATTTGCCCCTCCCGGGGGACACTTTTTCAAATTTAGCCAAGACCCCTCATGTGAGATATCGTTGGAAAGGTCTGTGACTACTTATTGATGTTATGCTCCTCTGGTGTCAATCCCCCCATTTTGAACCCCCCCCCGGGGGCACACTTTTCCAAATTTAGCCAAGACCCCACATGTGAGATATCGTTGGAAAGGTCTGTGACTACTTATTGATGTAATGCACCTCCGGTGACCGCCCCCCCCCCCCTTTGATGACATTAAAATGCATATTTTTATAATTTTCGTTCATTTTAAACAGATACACGAAATTAGAGAGCCAGTAGAGAAAATGGGATAGGTATATTTTTATGTGCATCGTAAAACCTTCAAATTCATATTGTTGTAAAAATAATATATATTTGCACGCAGGGTTGCTGGCTTTTAGCCAGGCCAAAAAAAGCCGGCCGGCTTTTTTTTGGTTTTAACCATTTAAAAAAAGCCGGCTTTTATTGAAAAAAGCCAGTTTTTATTTTTTAAAGTTGGTTTACAGTAAATTCGTTTTAAATTTGGATCAATTAATTTTTAATACACTTATAAATATTTTCTATTAAAACAAATTATAGATTTCTATTAAATTTTATCAAATAAATAAGTCTTTATAACTTCTAGAAGGCAACTGTGAACGCATTATGTCTGAAAAAAAAAAAAAAAATATATATATATATATATATAAACATTGAAAAGGATATAAGTTAGGCTTTAAACTGGTGTTTTGAAATTCTATATTATATATAGTGTTGACTCTAAGCCGCTTTAGCAAAGTGCAGTACCCGGCGGCTCTTTTAAACCCTTCAGATGTGCCCGGCTGCCCTTTTTAACACTTCCTATGCACCCCATGGTAATTCAATTGATACCGGAAAAATATTGCAAATTCTAGGGACTCCAAACAAACCAGTTCAAAATATGCTTTATGAACAAGGTACAAGTGTGCCCTTTTCGAAAAAAATGTGCCCTTATTTTATAATAGTGTTCCCTTTTTGAAAAAAATGCACCCTTTTTTAGAACAGCAATTCCTTTTTGAAAAATGTACCCTTTTTTTGGAATAGTGTTCCCTTTTTGAAAAATTCACGCCCGGCGGTCCTTTTATTCTAGTGTCAACACTAATATATCTCCACATGTACTACACATTTTAAAAATTATATTTAATTAAAACTGTTCTTAACTGCTCTGCTCAACAAGCGCAAAATGTTGACACATTTAAAAATTCATTTTTTAACGGAAAGATGTAAAATTCGAAAGCCTGACCATGGAAGCGATTTGGAATCGAACTGTGTTTTCCATTTTTTGATCCATCAATTACCTATTGAGTTATAAGAGATTTTGATCACATGGCAAACATGTTTTTTCACCCTTTTCTGAGTGGTTTCTTCTTTCGTGCGGAAATTCGATTCAAAACGCTCACTTTGACACTATTTTCTGAAAAATCTATTGCATTTGCAAAAAAACAGCACAATTACATAGTTTCTGAACAACAACATCTGCTAGTTTCATGCATTTCTGAACAAAAATAAATTAAAACTTATGTCAGAAAGTTGCTCTTTTGGATTTAAAAGCCTTAATGACAAAATGTAGAACATCAAAATGGAAACATTCTTATGTGTCCATATGGAGAGATTAAGTTAAATGTTAAGAGAAATTAGAAAAGTTGTTTTGTTTGAGGAGAGTGGTACATAAGTGTATAAAAAATAGAGCATTTAAAACAAACAAACAAAAAAATTCTCCAAATAAAATTTTGAAAAGCTTGTTGCTAAGCATATTCATGCATATGCTATTCATAATGTTTTTAATAGTGAGAAATGGTGGTGTTTTTATTAATATGACTATGTATAATTTCAAATGTTTGCTAGAAATAAAATAAGACTTGTATATTAATAGCTCTTAAAATTAAGTAATGAAACATATAACTAAGTAACCATTGTCCTCTTTAATTTTATAAAGCAGTAAAAATGAAAAAATTGGCAGTTGGTATGGCCCTTTTAAAATTTAGCTGACATATGTGCAATTCAGAATACAAATCACAAGCAAAATCATCTAAGTTTTATTCCAGTATTAATGTCCTCATTATTGAGAAATTGGGTTACTTATTAAACTGTAAATCAATTAAATGTCATTAAAACTAATTAAAAACACTTTAAAATGTGTAGTTTATAATTACAATGCTTTATTGTATAAAAGCCAATTATGGACAAAAAAAGCCAATTTTGGCCAAAAAAAGCCGGTTAAAACCAATAAAAGCCACCGGCCTGGCTTTTTTTAATTTTAGCCGGCTTTTTTGCAACCCTGATTTGCAGATGATTTCAAGCATAAACTGGAAACCCGTTAAACTGACAAGTTCTATAAATTTAATGTTAAGGATTAAAATTCCTTCACTTTAAATTTTAATACTGTCATATATATTAAAACACAAAGGTAAAAATTTAAGTATGTCGAAATTGGCACATCTGCGCATGCATCAACTCTTTCAATTTAACCCTTAAATGCCTGATTTTTTAAAAATCAATAAAAAATGTTTTTTGGCTTTCACATTTCTTAAATAAATAATGAGAAAAATACTTAAATAATCATATTTTGTTTTAAGTGTGGTTTACGGCTAAAAAACAGGTTGTTGCCAATCGGCAACACTGGGCTTTAATTGAAAGCATAATTTTTGTTGATAAAATTCTATAATATTAAACAAACATGAATTTTAAGAACTATAATAAGGAATAAATTCTACTTGCTAACTGCAGAACAAAATAGGGTATTCGCAAGCTTCCAAACAAAATAAAAAAGCACATGTAGCAACAATGGAAAACATAAATCTATCTTTATTCTTAAACAGTACTATTGCCACCACCTACGTGTTGAAAATTGATTGAATAATATTTTCAGTATGTATTTTATTGACAACATTAGGCATTAGAGCTTAATATTACTCTAATAAGATTTTATATGACTAAATTGGGTACATTGCTGAAAGGCAACACACAACATTTCAGGTTAAAGGAAACTAGAACAAGTTCCTGGTGGCAGAGCGGTCTCAAGCAGCAGTTTAAAGCTCTGAATTTTTGTAACGGACGCAGGTTCGAACCCAATGGCTGGCAAAACGATTTCTGTAATATTTTGGGCGATAACTTATTTCAATAAAGACATATTTTACTAGGAGGTGAAGTTATATGATTTTTATTTTATTATTATTATTTGAAAGCTTTATAATTAAATAAAGATTAATACTCAACAGTATTAAAAATAATAATAATAATTTTACATTTAAAATATTTAAGCTTAAATATTTTGCATATAATTTATCGATTAAATAAACTGAGCTGATCTACAATTATTGTTATATTTTTTTATTATTATCAAGAATATATATGTGTGTTGTGTCACCAAGAAAAGTTTGCCTTTCTTTTCCTTAAAAAAAAAAAAAAAATACATAACTGGAAAGAAAGAAAAATATTCATATAAGAACTATAAAAGAAATTATCTTGATATCCATGGTTTAATATTTAAAAAATGTATAAAAATGTAAAATAGTAATAGAAATATATATAATTATAAATTGTTAGCTGCATATCAAATTTCAAATTTAGGATTTTCAAAAATGAGACTGATAAAAATGGGCATGGTAGCTTTTAATGATTATGTAGTTAAAAAAAAAAATAAAAATAAAAATAAATATAGTTATTATTATTATTTTCTAAATGACACCGTAGTAGTAAAAATAAATGCTCTACCCAATATTTTTAGGTAAATTTCTTATAAAAAGCAAGCATAATTGGTGGTAAATTATAAACCTAAAATTCTTTGACTTCATTGAATAGCTGGCTGACAGCACCATCTATTGCCTTAATGAAATAGGAATCATTTATGCAACATAGAATTTGTCATGATTTCAATAATTAATTTAAAAGCAACTAATTAAAAATTCAAGAATTTTCTAACGCAACATTCAAGTTATTTACTGTCAAATCTTGACAGGTATTATCTAGTATAATACAATTTTAACAGATAAACTTTTTAAAGAAAAATAAGAGCAAGATAATTTATAAAATTAAGAAGCAAACTCATACTCACAGAATTAAAATTTTTAACAGTCACTGCTGTTCTAAGAAATTTAAAAGATGGCAGATTGCAGGATCTAAGTAAGAATAATCTTGAATACATCATTTTGCTTTAGAAAATCCTAAGGGATAAAAGATCAAAGTTAAAATTCATAAAAAAAAAATGACAAACTGATTGACAAACAAATCACAAACATAAAAAAATGATTAATCTATAATGCACGGTGCACTCTCTGAAATCCACACAATTTATGTCCAGATATTTTAAGAATTTTAGATCATTTAAATAAAAAGAAAGAAAATTTAAGTCTTTAAAATAACAATTTTGATAAAATATACAAGAAACTATACACCTTTTCAACATAGTTGAAAGGTGTTTAGGTGTTCAATTTGTCTGTCTGTCATATCCATGCTTCAAATCTTGTTAATAAACTCTGATTGCTATATGTTATTGAACTTTACTATGGCACGCTCAGTATTGAAAATGGAGTGTTTTTATTATAATTCGTTTACATAGACAGTAAAAAATCTCGTTACTGTATAGTATATCAGGAAAAAATCATTTGTGATGTCATTTAATGATATTATATTATTTCAAACATAATAAAACTGATGTGCTTTAAGGAAGTGATTAAAAAATGCTTTTTGCACAATATGTTGTGCAAAACATTTATCCTTCATTTACAAAGACACACAAAAGAATTTGGTTACTGTGCTAAATCTGGGCAAATTTCATATTCTACTTGGAGTTTTCATATAAATAAAAATAAAATCTCAAAGATTTTTTACTATCATGTTGGTTTTTTTTTTTTTGCTGAGCAGGAATTATACAATTTGGTTTATGTTGTGCTTTAAGAAAATCAGACATTATTTATTTTAATTGTGTCATTTACCAATAAGAAAATCCTGGCCATGAAAAATTTATTTCTCAGATGCCAGAAATGTGATTTATAAAAATCAGTATGTTTTTGACAAATTTTATGATTTGCTCGAATTTGGCATGTTGTGAATGGCTTGGACAATAAGTTACAGCTAAAAATTTTTTTAATCAATCTAATTTTAAATTTAAGACTTGCAAAGATACAGTATAGGGACGCAAAACCTCTAACATTCAAGCCACAGAGATATTGCTATTTAAAAATAGAATAACTCATCTTATTTAATGACAGAAACTTTGTGATTAAATAAGAAATTATGGCACTTCTCCAATCCCATTGACCATTTTCAGTACATTTATGTTAGGCGGGCACAAATTTTACCAATAGAACTTTTTTCTCGCTAAAAACATTTTTTTCCCCATATAAATTAGAAATAGTGTTTTGATATTGTAATAAATGTTGTAATTATTGCAATTATTTCTTCTTATTTTTGAATGAAATCAGTCAAAAGTACTTATTTTAAAAGATACTTTTCAAATATATGTATTTGAAATGAAAAGTATGTATTTTGGTACTTTTTGGTTAACCGGGCGCCAGTGTTATATATACATATGTATGTATACCTATATGTACATATATATGTATATTTATACATATATAGAAGCTATATGTATACATATATATGTGTGTGTATATATACATATATATGTACATATAGGTATACATACATATGTATATATAACACTGGCGCCCGGCTAACCGAAAAGTACCTATATTTTAAATGGAAGGCTTACATTTTAAATCAAATGAATGCAATACGAATTATGCTGATGGGAACAGTATTGGCTATTTATCTCCTGTGCCTGGCTAACATAAAAGTACTCCACTGCTCATAAAGGAAACTATTGCCAAAGTGTAATGCCCAATAAACAAACGAAAGAATGTTGCCAATGGAAACTAAAAAAAAAAAAATAAATAAATAAAATAAATTTGAAAAAGCTCCACTCACTACAGTGTCAACCATCTGTAACTTTAAACAACAAAATTTACAATATAATATTGAAAATAGAAAAAAATAATTGTGGATATTTATTCATTTACATTATCTTTCTTTTATCCACCTCAGTTGGTGAATAAATGTTTGTGATGTCAGTTGAAATTGATCGACTGTATGTAACTATGTACACTGCTCAAAACAATTAAAGGATATTTGAAGTTTTATATAAAATAAAGATATAAACGAAATTTTTTTTGCCGAAAATAGAAGAAGAGAATCACAAATGCAAATTTTTCTGGTTTTCAAACTGTGGAGTATGCAAATTTTGAGTTCGACGTCAAAAACGTCGCTTCAGCGGCAGCGAATGAAATTTGACTTTCAACTGGATAAAAGAGAATGAAGACAAGGATGATCGGCATTCAGTGATTGCTTTGTTTCGATGAGTACGATGTCTCAGCGAAGTCATTTGACAGATTCAGAAGCTTTGAGAATTGTTGGTAGGTTAGAAGGGGGCCAAACTCAAGCCGAAGTAGCGCAAGCCATTGGAGTGTCACAAAGTGTCATTTCCAGGATCTGGAACCGTTTTTTGGAGAGTGGATGTGCAGGCCTAAGGCCAGGGCAAGGTCGTAGACGGGCAACAACGCCCAATGAAGATCGGTATTTAGCGTTAACAGCTCGGAGACACCGAACCATGAACGCTACTCTTCTCCAACAACACCTTCGCTCGGCTACAGGCACCACGATTTCAACTCAGACTGTCCGAAACCGGCTCCATGCTGTAGGTCTGTATGCTCGCCGACCGATGGTATGTGTTAGATTAACATCAAGGCATCGTCGCGACCGCAGGGAGTGGGCAACCGAGCATGTCAACTGGAAGAGAAATGAATGGAGCAATATTCTGTTTTCTGACGAGTCCCGTTTTTCTGTGCATCCGGATAATAGGCGTATTTTCATCTGGAGGGACCGTGGCAGTAGGAATAATCCTGCGTTCGTGCACGAAAGTGTCAGATTTGGCGGTGGAGGAGTGTTGGTGTATGGTGGCATCTCCATTGACGGGCGCACTGACCTCTACATCATTCGAGATGGAGCTCTGACTGGTCGCCGATATAGGGATGAGATCCTCAGACCTATTGTAGTCCCTTACGCTGCAGCAATCGGAGATAACTTCATTTTAATGGACGATAACTGCAGGCCACATCATGCAAACCTGGTGGAGGATTTCCTTTTCGGGGAAGGAATCGCTCGAATGGAATGGCCAGCATGTTCTCCAGACATGAATCCAATCGAGCACGTTTGGGACGCTCTAGGAAGACGAGTTTCTGGCCGCCAACAACCCCCACAAACTCTCCAAGAACTGGAAAGAGCTCTTCTGGAAGAGTGGGGCTGGAAAGAGCTCTTCTGGAAGAGTGGGGCAGAATACGCCCCAACTCGTCATTAATAGCCTCATTGAGTCCATGCCTCAAAGGTGTTCAACGTTGCTGGCCGCCCGTGGAAACCATACCCCCTACTGAAAATAATTTTCTTTGAAGAAAACACCTTTTCTTATTCTTTTTTTCTCATATGTACAAATTGTGTTTCTTTCCTTTAGTACACAAATGCGCAATAAAATGCATTTTTTTCTGCCAAACATGTGTAATTTATTCTCATATAACCTACTATGTCTGTCGACCATGTATCAATCAGCTAAACAGTTTACCAGATACAAAATCCACCAAAAACTGCAATATCCTTTAATTGTTTTGAGCAGTGTATTATAATATTTTACAATGCTCTTCCTCCTTTAACCCCTTGGGGACGAGTGACCAGCATTCGTGCTGCGTAAGGTGCTCAGAATTGGTGATTATTCTCATTTTCTTGTAAATTTTGCCTTATTTAATCTGAGCATTTTCCCGATTCAATTATGCAAAAATTTCTGTTTTAAAAAACCGGTGATTAAAGATTAAAAATTCTGTAAAAGACGTTCGTCCTGAAGGGGTTAATATAAAGATGTCACCATTTGATGATGTAATAGTTATTTTAATTAATAAAATAAACTAATAAATCAGTGAAATATCATTAAAAATACAGATAAATGTTGAATTGAAAATCATTTGAAGACATAACAAATGCACATAACGCATCTGACGCCAAGTGAATGTTATGCCACAATCATGCATTTTTGGTGTTTAATACTATAGTTTGGCCAATGGTGGATCCAAGAGGGAGGTCACAGGGTCATGACCCCTCTCTGAACACCAACAACAGTATTCTAAAGATCATTTTAAAAATGAAATATACAGTAGAGTCCCGATTCTCCAAGTCCCGCTTAACCGAGTTTCCGTTTTAACAGAGCTATTTTCTTCTGATGGACTGATGGCTTCCATTATTATGAAACAGCCATTATAAATAAAGTGTTAGGTGAAGATGAAAGAAAAGTCATAAAAAGTTAGATCTCTGATTTTCTGGTCAGAATGGGGAAAAAATGAAAAATTATGCCCATTTTTTTCTCCCATTCTGACCAGAAAATCAGAATTCTAACTTTTTACGACTGTTCTTTCATCTTCACCTAACACTTCATTTATAATGGCTGTTTCATAATTATGGAAGCCATCAGTCCGTTAGAAGAAAATGATCCATTCAAAAGGTATAAGTTCGATTGGAAAAAACTATTTAATACTTTGAGTAGAGGCTACACCTGCAACTTTCATGACACTAATAGAGTCAAATAGCTTCCAATTTATACGATTTTGTTACCTCAAAAATTTAATTCAAATTTTTGCCATATTTAACGAGTTTCTTAAACAGAATTTCCGGAAGCGACGACATTTCTGTGGGTGTGTAAAACTTGGCTAAAAATGCTAACTTTGTAAAGGGCAAAATTAGCACTAGCTACCGGCCACAGGGCCAGTAAATGAGAAAAAGTGGCTAGTGAAAAATTGTCTATCAGCGGTCACCTACTGGCCACTTTTTTACAAGGAGAGAATACAATTTTCTTGCTTTTGATCATGGATTCTACTTTTTTTGGCTCCAATATATTTATATTAACATATTTATTTGGGCAATTCAGTTTTAGATTAACAGTTATAGAAATTTTACTGTTTAGTATTTTTAAATAAAAAAGTGGCCACTAGTTTAAAGAAAGTGACCACTTAAAAAACTAGTCTAGCCGGCCAGTGGCCGCTAATGAAATTTCCCAGTTTTGACCTATATAACTTTGACAACATTTTCTGAATGAAAATTTGCCTTTATAAGAAAAGGGAAACTCTTTAATTTCTTGGTATCTGTACAAAATCAGTAAATTATATATTTTTATGAATATTAATGCACTTTTTTTGTATTTGCGAATGAAAATGACTTTGCGAAAGTATCGGAAAAGTAGTTAGTTTGTATTTGGGAATAGCTTTCCCTATAAAAAATTCTCATAAAGAGATGTGATCCCCTCCCACCCCAAAAAAGGAAATCCATGACCCCTCTCTAAATGGTGAGCTGGATCTGCCCTTGAGTTTGGCGATAGTCTTTTTTATGGAAAGTGGTCGTTGGGATAATGAAGAAGTACCTGAAAATATTTGTAGTTGGAAATTGTGGTGACAAATGATTTTCAAACAAAAAGGTTGTGCAGCTTCAAGACATTATACAATCCTACATAATTTTACTAAATTAATTAAAATCAGTATGAAATAATTATTTGAAAACTAATAATCTATGTAAAAATAAATTTCTACCCATTACTCACAAGTTGTTCCCTATTTTCAACTTATGGCTAAAATTTATTTATGTAAGGTGATGCGATATCAATTTCAGTTTTATCGTAGAAACACCCAATCAATCACCTTTCCCATACTCAATACCTGCAGATTCAAAGCATTTTATTCAAGAAAAAACGATAATAAATAATAACTTCAATTATTATAGCGAGATTATAGGACATTTTATATTTTGTAATTTAATGAAATTTCGACTACCGCTCCATTATTTGCTTCTCCCCATTAGAATAACACCAAAACATAAGTATTTATAATCGTGATTATTAATTTATATGAATGAGAAAATTAAGAGCGGTACTTTTCGGTTAGTGTTATATATATACATATATATGTATATTTACATATATATATTTGTGTATATATACGAGTATATGTATATATATGTATATTTACATATATGCATGTATATAAATATGTATATATAACACTGGCGTTAGGCTAACCGAAAAGTATCTTAAGAGCATATATCAGTTTACTTCTACACTTACAAGGACTTTTTTTGTTTATTATGTAATTGGTGAAAAAATTTTCAGATTATCCGTAAGCAACATATCATTTTCCTTATTTTCACAATTATTTGAAGCTTTTTTGTTTCTGTTTACTTACAATTAAATGCATTTAATTCATTTAAAACTGAATAATACAATTCAGATGAAAATCAAAACATCACAAAACTTTCCAAAACAAAGATGTCTTAACAAATGCCGATGAAATAAGGAGATTGGCCACTGTTTATCATAAAGGGTACAGAAGATAATTCTTTACTCAGTGAAATTTATTCTGGGTTCCAAGATTTTCGTAAAGACTGACTCAGAAATTCCGCAAAAGAAGTGAAACAACAGAAAAAACTCGTTAAGACTTTTATAACTTTTTCCTCCGAATACTTAATTAACGAATCACGATGATCATCATCAAAAATATTTTTTTAACTTAAAACGCACGCATAAGCTTTCTTAAAAGAAAAAAAAAAAAAAAATCAAATGAATGGGTGATGGTACAAATCGAATCGAAAACAGAACTAATCATAAATCAATCCGGAAATTAACAGTTTTTATTCTTGTTTATTTTCTTTTATTTACTATTCGGTGTTTAACAACAAAGATGCATGTTTTATTTAAATACTGCGATCAAGTTGCAGATTTCGGTCAGATACAAAATTATGGGTGGAAAATGATCCATTGCTACCCATGTAGTACGTAATTACGAATTTTATAATAGCAATTTTAAGATATTAATTAGACCAAATTACTTCAACGTTGCGAATCGCATGTCAATAAAAAAATAATTTAGTTTTTCAAATAAAGATATAATTCTACTCTACATATTTAAATTGTTACATTTTGTTATAAAAATAAAAAATAATAATATCAATTTTTAATCTGATCTTTTTTAAATAAATAAAACAAAAAAACACTTGACCTTGAGAACACCACGGAGAATCGAATACAAACATAAGATAAACACGTGAGAGCGAAGCGGACAAGATAAACCCTGTTTTCGCGGCTTCGACCTCAAGGTTGGAGCATAGGCTTTAATTTAGAAATTTATCGGCGTTTAATTTGGATTAACTTAGGTTTATTAATATGTCTTCTTCAGATTCCTCTAATGTTGATGTGCCAGAAATTGAAAACTTATTCAAATATGATCCATATCTCAAACCTCACGAAAAAGAAATTCGTCGCCGGTGAGTAGTCGGTCATGCCCTAGTTAAGTTGTTTGTATTTTAATGATTTATGAGCTCCTTTTCTAACTGTTCGTGTTGTTTTTTTTTTTTATTATTTTACTGGAGTGGTGTTTTTAGTTTTATTTGTATTTCATGTTCTTTCAAAATTGTAGTTTCGTTTTTCTTTTCTTGTTTATGTTTATTTTTTATAATCAACGATATTATGTTTATTTAATGCATGTAAGATGCAGATCTCTTTTGCGGGTGAGAAAGCTGATGTTATTTATAAATAGAGATAGGTAACTTTACTTAACCTAAACTTTTAATTTTACAATTTTTTAAAACTAATAACAAAATAAGTTTGAGCGGATTTTTTAAAACTGTATTTATATTTTATATTCTTTCAAAATTTTATTTTTTTTTAATATACTTTTAAAAACTTACGTTTGTTTTTTAACAGTTTTAATCGTTTTCAATGAAACATTTCTTTGAAATATCTATTGACAGTTTAATTTAGGGGCTATTCATATATAACGTTATCAACATTTTGCTAATTCTGGAGTCCCTCCCCCCCTTACGATATCATTCGTCGACTCCCTTCCCCTTTGATGTTATCGTTATCAATGTCTAAAATTAAAAACAAAAATTCTTTCTTTTTATACGCTGTGACACATGATACACGCATATGATTATGCATTTGATTCTACATGACAACCTGTATTGTTGCTTTCATGAACCATTTTGGATTAATCATTGGTAAATTACACCACAAATAATGCGATGATAATTGTGATGCGATCATCAAACCTTAATAATGGTACATTCCGTTAATTTTGAAATGAGTTCATCTGAGAGTTAGTCTGAATGCAGTATTATTAAAAAACGTGACATATTAAACAAAAACATAATTTGCAGAACAAATAAAAAAAAACAATTTATTTTCTACATTGTTTAAGCCCGAGAAGGGACAGATATTAAGATGTTTCATTCAGTTAGCTCTATGTTTAATGTTACATTTTTGTAACAAATAAGTTGAACCAATTGAACATTAAAAAATAAAAATAAAATTCAAACAATCAGGGTTGGCATGATTTAAATCAGCTGATTTTTAAAAAAAATCATTTGATTTAAATAAATTTTTATTTTTATTTTTTTTATTTTATTTTTTTTATTTTATTTTATTTTTATTTTTTTTTTGCTTGTTTTATTTATGCTAATAATTGCCCTTTTCGTATAGTTGAAAATCCTGAATTCATCAATTTCTGTAATAAACTTTGTCTAGGATATACCCCACGAAATCGTAAAGTTATTGCTGGAACTTTATTGGAAAAAATATACAATGATGAGAGCGAAAAATGCATAGATGTTTTAAGTAGCAAAATTGTGTGTATGACATTTGATGGATGGTCAAACATACGAAATGAACCAATCGTATGTGCATGTGTGGTAAATAGAGGTAAAGTCTACTTAGTTGATACAATCGATACATCAGGATTTTCACACACAGGTGAATATTTGACTGAACTTGTGACTAAAATGATTCCTTTGACAGTAAAATAAATTTAAATGCAAAGTTCATAGTTTCGTCACTGATAATGCTGTCAACATGGCTAAAATGCGAAATGAACTAGAATGAAATGAACTAGTTTTAATAATGTAACTACGTATGGGTGTTCTGCTCATGTTCTAAACTTGTTGGCAAAAGATCTACTAAGTAAAACAATCAGTGATCATATTATAAAAATAGTGAAATATTTCTGAAACACTCATCTCCCTAAAGCTTGGTACAATAGTGAAGGCAGCACTGCATTACTTATTCTAGTAGATGTAAGGTGGAATTCTTATGTTGACTGCTTTCAATCATACATAAAAAATTGGCGAAAAATAGTAAAAGTATGTGAAGAGCACCGAGAAAATATAAATTCTGATATCAAGAAAACAGTAATGGACTTAAATATTAAAAGAAATGCAGAGTATATGACTGAAGTTTTGAAACCCATTGCTTGTGCCCTAGATACAATCCAAAAAGAGGATTGTTCCCTTGCCGAATGCACATATCAATGGAAAATTTTGGGTAAAAAGTTAGAAAATGCATTAGATAAAGATAGAATTACAAAATTTAAAGCAAGATATGAACAAGCTATTAATGGCTGTCATTTTGCTGGAGTTTTATTAAGTCCTCTGTTTTAAATCGAAATGAAATTTCACTTAAGGTAGAGGAAAATAATGAAGGTTTGGCATTCATTAAAGAAAATTGTTCAAATCTTCTCACCACTGTAGCACATTTTCAAGCAAAAAATAGCCCATTCCAAAAATTACCATTGCTTGAGAAAAAAGTTTCAGATATTATCACAGATTATGATTGATGGAAGTCCTTTTATATGTAATGGGAGGTAAAGAGAGAATCAGCGAAAATGAATTTATTTACCAAATAACAACAGCCATGGCTTCATCTGCTGGAGTAGAAAGACAATTTTTTTCTTTTGGACTAGTTCATTCAAGCTTCGTAATAAATTAGGAGTGGACAAAGCTTCTAAATTAGTGTTTTTGTTCAAACAATTAAATCCCTGATTTATTTCTATTTGCTTAAAAAATATTGAATTAATTGTGATTTTTATCCCTTAATAAATAGCTTGCATTAAATGAATAATTTGTTTTTTAAATTTTACCATTTTCTATTCATTTACAACATATTTAAGTTTATTTCTTATTTAGTGTGCACAATTCAGTTACAAAATAATAGAAGGGCTTTAGATTAAAGCCTAGATGTTTAATTTTTAGTACCAATCAGTAACTAGAATATAGTATTTTCTTAACTATATAATTATTTCTTATGTTATTTTTATAAATTATAAATATTATTTATTCTATATTATTTATTCTATATTATTTATTCTAAATTATTTATTATTTATTATAAAAAACTGCTCCATGTATTGTAAAAACATAAAAACACAATAATTAAAAATAGAATTCTAAAAAAATCAAATAAATCCGATTTAAATCAAAAAAATCTGATTTAAATAAAAAAAATCCGATTTTTTTGATTTTTAAAAAAAAAATCATGATTTTTTTTCCAACCCTGCAAACAATATGATACTTTAAAGTTTAAACACCCTAAAAACTTTGGTTCCGTTCAAATGAAAGCGAAATAAATCTCAGACTTTTTCCATTTATTAGTTGTAAATATTTGTATTGCAGATTTTGTATTATGTTTTTGATGATTGTACTTAAAATCATAAGGCACGTCTAAAATACAAACCTTTTAAAAAAGTCTAAGATTTATTTCACTTTCATTTGAACGGAACCCAAGTTTTTAGGATGTTTAAAGTATCATAGTGTTTGAATTTTATTTTTTAATGTTCAATTGGTTCAACTTATTTGTTACAAAAATGTAACATTAAACTAGGGTGTCAATGATTTTAATCAGTTGATTTAAATCAGCGATTAAAATCATGATTTTAATCAACCGATTTTTTTTTTTTAATCATTGATTTAAATCAAAAATTTTCTAAACGTTTAAAATGTCAAAAAAAGTATTAAAATCTAACATAAACATAATTTGAAAGTTTCTATAGGTATTTTGACTTATGAATAAACAAAAAAAGAACTTTAAATAATTGTTTCTAAGCTTAATTCATGAGTATTGTAAAAAATTAAAAACAGTTGGGTTTGTAAAAAGCATTGTTTTTAAGTTTTTATCCAAATTAAAGCAGTTTCATTTAAAAATGATATTTAAATCTAATATAATTTGCAATGTTATAAATTATTTTAGGTAATCCATTTATGCATTATTTTATATAAAATTACACATAGCAAGTGTAATACATTTCTACAAGTAAAAGAATAATTAGTAATTAATAGCAATCTCAAGTTAAAGAAGAATGAAAGAATGACATCTTTTCAAAGCTAAATTTAAATGAATGCATAAGAGAAAAAGAAATAATTGGTATATAAAAATGCTAAGCTCAGCAAGAGCTTCTTTGGTATAGGTTGAATAAATGTTTTTAACTTTGTAACTCATATATACTAAATAAAAAATAATAATTAGGGATTGAAAAGGCAGCAAAATGCTAATTAATAATTCACTCTGAGAGGTAATAGTGCTGTTACTTAAATATTTTGAGGATTTCAGATATAAGTGGCTAACTTATATTTATCCTATATGAATGGGTTTAACTTATTTTCATAATTCTTTTGGTTATCATATACATACATGTTTGTAAGTTCAGATTTTGGTGGTTTACAGTAATTTTCCTAAATACAAATGCAAAACGAGCACAAATAATATTTGTTATTTGTGTTACTAACTAATGAAATTACTTATTTGCAGTTTTTATTAATCCTGTAATTATACTATTTCTTCTAGGATTTTTTTTTTTTAATGGTGCTGCACCATGCCCCTTTTGAAATTGGCAAAATGCACCGTGCCTTAAAAAAAAAAAAAAGTTGAAATTCACATGTAGTTATAGCCAGAGTTTTCTTGTAAAAAAACTTCTCCATTGAACAATATTTAGTTCATGTGGCCAAGATCTTGCAAAAATATGGAACTTTATTTCTTTAGAAAATACAGGATATTATTAAAATATGTTATTTAATTGTATTTTTTAATTTGTTATTCATAAAATTATTAAAAATTAGGCACCCTTTATTTATCATACTAAAAATTATTCTTTTTTTTTTCTTATATCATTACTAAACACATTAGACATTACTAACATATTTCCTCATGAAATAGTACCCTTTTTTTAGAACTAGCATCCTGTCCCCTTTTCTTTCTAAAATGAACACTACATTATTATCATTTTAATAATTAAGGATTAAAAATGTATAATATGTTCCTAATTAGAGAGTTAATTGTTTAATAATTATTAATTTGAAGTAGTGTTAACTGTTTAATATAAAATGCAGTTAATAATTTTAATAAATATTAAATATCACATTTATTTATAAACTTTTAGATAATTATTACAATATTAATGTATATGACATTATTATATGATACTACCTAATGAAACTACTAATTTGCAGTTTTTATAATTTCTGTAATTACTAAGTAATAATTATAATTTTATTAATTAAAGTGTAAAAACATAGATTTTGTTAGCAATCAGTGGTTTAATTGTTTTGGAAAACTAAAACTCTTGGTAGCTATTCAGTAATTGAACACTGGGAAAAAAATCATAAAAATCCGATTTAAATCAAAAAAATTAGGGATGCAACGGATATCCGGCACATCCGGCTGATTTTTCAATATCCGAAATACCGTCGGATATCCGAATCACAATCACCGGATATCCGACTTCTCTGCCGGATATCCGGCAATGCGTAACAAAGCAAATATATAAGGATAAGAGAAATCGTTTGACCCAAACAATGCCGAACGACTTTTGTTTATAATGCAAAATATGAAAGTAAGTCCACTATTTATGAGTAAAAGGTAATTCCCAAAAGTTTAAAGAATTACCAGCTTTCCTAACATTGGTATTTGAACTCTCTATAATAAATTTAAGAATTTATGTTTACATCTTTTAGAAAATTGTACCTTTACTTTCAGAATGTGAAACAAAATTTGAAGTTGTTTATTAAAGTATGACTTTATTAATTTTCTTTCTCTCTTTTAAGTTTAACAATTAAACAGGCCTATTTTTACTTTCTTCTATCCTCAATAGAAGAAAGTATTGTAACTGAGATTTTTTTCGATTTCTGGTTTTCGGTGGGCTTAGACGTTTTAGGGGTCAGAGATCCCAAAACATGCTTATACAAAATGTCTGTTTGTCTGTCATCATACCATCAAAAAGTGTATGAAGTTATGCATAGAATTGAACCAAATTTTTTGTGAATATTTTTGGCTATAGCCAGCTGGCCCTTTTTCAATATTGGAACATTCCACTGGAAGGGGGCGCTGTAATCGTGATTTTTGTGCCATCAAAAAGTGTATGAAGTTATGCATAGAATTGAACCAAATTTTTGTGTATGTTTTTGGCTGTGGCCAGCAGGTCCTTCTTCAATATGGAAGCATTCTGTCAGAAAGGAGTGCTGCTGTAATTGCGATTTTTGTGCCATTTTCATTATTGTACTGTCGAAAAGTGTCTGTTAAATATGTAATAAGTTATCCATATAATCGAACAAAATTTTTTGTATATGTTTTTGGCTATGTCTAGCAGGTTCTCGTTTAAATTAGAAATATTCCACCGGAAGGATGCGCTGTAACAGTGATTTTTGTGCCATTTTCATTCTTGTATGTACCATCGAAAATTGTATGAAGTTATGCATAGAATTGAACCAATTTTTAGGGGTATGTTTTTGGCTATGGCCAACGGGTCCTCCTTGAATTGAAAATAGTCTGCTGGAAGAGGGCGCTATAATAATGATTTTTGTGTTATTTCCATTATTTTACCATCGAAAAGTGTATGAAACTAAGCATAGAATTGAACCAATTTTTTGTGTATATTTTTGGCTATGGCCATCAGTTTTTCCTTGAATTTGGAAATATTCAGCCAGAAGGTGTCACTGTGACAGCGTTTTTTGTAAAATTTTCTCAATTTTTTGCAGTTTTTGTACTGTATATTGGTGGCTCGTGAAGTCATGGGAACTTCGCATCCTGCTAAGCTGTCTACTCACAATCAGCTGATGTACAACAGAATAACGAAAAAAATTATTGATTTTAATAAATATCTTGATTGAGATTAACTTATTCTTATTTTGATTAATTGACGAGCAGAAATCTTAGATCAAAATCAAAGTTGGTATAATATTGAACTAATAATATCGAAGTATTAACATTTAAAATTACTTTTAGAAATATTAAGACGTATGAGATAGAAGAAAGTTTTGGGATTGGCACATCCAATTAGTTATATTTGTAACCAGAGTTGTATAATATAGACGCACTCCCGCACGTGGAAAATTTTCCGCAAAATTCGGAACTCTGCGGAAAATTTCTTAGAAAAGAAAAGTAGTTTTCGTTCTTGTATTTTTTTTTTTAAATACCGAAAAATTAAAAATATTACCAATTTTATGTACGATTTATTTATTGTTTGATAGGGGTGATTCTGTTCCGAATTTTCCGAAAATTTAAGGCACTCGGTTCCGAAAATTAAAAAAAAATCGCCCATCAGTCCGAAAATTCAGACACAAAAAAAATCACTGAAATATATTGCGGATTTCAACAAATGATCACCGAAAATAAACCAATTCCGTCAATCGTTCGCAGAAAGAATACCCAATTTTGTCAAAGCATCACGGGAAAAATGAAAATTTCGTTAAAGGACCGCGGAAAAACGCTAATTTCTTTAAAGAATAATCGTGGACAAAAAAAAATTTCATGTCAAAGAATAGCAGAAAAAACGCAAATTACGTCAAAGAAGTGCAGGAAAAAAATGAATTTCGTAAAACATAGCGGAAAAAGCACGAATTTTGCCAAAGGATCGTGAAAAAAATCCCGCAAATTTCATAAAAGAATCGCGGAAAAAAACTAATTTCGTTAAAGGATCGCGAAAGAAACACAAATTTGGTTAAAGGGCCGCGGAAAAAGCACGCATTTAGTCAAGGGATCGCGAAGAAAATGAATTTTCTCAAAAGGCCACAGAAAAAACACGAATATCGTCAAAGGAATGCGAAAAAAAAGCGAATTTCATCAAAGAATCGCAGAAAAAAGCAAATTTTGTGTAAAAGCGCAGGAAAAAAACTAATTTCGTAAAAGCATAGCGGAAAAAGCACGAATTTTATCAAAAGATCATGAAAAAAATGAAAATTTCGGCCAAGAACCGCGGAAAAAACTAATTTCATCAAAGGATTGCGAATTTCGTCAAAACGCCGTATAAAAAGCTTGAATTTCGTCAAAAGATCACGGAAAAATGCAAATTTCGTCTAAGGATAGGAGAAAAAAGCGCATTTTGTCAAAGGATCTCTACAAAAAAATGCAAATGTCGTCAAAATATCGCGGAAAAACGGAAATTTCACCAAATGATCGTGGAAAAAAATGAGAATTTCGTCAAAGGGCTGCAATAAAAACTCATCGGTCTCTTTAATGATGATACCTAAGAATGGACCTCTCCTTACAAAATGTGATTCCGTTGTTTCAGAAGCAATGTCCATTATTGCATTTTGTGAGAAGAGGTCACAATATTAAGGATTGGGCTGTTTCTAAAAGCATTGACAAAATAACTGATAAGAATTCACCCCTTCATATCATGGATTTTTAGTTTTATTATTTTTTTAGCCAACATAATTATTCTGTAATTAATATTAATTAATTTTTAAATTAAACGGTAATTATTTTAAAACTACTATTTAAAATTCATACAGTCAAAGTAATATAACACGTCATTTTATTAAACATTAAATTTGCAGAAAGTTTTTGACCCAATATTTATGTGCGCAGAAAGTTTTTGGTTTTATGCGAGTCTGTTTGTAAGTTCATTATAAATAAAATATTTAAAATTAAAAGTAATTTTCTTTTTACTTATAAATATCACAGTAATTTAACTTAAAATAAAACTAAATGTGATTCAAAGCAAAACACTGTTAAATAATTAAAACAGAAAAAAGGCATCAACTAAACCTTTATTTGGAGAAAATCACTCTTTAATCATGGGTATATTAGTAGATATTTTATGTTTAAATTATAAAAAGAATGTATGTATTTCTTTGTGAAAATACTCTACAATTATAGGCATATTTAATTGGTTAAAATTTGTTACACAAATTATCAGCATTTCATTGTACAAATTAATTATTAGCAATTATCAATATACTCAATCCCATATCCAAATCCAGTAGCAATTATCAGCATTTCATTGTACAAATAAACAGAATATTTTAATGTTTAAATAACATTTTTTATACAACATTATTAATATACATTACATGGCTTGAATGGCAGATACATGTCTTGAATTTCGAGATGGGATGGTAGGATTCGTGCCCTAAAGAATATTGGGGGCGGGAGACTCCTGTTTCCAAAAAAATCATTTTCCGAAAATGTTTCTTTGTAAAACGACGATGAAGTCTCAGGACCGGCTGACAAACTTCGTGATATTTTCCACTATCAATTGGCAGATTTCACAGTTTCTTCTTACAACAAATTGACAAAATTCATGTTTGTTTTTCTGCATCTGACAAAAAAATTTTGCGATTTTTCTCCGCGACCGACTGTACGAATTTCTTGATTTTTTTCTGGAGACAGATTGGTGAATTTCATAAATTTTTTTTTCGTAATCAATTGACAAATTTAGAAATTTTATTCTGTGACCGATTGTCAAATTTCCCTGCTTGTTCTTGTGACATACTGATGAAAGTAACGATTGTTTTTCTGCATCCGATTGAAAAATTTTGCATTTTTTTTCTGCGACCAGCTGAGGAATTTCACAGTATTTGCTCGTGACGGACTGATAAATTTCACGATAGTTTTCCATGATCGATTGACAAATTTTGTGATATTTTCCCACTGTCGATTTCCCATGAACTTCAGTTTTTTTCTCGCAACCAATCGACAAATTATTTTATTTATTTTCACTATGATTGATGAAATCAGCAATGTTTTTTCTATGACCGTTTTACATATTTTGCAATGTTTTACCTGTCTGCCCAAAATAGGAAATAACTAAAAGGGCAGCAACGGCCACTGGAGACTAAGCTCTATCAAATTGGCCAATAGTCAGCACTAAACAAAATGAGATTACACTTGTGATGCACATGAAAAAAATAACTTTGATGAACTTAAAAAAAACATAATTAGAAACAACAAACTAGTTGTTTCTCGCAATTAACAGAAATTAGGACATGACTTTTTGAAATCAACCTTTTCTCGTGTAATAGAAGAAATCAATTGACTATTGCCTTTTCAAACTTTGGATATGGATTTCATAGCATAGATTCCAATGCGTAGAACATAGTTCAATTAACGAAAATACCAGTGATTACAGTTTTGACTATAATTCCATTAAGGATATAATAAAAAAATTTGTTCAGAAGTGACATACCATCACAGATGTGCATTATTCATGCAAGTTAAAAATTAATGCACATCAGATTTTACAAAGTTTTCTAAAACTTTTTAAGGGAGCATAAGCATGGGTTTCCGATAATTTCTAAAGTTATAAAATCGCTCTGTACTGTTTGTCAAAAGTGTAACTTCTGAAAGAGGCTAAAGTATGCAAAATGGAATAAAATCTAAATTAAGAAATTCATTTAGCAACCCGATTGTTAATTGCCCATAACATTGGGTGAAAATTGAAAAATAGACATGGTATATATAAAGCTTGATTCTGTTCCTTTGTTTTAATAAAATAAAAATTTTGAATAATTATCTTGAGTTGTTAATTTAAATTGTTTCAATGGTATTTTGTCATGTCTGTATAAATGTAATTCTTTAAGTAGCACATAAAAAATAACGGGGTGTAAAGATTTTTTTTCCCTTTCTAACAGTTCAACTCCCCTGCATTTATAAATTTTGGGTACGAAACTCCCCTCTTGTTTTTGTAAATTATATTTCAATACATTTAAAATGTTTCAATGATGTGTGAAACATGTTTGTAATGTATTGTTTTGAAATGACATTATATAGAGAAATAATTCAATATATAACTAAAAACATATCTAGGGCCGGATATCCGATCGGATATCCGGCCGGATATCCGAATCCGGCAGACGAAGGAGCTTCGGATATCCGGCAAAATCAATATCCGGTGCATCCCTAAAAAAAATCTGATTTAAATAAAAAAAATCCCATTTTTTTGATTTTTTTAAAAAAATCATGATTTTTTTACACCCTACATTAAACATAGAGCTAATTGAATGAAACATCTTAATATCTGTCCCTTCTCGGGCTTAAACAATGTAGGAAATAAATTGTTTTTTTTTTATTTGTTCTGTAAATTATGTTTTTGTTTAATACATTTATTAGTAGCATACTTTACAGATTCAAGAAGACAATAAAATATCAGTACATGATATAAATTTATATCAAATAATATCTAAAAGAGTTAGTTACTATTTAAAGGCAGTGGCGTACCCAGGATTTTATTTCGGGGGGGGGGGGGGGCTGACTTAAATTTCTATAATATTCTATATCTTACGAAACACTTTGAATTGTGTTGTAAAGAGAAATCATTTTTGACAATAAGGCCGTAGCCAGAGGGGGGGGGGGGAGGGGTAGGGATGATTCTGTTCCGAATTTTCCGTAAATTTTAGGTATGAGGTTCCATAAAAAAATCGGTCATCAGTCCCAAAATTCGGACTTAAAAAATGTATAGCGGTTTTTGACAAATGGTCGGCGGAAAACATCCATTTCATCAATCATTCGAAGAAAAAAAATCTCAAATTTCCTTAAAGGATCGCAGAAAAAACCGGAATTTTCTCAAAGGGCTGCCGATAAAATGCGAATTTTGTCAAAGGGCAGCGGATAAAACACGAATTTTGTCAAAGGGCCGTGAAAAAATGCAAATTTTGTCATAGGATCGCGAAAAAAAGTCAAACGCGGAGGAAACGCGAATTTATTATATTGACCGCTGAAAAAACACAAATTTTGTCAAAGGGCAGCAGAAAGAAAGTTAACTTCGACAAATGAACGCGAAAAAACACAAATTCCATGAAACAAACGCTGAAAAAGTTCGAATTTCGACAAAGAATCGCGAAAAAGGTGCGAATTTCGTAAAAAATCCGCTGAAAAATGCAAATTTCGACAAAGGATCGTGGAAAGAAACGTGAAATTCATCAAATGGCAGCAGATAAAACGCGAATTTCGACAAAAAACCGCGAATTTCGTCAAAAAGCAGCGGGAAAATGCAAATTTCAACAAAATGTCACGACGAAAACGCGAATTTCGTCAAAGAGCCGCGGAAAAACGCGAATTTTGTTCAAAGGCTGCGGTTAGAAACGTGAATTTGAATCGCGAAAAAAACATGTATCTCACCAAAGGGTCGCGAAAAAAGCGAATTTCGTCAAAACATCGCAAAAAAAAATTCCGTCAAAGGGCAGCGGAAAAACACGAATTTTGTTAAACAAACTCTGAAAAAGCTGGAATTTCGACATAAGATCGTGAAAAAACGCGAATTTCATCAAAAAGTTGCCAAAAACGCAAATTTCGACAAATAGCGGGAAAAAAGCAAATTTCGACAAGGGATCGCGGAAAAAACACGAAATTTTGCCCAAGGGCGACGGGAAAAAATGCGAATTTCAAGAAAGGATCGCGAAAAAAGGCACGTATTCCACCAAAGGGCCGCGGAGAGAAAAAGCGAATCTTGTCAACGCATCGCAAAAAGCGCAAATTTCATCGAAGAGTTGCGGAAAAACTCTAATTTCGTCCAACGGCCGCAGTTAAGATCGCGAAAAAAAACACGTATCTCGCCAAAGGGTCACGGAGAAAAAGCAAATTTCGACATAGGATCGCAAAAAAACGCGAATTTCGTCAAAAAGACTCAGAAAAACGAGAATTTCGACAAAAATGATCCTGGGAATAAAGCAAATTTCGACAAGGGATCGCGGAAAAAATGGAAATTTCGACAAAGGATCGCTGAAAAATGCGAATCTTGTCTAAGTGCCGTGGGCAAAAAATGCAAATTTGTCAAAAGGAAGCGAAAAAAACGCGTATTTTGTCAAAAAGCAGCGGAAAAAACGCAAATTTCGACGAAGAATCGCGGGAAAAAAACACAAATTTCGTCAAAGGGCCTCGGAAAAACACGGATTTCGTGATAGAATCGCAAAGAACCATGAATTTCGTCAAAGGGCCGCGGAAAAAACGCGCATTTCGTCCAAGACCCAAAGGAAAAAAAAACGTGAATTTCGTCAAAGCATCGCAAAAAACGTGAATTTCGTTAAAGGGCTGCGGAAAAAAGCGCATTTTGTCAAAGGGTCGCGGAAAAAACACAAATTTCGCCAAAGAGCCGCAGAAAAATGAAGCGAATTTCGTCAAACGATCATGGGAAGATGCAAATTTCGTCAAAGGGTCTTCATAAAAACCTGAATTTCATTAAAGGGTCGTGGAAAAAACACGGCGGTCTCTTTAAAAAACGGCACATATACAAACAGCTATGTTTATTAGTACAGGTATAGTTTTTAAGCAGAAATAATAAACTGAACTAACGTTTCAAAAGTCTAGTTAACCCGAACCCAACTTGCAGGAATGTACACTCAGCCTGAAATTGACCAGAAATGAAAACCCAAGTTAATGAAAACCAAGAAACAGAGTTAACCCACACTGCAACAAAAATAATTAGTGCCGGGAAGGGATCCTCCATTACCACCTCTGCTGTAACCTTTAAAAAAATTGGCTGTGAATGTCAGAATTCTTTTTAAACTCAGAATCACCTACGGCTACGGGTCCGATCCTGAGGCCTCCCTACTCCGAAGTAAGTTTAAAATTGTTAATGGGTTTTATTTTATATACTCTCATTTAAAAGAAAGTCATTGTAAGTCCCCATCCCCTCGTTAGGTTAACTGTAGTGTAACTGTTCGCTGATATGGGACTAACCAGAATGGGAAGTTCTTTATATTGCAGATAACAAAGTTACAAATTTATCTCAAACAAAATGAAAAAAAATCAGCAATTTTTTTTTTCATTTCATTTTCAACTATTTTGAGAGAGAGCTGCAACCCTATTACCCCATTCCACTTCTTTGGGTATAATGTGGTGTCAGTGTGCACTAATACGGAACTAAAGAGAAGAAAGCGGCTAGTCTGTTGAAGGGTAGGGTATAAAATACAAATTTATCCTAAACATAACGAAAGAAAACACTATTTTTTTCATTTGATTTTCGACTATTTTGGAGGAGAGGGCTGTAACCCCATCAGCCCCTTTCACCTGTTAGGGTATAATGAGGTGTCACTGTGCACTAATAGGGAACTAAAGAGAAGAGAGCTGCTAGTCTGTTGAATGGTAGGGGAAAACTACAAATTTATCTCAAACAAAAAGAAGAAAAAAAACAAGCACTTTTTTCATTTCATTTTCGACTATTTTGGGAGGGGGCTGCCACCTCATTTGCCCTCTTTTATTTTTTTGTGTGTAATGTAATGTCACTGTGTACTTATATAGAACTAAAGAGAAGGGAGTGGCTAGTCTGTTGAATAATAGGGAAAAAATGCTAATTTATCTCAAACAAGAAGGAAACAAAAATCAGCACTATTTTTTTCATTTCATTTTCGACTATTTTGGAGGAGGGGGCTCTAACCCCATTAGTCCCTTTGACCTGTTTGTGTATAATGTGGTGTCACTACGCACTAATATGGAAGTAAAAAGAAGAAAGCGGCTAGTTTGTTGAATGATAGGGGGAAAAATACAAATTTATCACAACAAAAAAAAAAAAAATAAATAAAAAGATAAGCATTTTTTTCTTTTTATTTTCAACTATTTTGGGAGGGGGCTGCAACCCTATTAGCCCCCTTCCGCTTTTTTTAGTATAATGTAGTGTCACTGTGTACTAATATGGAACTAAAGAGAAGGGAGTAGCAAGTCTGTTGAATGATAGGAGAAAAAAGGCAAATTTATCTCAAACAAGAGTAAGAAAAAAAATCAGCACGATATTTTCATTTCATTTTCGACTATTTGCAAGATGAAGGGGCTGTCATTCCATCAGTCCCCTTCCCCATCTTATAGTATGTTGTGATGTCAATGTGGACTAATATGAGGTTAACGAGAATGGCTATTTCGGTGTATGACAGAAGAAAAAATTACAGATTTCTCTAAAAAAACACTTTTTTTCACTTAATTTTCGAATATTTCAGGAGGAGGGGGGGGGGGGCTGTAGCCCCATCAGTCCCCTTTCTCTTCTTTGGTGTCAATGTGGACTAATATGGGACTAATGAGAATGGCTAGTCCGCTGTATGACAGAAAAAAATTAAAATTTTTTCCAAAAAAAGAAGGGGAAAAATCAGCAATTTTTTCATATCATTTTCGAAAATTTCGGGGAAGGGGGGCTGTAGCCCCATCAGCCCCCCCCTTGGGTACGCCCATGTTTAAAGGTACTTAATAACAGCTTATTGTTACATAATGCATTCAAAAGTAATGTTGCAGGGTGTCTACCAGGGTTGCAAAAAACCCGGGTTTTTTATAAAAAACCCAACCCAGCTGGGTTTTTTATGGTTTTATTGGGCTTTTTGGGTTTTTTCGGGTTTTATTGGGTTTTTTGTTTTTTTAAGAAGTGAGGGCAGTGGGAGTCCCTTATTTTTATTAAAGTATATGTATTAAATTAAGAAATCTTATTATATTTTTATTAATTAACTTAATATACAAGTAATTTGAATTGAAATAACACAAATGAACAGTGTAAAAGTCTGTAAAAAAGCTTTTACTTCTGACATCATATTATATAATAACCACATATCGCATATTTAAGAGTTACTTTAATAGATAACTTTTTATCTGTGTTTCCCACTAAGAACATATTTTTGAAACAAATCTTTAATCTTTTATTATTTATTAATCAAATAATGCTTGATAATATTTTCAAGATATCTATGGTTCACTGTATAGAACGGTTTATTCTTTGAACATAGCTGTTACTAAAAATATTTAAATTACAAATGATTGCAATTATCTACATAAATGATTGTAATTATTTAATTTGAATATTTTGAAATGAAGTTATAATACTTATATAATATCCAACAATATTTATTTTTATCAACAAACATGCATCTGTATGTAATAGGAAATGATACTAAAAGAAACCAAAAAACCCAGGTTTAAACAAACAACAACAAAACAGGTTTGTTTGGTTTTTTAGCAAAAAGTCCTTTTTTTTTTTTTTTTTTTTCTTTTGGCCAACCCTGGTCAAAAGTGAATAAGTCAAATTTGTATCCAGTTGGGAACTTATATTATGAAGTTGCATATTGTTAAATCATAATATAAAAGACCTTGTCATTTTTTATCTGTGCGGAAATGTTATGATTAGCTATGCATATTGATTTTGGCTTTTTTTTTCATAATATTAACAGGCTTTTAAAAGACTTAATCACTTATTTTATTTTGACTTTGTCACATTTGGATTTGGCAGTACACCCAAAATATGTTTTAATAGGATTAGGGATTGACCGAATACCGAATAGTTGATTCGGTATTCGGTGGTTCGGCATGTAAACCGAATATTCAGCTTCGGCCGAATACTTAAAAGTATTCAGCCGAATAATTGCAGATAAGTATTTTCTTAGAAGTAAGAAGAATTCTTTTACTTAGCTGTAGAATAGGCTAAACAATGAGTTTCAATATTATGTGCATGAGTTCAGCTGCACTACAAAAAACAAGTCAAAGGCAATTTTTAATTAAAAAAAAACTTTTTCCTTCCTAAAATAGTCTATATAGGTGTGAAATCAAAACAACTGTCTGTAACAAAGAAAAAAAAAGCAAGGAAGATGCACATCTTTCCCCCATCATTTACTTTTATTTACTTCGACATTAGTTTTTTTTAAATTTAAATTTATTTAATGGGTATTTTCTTTAATATACACATGAAATAAGTATATCAGAGTTCATATCTGTATATCTAAGGTGTATATTAAAGAAAATACACATCAAATAAGTATATCCCTATGCCTATCCTATAGCTTTTAACCATTATATCAAAATCGCTCAAATTTCTATTCTTCCTCACCACAGTGTTAAAATATTAATCAAAATATAAATATTCTATCAATAATTTGACAGAAAATAATTAAATGTACAAATTGATATACCTTTTGTATTTTTAGAACATTCCTATTCAATATGTTTATAATTAGACTTAGACAATCAGTAAATCAGCTTAATGACTACATTGTTTCTTTTTATTTGAATGAACTTTTGTTTTTCTGACAATCCTTATCCTTAATAATACCTTGTATAGTTTAATACTTTAATAGGTTATTTTTAGGTATTGGCTAGTGATAAAATAAAAAATAAGTGATGGGTTAATGAATTTGTGAGTGGAAAGAAGTCATTAAATTTTTTTTGTGTAATTAGATTTAAGAATAAAAATGTAACTGAATTAAATTATTGAGAATTTAATTTCAATTAAAGCTTATTAAAAAATCTAATATAAGCAAAAATGCATATTAAAAAGTTTCAAGTATTCGGTTGCCGAATACCGAAGCTTCGGTATACACTTCGACCGAAGCTTCGGTATTCGACAAAATTGCTGCTTCGGTCAATCCCTAAATAGGATAGTGTAACTCTTTAAATACAAAGGTTAAAAAACTAATATAAAAGTTACTGAATATTAAATAATAATATCATGAATTTTAAAAAACCCAATAAAACCCGCTTTGACGTGGGTTTTATTGGGTTTTTTAGAGTGGGTTTTACCCAAAAAAACCCACCCGGGTTTTTTTGGGTAGATGGGTTTTTTGCAACCCTGGTGTCTACAGAATCTGGAAATCAGGGAATCATGGAAAAATCAGGGAGGTTTATCACTCTGGAAAATCAGGGAAATTTCAGGGAACTTTGCAAAAATACTGGAAAATGAGGGAAATTTGTCTATTGCGAAAATATTTGCATTTTCACCTTGCCAACGAGACTGATTCGTCTATTTTATGTACCATATTTTTTCCCATGCTGATTAATCTTTCCCAATATTTTTTAAAAGATGTGCATGGTATGAGTTTTTGATATTTAACATAAATTAAGGTGATCAGATGACCTGATTTTCTGTACTTAACACTTATATTGAAAGCAATTTACACATTTTTAAAAATTTTTTAATGATACATTAGCATAACCTGACCAGGTGCCCAGCTTAATCTAATTAGTTATCCCCTCAGAGTTAGATAAGTCTTAGAATTGAATATTTTTCAGAAAATGAGGAAACTTTCTGGTCACCCTATGTCCATCGGCTTCTATATGATGTTGGACACTATGAAGTTAGTTGAGTTCGGATTCATAAAACTGTCAACCAATACTTAATGAATATTAAGCAATTTTTATGTTTTTCTCTTGTTTTTTCTCCCAAATGAGATAATAGCAAGCTGGATAAGTGTGTTATACGAGGAATCGGCATACATGAAAAAATACTGTATGTGTATTGTTAATAATGGAAATCAGGGAAGTCTGATAAAAATAGTCAGGGAAATCATGGAAAAATCAGGGAACTTTCTTTTAGAATTTCTGTAGACACCCTGTGTTGTCTTCTAGCACTTGCCCCCTGCCCGGGTAAGTTAAAAGCAGGGTACAGATGTCATATATGCCCCATATTGGTGCGAATGTTTTATGACGCCAATGTCACATACACAACGGGTACTTAACTGGCGCCAAAGTGTTGTTATTTTGCTTGATATGGTAACCTGGATGATGTTGTTTATTCTGTTGATGTTTTCACCAAATTAGCAACGGAACAAAATCGTGCCAATGTGGGGACGTATATGACATCTGTGCCAAAAGCAGAACTTATCAACAAAACAGGACAACATTCTTTGTCTTTCTTTACTGCTAAACGAAAGTATCACTTTTTACATAATTATGCTCCTGATTTCTCTAACAGCGAATTATATGTGCATAAAGCAGAAGAAAAGCAATGTAAATGTTGAAGTATTCCAAATTTTGGAATGAAATGATTTTATAAAAATGTAACGGCCTTAGTAATAGCTTTGTATTTTCATAAAAAACATATAAAAATAGTAATAATAAAAAAGGTAACAGACTATTTGGATGTAAAGAAAAAGTTACTGAAAAAAAGAAAAATTTGGTTGGATCGAAAATGATATCGATATCAAAAAGCAAACCCCCCTCCCCCCAGCGATATCTTACAATATCAAGTGCCAGACCCCCCTCCTCCCTAAAGTTATAACGTTATATAAGCACAGCCCCTTAGCAATACTAGTGTAGTGTCATTCAATGCTGTAACTCAGCAGTATAAATAGGAGCCATAGGTGTAGAAACAATTTTATTTCTTCCCACCACCGCATTTGTAACTAAGTAAATGTCTTAAACATGTTAATGAATAAACCAGGGCTGCCGGCTTTTAGCCAGGCCAAAAAAAGCCGGTCGGCTTTTTTTGGTTTTAACCGCTTTAAAAAAGCCGGCTTTTATTTTTAAATGTTGGTTTACAGCTAATTCGTTTTAAATTTGGATCAACTGATTTTTAATACACTTAAAAATATTTTCTACTAAAAACTTATTAATTTTTGTCAAATAAATAAGTCTTCATAACTTCTGGAAGGTAACTGTGAAGGCAATTATGTGTGAAAAAAAAATTATAAATATTGATAAGAATATAAGTTAGACTCCAAATTGGTGTTTTGAAATTACATATTATACACATATACTACACATTTTAAAGATTATATTTAATTAAACAATGACAAAATGTAGCACACCATGGAAATTCTGGAAACATTCTTATGTGTCCATATGCAGAGATAAAGTTATAAATGTTAAAAGAGAAATTAGAAAGGATATAATATTTAAGGAGAGTTTGGTACATATGTGTATAAAAAATGGAGCATTTAAACAAGAAAAAAAAAATAAATTCCCTAAATAAAATTTTGAAAAGCTTGTTGCTAAGCATGTTCATGCATATGCTATTCATAATGTTTTTAGTAATGAGAAATGGTGTTTTTATTATATGACTATGTACTTAAAATTTTAAATGTTTACTACAAATAAAATAAGACTTGTATATTAATAGGTCTGAAAATTAAGTAATAAAACATGTAACTAAATATCCATTGCCCTCTTTAATTTTATAAAGCAGTAAAAATGGGGGGGGGGGGGGGGGTAAAGGTCAGTGTAAACCAGATAAAGCAGTTGGTATTGCCCTTTTAAAATTTAGCTGACATATTTGCTATTTGGACTACAAATCACCAGCAAAACCAGTTTTATTCCAGTATTAATGTCTTTATAATTGAGAAATTGGGTTACTTATTAAACTTTAAATCAATTAAATGTCTTTAAAACTAAATAAAAACACTTTTAAAAAATGTAGTTTATAATTACAGTGCTTTGTTGTATAAAAGCCAGTTATGGCCAATTTTGACCAAAAAAAAGCCGGTTAAAACCAATAAAAGCCACCGGCGTGGCTTTTTTTAATTTTAGCCGGCTTTTTTGTAACCCTGGAATAAACAATAGAAATGTACTGTTCATATTATTGTTTCAAAATAGTGATGAGATAATCTTATTGCTGTGGTCCGCGTAAACATTCTTCATGTAATAGTAATGTTTTCCAATGTGTGAAATCAAACTGTCTGCTTTGTAGTTTTAGTCGATTCTTCTGCTATATCGCAAAATTTGTTAAGAATTTAATTTTGGTACTTTTATGCAGGGTTGTAGTGGGTAGCTGCCCGGGCTGGGTTTTTTATAAAAAACCCATGTAAAAAACCCGGGTTTTTTTAAATATATTTCTGGAAAGGAACAAATGATATATTTGTTAACAGTTTATGGTTATTTTGTTTTATTTATTCACTTCTTTGAATCTTAGAAAATATATTTGTACTAATTTACTTGCACTTTTAGATTGGGAACCCTATAACTTTAAAACGTTTTAGCTTTAAATTCAAAATGTAAATTTAAGGTTTTCAGTTAGCTTCAAAAGTATTATATTTATTAAATTATTTTATGTATTTTTTGCCGATTAATCTGAAAATGATCTTCATTTTTAACCATCATGTCAGGAAAATTATATAAAAAAAGTTTTACATCTGTTTTATAGTACCAGATTTTTGCTATATTTTAACTTTGGCATTTACGATTTGCAAAAAAATTATAACGTGATGGTTAAAAATGAAGGTCATTTTCAGATTCAGTGCTAAAAAGTAGATAAAAATCAATTATCAAAGGTTAAAAAACTCAGCCATCTCCTCTATTTCATAGTATCTGATTTTTGTTATTTTTTAACTTTGACAATTTATGATTTGCAAAACATCCTGAGGTGATGGTAAAAAATTAAGGTAATTCTCAAATTCAGTGCTAAAAATTACATAAAAGTTAAAAAACACAACCATAACAGTCTTGTGTTATCTAATCTAAAAAATTTTTTTTTAACTTCTTGTCGGTAATCTATTTGAAATTTTGTGCATTATCCTGTAAAATAAGTATGAATGGTAACCACCAAAAATCATATTAGATTATCATCGGATTTACAGTATATATGTAAAATTTAATCTTGATCGGATATTTGAAAGTGAGTGAAATTTCGAGTACAAATTTTGAACTGGGAAAACATACATACGATCGTTGAAGTTAAATAAAATAACATAATATTTGTTAAAAGAAATAGTCTCAAATCCTTACAAAATAAAATATATGTTAAAATACAATAATTTTAGCCAATCTGAAACTTAATAAAAGTTAACTCAATTGTAACACTCCTACTATTTTTTTTTTAAGCGCAGATACACATGAAAATTTCTTTGAAATTTTAAGCACTTAGTATTAGGGATTGACCGAAGCAGCAATTTTGCCGAATACCGAATACCGAAGCTTCGGTCGAAATGTGTACCGAAGCTTCGGTATTCGGCAACCGAATACCTGAAACTTTTTAATACGCATTTTTGCATATATTAGCTTTTTTAATAAGCTTTAATTAAAATTAAATTCTCAATAATTTAATTCAGTTACATTTTTATTCTTAAATCTAATTACACAAAAAAATTTAATGGCTTCTTTCCACTCACAAATTCATTAACCCATCACTTATTTTTTATTATTTTATCACTAGTCAGTACCCAAAAATAACCTGTGAAAATATTAAACTATACAGGGTATTATTAAGGATAAGGATTGTCAGAAAAACAAAAGTTCATTCAAATACAAAGAAACAATGTTGTCAAGCGGATTTACTGATTGTCTAAGTCTAATTATAAACATATTCAATAGGAATGTTCTCAAAATACAAAAGGTATCATATCAATTTGTACATTTAACTATTTTCTGTCAAATTATTGATAGAATATTTATATTTTGATTAATATTTTAACATTGAGGTGATGAGGAAAAGAAATTTGAGCGATTTTGATATAATGGTTGGTTATAAAAGCTATAGGATAGGCATAGGTGTATACTTATTTGATGTGTATATTAAAGAAAATACACATTAAATAAATTTAAATTTAAACAAAATAATGTAGAAGTAAATAAAATTAAATGATAAATAAATTTAAATTTAAACAAAATAATGTAGAAGTAAATAAAATTAAATGATAATGCACAGCTTCCTTACTTTTTAGGTGCGTTCGTAATTATATAAATACGTAGCACCTATAGTCGTCGTTCAGTCCGTCCGTCTGTCCGTCCGTCTGTCTGTCCACATGTAACAGAGCAAAAACTACCCAACCGAATGGTTTGAAATTTCAAATATATGATTGTTGCAAAATTTTGTCGAGCCATTTCATATTTTAGGAAAATCCGATGTATAGTTTAATTACAGGGACACTCAAAAGTTTTTCTTTACATTACGGCCAATGGGAAAAATTATTGCAAGTGCATTTTAATGATATTACAGCCTTCCGAATGGTCTGAAATTTTAAAGATATAATTGTTGCAAAATTTTACTGAGCTATTTCAAATTTTAGGAAAATTGGATGTATAGTTTAATCAATGCAAAAACCCTTGACGGGTTAAAAGTTTCTGACGCAGCACTTTATCTTATGCTCTAAGAATTTTAAATATGGAACTTAAAAATACTGATATCAAATTTTGAGTGACGTTATGCTATTTCTTAAAAAATATATTTGTATTTATTTCACCATTTTATTTTTGTTTTATTTATAATCGCATGTGCAAAAGTTATGTTCAACATGAAAAGCTGCATAAAATTTTATTCGCTGTTGCTTTATCATTTACACCTCTCATAAATTCAAAATATGTGTTTTAAAAGATATGATATAAAATTTAAGTGACGCCTTGATGTGACTTTAAAAGGTTTGTTTTTTAAAATTCAATTTAAATAATTTTTGACTTGGTTAAAATATTTTTTTTACATCTACACAATACTTTTAATTTTCCAATTCACTGTTAAATATATCACTTTCATTGAATCTATACTATGCATTGAAATGTATTTATTTCAATAAATTGATTTATCTTTTGTGTCACGCTATTCAAAATTGTAAGTAAGATTTATGTAAATGGTTTATTTGCGTCAAACTATCCTTTTTCATACATTTCATGTAGTTTGGACACAATGACGCAAAGAAACCATTTACATAAATCTTACTCACAATTTTGAATAGCGTGACACAAAAGATAAATCAATTTATTGAAATAAATACATTTCAATCCATAGTATAGATTCAATGAAAGTGATATATTTAACAGTGAATTGGAAAATTAAAAGTATTGTGTAGATGTAAAAAAAATATTTTAACAAAGTCAAAAATAATTTAAATTGAATTTTAAAAAACAAACCTTTTAAAGTCACATCAAGGCGTCACTTAAATTTTATATCATATCTTTTAAAACACATATTTTGAATTTATGAGAGATGTAAATGATAAAGCAACAGCGAATAAAATTTTATGCAGCTTTTCATGTTGAACATAACTTTTGCACATGCGATTATAAATAAAACAAAAATAAAATGGTGAAATAAATACAAATATATTTTTTAAGAAATAGCATAACGTCACTCAAAATTTGATATCAGTATTTTTAAGTTCCATATTTAAAATTCTTAGAGCATAAGATAAAGTGCTGCGTCAGAAACTTTTTACCCGTCAAGGGTTTTTGCATTGATATCATTACTTTTTTGAGGTTAGTGATAAAATGATTAAAAAAAAGATACTTATGGAATTTAATGCAGATTTAATTTTTACTATTTTATTACAATTTTCCTTATATCAGTTTGTATATAAAAACAACTGGGTAAGTATAATCGCAGATCGCACAGAGGGTTTCATTTGATATTCCTTTAAAAACACTTTATCCTTAAATTAATAAATCCAAAATGTTAATTTATAATTATTAAATCCTTACATAGATGTAGCACCAATAGTTCCAATTTTCATGGGGCAGGGAACGCACTCTTTTAAACAAACCACCTCCCAATTGAAGTCATCAAAAACCAAGTTGAATAAGCCAGAGCCCATTGTGTTGATTGACAAACAGCAGTCTCATGTCCCCTCCTTCCCCCCTTTTTCAAAATTTTTCAGACCAGTACTTAAGAATGGAACCAAAATAATTTTTTCTCTTCAGAAATTACGATAAAAAATAGTATGCAGTACTCATAAATTTACTTTAATGCTATATAGGGTGATTATTAAGTTAATTATAACGTTTGGAATCTGTTGCATTGATGTCCGAAAGGTAGTTTCTGAGTTATGGAAGCTGGACCCATAAGGCGCCATAGAGGGGCGAAGCCCGCTAGTGTCTATCATAATTATATCTGCCATGTAGACTAATTGCGATATTTAATCAAAATAGCCCCCCCCCCTCCTCATCCCCGGAAATATAACAAATACAAAATGTGTCTTTATAAACCTATCGTCAAATAGGTTTTTATTTCTTTTTCCCTAAAAAAAACATGATTTTTATATCCGTAACGTAAATAGCGGACGAAGCCCGCTAGTTCCTATCATAATATATATTTTTAATAATTTTATATAGTCTATAATAAAAATCAGACTTAAAATAGTCTAGTTCCATGAGTACTTGTAGTGTCAGTTACATGCTACGATTTTTGGATACCAGTATTTTAGAACGGGAAAATGTGACTTATTTTATCGGAGATATCTCATTAATTGAATAAGGTGAAGCAAACTTTTTGAAAAAAAGGTGGCCAACAAGCATGGCAGTTATCAGCTATGTGACTTTGTGCTAAAGTCCATTAATTTGATCTGCTTTAAAAAGATTACGGAAGATTGAATTATAGTAGAACCTGGATTAACCGAGCTTCGATTAATCGAGGTTTCTGTTAACCGAGCCGATAACAAAGTCTGATTTTTTTTTCCTTTTGAATGAGCCTTAAAAATAACCACACTCTTTAGCTCACTGTCCGTGCTATACAGGCCCTTCTGCCCCCAAAAGCCCTCAACTCCAAAGAAACATTGGACCCTGAGAAGTCAATAGCGAACAATGCTTTGTTTCCAGTGGCTGTGTGAACTTTCGTAAATTTTTCAATTTGCATTTTAAAATTTACTACTGGTAGTTGATTTTCTTTTTAAATTTGTTAAGCTGTGAAACAGAACTTTACATATATTTACTTTTATTATTTAAAAAACGTTCTATATATTTTTTAAAAAGAGATGTTAAATTCGCAAGCACGGCGAGTTTTTACACACAGTTTCTATTAACCGAGATTTCCGATTCCGATTTACTAACAGTCCCAATTAGCTCGGATAATCGAGGCTGCTCTGTATAATTAAAAAATCAATGGCGATCTTACTGTAAACGGGTTTCCCTTTTACTGAGGGATTTCAAAACCGAATCAGCTGATGTTAGTTGCTGTTTCCCTGCTTGATTAAATAAGATTAGTTAAACATTTGAAAATTACCAAATATAAAAGGAACTAAGTCAACAGAGTCTTTGCTTTATGGTATTTTTTAACAACGCTATAAGAAAATGATTTTAAATAAGAGATTTTAAATGTAACGTTTTAAATCTGACATAATTTTCACCAAACTTTCCTTTCTCTTTGTAACATTCAACTGAATATATTTTTATTATTAGAAAGATAATATTATTATTTGCGCTACCTTAAAATTAGCAACTATAGTTAAAAATATCATCTCGAAATTTGAAATAAATCTTTCATATAAATATATTTTTTAATTTACACTGTTTTGCAATATGTTTTGCAATGTGTTTTGTAAACTGTTTTGGCCACTTTGGCCAATATGATGTAATTTCCTCCATTTACGACTTTTAACACATATCAATGAATTTATTATTTAAAAATTCTCTTTTTCTTTTAATATTCATGTGTAAATATAATTTTTATGACGTAATTTTCAATGTTTTCCTTCTTTTAATGCGTAATCATTTAATTCTAATTTGAAAATAATTGATTATTTTATAATTTTCTTTCATTTTAAGTAAGCATGTGTAAAAACAATTTTTATGATGTAATGTTTAATATTTTCCTGCTTTTAACACGTTATCATTTAATTCTAATTTAAAAGGATTTTTTTCTGTTTATAATAGTCACGTGTGAATAAATTTTTAATTTAAAGGATATATTATTCTTTGCGCTGTTTTAACATTTGGCAACAATTTAAAATAACCTTTTCTAAAATATGTAAAAAATATCTCTGGAAATTCTGAAAATTTTAATTTAAAATTGAAATAAACCGTCAAAAAATTAGGCAAGTTAAGAATAATAAATGCACTCTGCAAACTTCGAGTTTCTATTGAATGATTAAATTGAATGAAAATGATTAAATTCCCATGTATATTTTTTTTTCCTATGAGACTTTTTTAATGAGACAATTTTATCCAGATTTAACATTAAATATTTCTTAAAATAATTCTTCGATTTAAAAACTGTCTAATTCAACGTTTTTATCAAACATTTCTCTATAATACTACGCAATTGCATCAAAAGATGACGACACCAGAATTCTGATATGCTTATTATGTAAACTGTAAATATTGCAGAGTTAAATAAAAAGAATTGTCTCGGGGTTATCAAACTTCATTGATATTTATAAATAAAACATTTCAATTAAATTATTTATTATAAAAGAATTATTACATCACAATAGCTTTTATGCAAGGAAAATAATAATTATAATAATAATAATATTATGGATGCCAGTGATTATATATTGATTGACCGTCATAATAATAAAAAATGATATTATAAAAAGAAGAGCTGAAATGAATTATTTTTTTACGTTTCTGATCGTGTGATTTATATTCAAATAATAATTATTAATGTATATTTTTTGTAAAGGGATTGAAATTAAATATATTTATAAAATTTATGGTAATATTTTTATTGTTGAAAAATTGCCAAGAAATAATCATCATCAAATTGGCGTCATTATAATTGTAATTTTATTTAACTTAATAGCAATTAAAAAAATTACAAAGGAACTGAGAATAATGGTCAACTAGCAGACTTAAAAAAAAAAAAAAAAACATTCACATGTGAAAACACGTACCAGCGAGTATCGAACTCAGGGTTGTAAAAAACCCGGGTTTTTTAGAAAAAACCCAGCCCGGGTGGGTTTTATTAAAAAACCCAGGTTAAATGGGCAATTTTCCCCGGGTAAATTAAATTGCCAAAATGTGGACGATGATTTCACCTTCCTCACAAATAATAATCTTCAGAGTTGCCACTGTATAGGGAAAACTAGAAAATCTGAGGGAATTTAAAAATGAGTATTAAAAACAAGGAATTTTACTAAACTTTGGTACTTTGCAAAATTTATCTGTTGAAATTTTGAAAATTCTCAGAGGAATTACTCTGGGAAAATTTAATATTTTGCTCAGTAAAGCACAAGGAATTTGATTGCCGAAATAAGTGGCAATCCTGATCTCAAATACAATCTTTGTGAACACTTCATAGTCTAATAGATGGGAAAGACTTCATAGTCTTAATAATGATCTCACCATTTTTCTCTGTTCTTAAAATACACATATAGATTAGGGATTGACCGAATACCGAATAGTTGATTCGGTATTCGGTGGTTCGGCATGTAAACCGAATATTCGGCTCCGGCCGAATACTTTTAAGTATTCGGCCGAATAATTGCAGATAAGTATTTTTTTAGAATTAGAAGAATTCTCTTTTACTTAGCAGTAAAATAGGCTAAACAATGAGTTTTAATATTATGTGCATGAGTTCAGAATTCAGCTTGCACTACAAAAAACAAGCCAAAGGCCATTTTTTATTAAAAAAAAAACTTTTTCCTTCCTAAAATAGTCTACATAGGGGTGAAATCAAAACAACTGCCAACTAGAGAAAAAAAAAAGTAAGGAAGATGCACATCTTTCCCTTATCATTTAATTTTAATTACTTCTACATTAGTTTTTTTTAATTTAAATTTATTTAATATGTATTTTCTTTAATATACACATCAAATAAGTATATTAGAGTTTATATCTGTATATCTAAGGTTATTAAAGAAAATACACACATCCAATAAGTATACCCCAATTCTTACTCTATAGCTTTTATAACCATTATATCAAAATCGCTCAAATTTGTAATCTTCATCACCACAGCGTTAAAATATTAATCAAAATATAAATATATCAATAATTTGATAGAAAATAGTTAAATGTACAAATTGATATGATACCTTTTCTATTGTGAGAGCATTCCTATTCAATATGTTTATAATTAGACAATCAGTAAATCAACTTAATAACAACATTCTTTCTTTTTATTTGAATGAACTTTTGTTTTTCTGGCAATACTTATCCTTAATAATAGCCTGCATAGTTTAATACTTTCATAGGTTATTTTTGGGTATTGACTAGTGATAAAATAAAAAATAAGTGATGGGTTAATAAATTTGTGAGTGGAAAGAAATCATTAAATTTTTTGTTAATTAGATTTAAGGATAAAAATGTAACTGAATTAAATTATTGAGAATTTCCTTTCAATTAAAGTTTATTAAAAAAGCTAGTATATGCAAAAATGTGTATTAAAAATTTTCAAGTATTCGGTTGCCGAATACCGAATATTCGGTGTATACTTCGACCGAAGCTTTGGTATTCGGTATTCGGCACAATTGTTGCTTCGGTCAATCCCTAATATAGATATGATCACTTTAATTTAAATAACAAACAAAGGTACTTCTTAGTTATCCTGTCGACCACTTTCGCCAAATTTAACTCAGTGACATAATTTTTATTTTAAATAACAAAAGATCAAATAAATTAGTAAAACATTAATAAAAATACAAATAAAACGTCGAATTAATGGTTTTATTGGCATTTAATCTTACAATTAATTAATGGCAACCATTATTGCCATTTAATCTTACAATTTGGGGACAGTAATTTGGTCAACGGGATGATAACTAAGAAGTACCCAAACAAATTTTAAATTGCAAAGCTATCAATTGTGTGTTTTCCAATTGTTTCCAATCTAAAAGTGCAAGTAAATATAATACAAATATATTTTCCAAGATTCAAAGAAGTGAATAAATAAAACAAAATAACCATAAACTGTTAACAATTACATCATCTGTTCTTTTCCAGAAACATATTTTTAAAAACCCGGGTTTTTTACCTGGGCTTTTTATAAAAAACCCAGCCCGGGCGGGCAGTTGGGCGGGTACCCGGGCAGCTACCCACTACAACCCTGATCGAACTGCCTATCTTAAGGTCAGTAAACGATGGTCCTTAGCCACTCAGCCAGTGGGAAGACAAAATTTTTCTCCCCAAAAGTGGTTAAAAAGAAAGCATGTGTATGAATACAGTGTCATGCATTTTCGGTGAAATTTCCATAGAATGGCGAAGAAATATAGTCTGATTTTTCATGCGCATTATAAAACGAACAAGAGTCTTGCTGGAAACAAGTAAATTGTTATTTGGTTCATCTGAAACATATTTATTTGATTTTTAAAAAATCGCCCATGTCATTTTCGAGAGAAAAAAAATCGAATTATTTAACGAACGAGAGTTTTCCCAGAAAAAAGAAAAGTGTTATTCACCTCGCCTTAATCACAGTTATATTATGTATCAATTTAAAAATAATCGTTAGAACCGTTTTCGAGATTTTCAAATTAGGAACTTCCTCGATATTATACCAACGTTTTCACTTTAAAAATGGCTATTTAGATCTCAAAATATACTGCACGTAGAAATGCAAAAATTTCAGTATACGATTAGACTGCAGATATAAGACTGTTCTAGAAAATTCAGAACAATAAGACATATATCTGCTGAGTTATTAAAAGGCGGCTTTTCGCGTTTACTTTGATGTCGAGTTAGCTGTATATATGAGTTCCGCCATCTACGAATTCTATGATACGATACGATACGATTTTAAGGAAGCAGGACTTTTCGGTCCCGCCATTTCGGTCCCAAGACATTTCGGTCCCAAGACATTTCGGTCCCGAGACATTTCGGTCCCGAGACAATTCGGTCCCCAGACATTTCGGTCCCAAGACATTTTGGTTCCGAGACATTTCGGTCCCAAGACATTTCGGTCCCTTTTCCAGCAAGCTGAAATTTTGTGCACTTGAAATAGGTGACAATTTTATAGGGGACATTGTAGAGTTTTTTAAATAAAGGCCTTAAAATTTTAGTAAACACACACAAATTTCGTATGGTAATCATTTTAAAAAACAAGGGGGGGGGATTGACATTTTCTATATTTTAGTGTATCATAAGTATAAGGGTCTGATACATTAAGACATTTATAACTCGATCTATAATTATCGCAAAACACTCATATTTTGTATGGTAAACGTAATCTTTATAAAAGGAGGGACATTATCAAATTTTTTAACTGAACTCCCTAAATTTTAGTATAACTCGAATATAAGGACTCGAAAACGCAAATACTTATAACACAGATCAAAATTGTCGCAGCCCACACAAATTTCCTATGATATTCATAATCGTTTTATAAGGCAGGGGGGGGGGGGGCTCTGTTGACTTTTTATATATTTTAGTGTATCTTAAGTATAAAGTCCTGATAAATTAAAACATTTATAACTCTCTCTGTAATTATCGTAATCACACTCATATTTTGTACGGTAAACGTAATCTTTAAAAAAGGAGGTACATTATAAGATTTTTTAACTGAACCCTTGAAATTTTAGTATAACCGAATATAAGGTCCCGAAAACCGCAAACACTTATAACTCGCAATCAAATTGTAGCACCCCATGCAAATTTTATATGGTAGAAGTGATCGTTTTCAGGAGTGGGGGAAGGGAGAGTTCTGTGGATTCTTTATAGAAGCTCCTCATATTTTAGTCTATCATAAATATAAAGTCCAGACAATTTAAAAATATTTATAAGTCGAGTTTTAATTTTCATATGCAAATGCCCATGCCAAAATGCACATATTCAATTGTATATAATTTGCACACTATGTGATTAATAATGAAAAAATCTGCAAATATTTTTACAAATCTTTATTTTATCCTATTATTTAATGGCATATCAATTTTAAATGTATTGCATTTTACATATTTTTTAAAAAGGGGGTTCTTAACATGGAATTGTGATAAAGACACATTATTTTTTAAATTCTGCACCGGAACAGACTAGAACTTTCTATTTTATTTTAATAGTTATTTTAATTTACTATTTTTTGAAAAACTATTTAAAAGTTTGCATTAATCTTTTTACATGTAACAATAATATTACCGCTACTTCTACCGGTGTCGAATGACAAGTTTAAAAATATTTTTAATTTTGAACCACTTCACCGTTTGCCCCGAGATAACTCGGGGATAAAAGCACTTTTTCCCCATACCTGTCGACGGTGAAGTGGTTTGCAACAATTACAAATCCTTTTTAATATATTTAAGACTTTTATATGCTTATTACATTCAAAAACTACGAGCACAATAAACATAAATCAAAATTTTAAAATTTCTATTGTCATAAAATATTCTTTTCGTATTTAAAATTAATTCTGTATTTCAAATATTTCTTAGTTATTTATTTGACTTATATACTTAGAATTAAAGCAGCCTACATGTTTTAATATGACAAAAAAAAAAAAAAAAAAAAAAAAAAAATACAAAAAAAAAAAAAAACATAAAATCTCAAAATAATAATGTATAGTGAATCACTTTTACGTAAAATTTCATTTTAAATTAAGAAATTTTATAAATATATCACAATGAAGAAATTTGGAAATTTAGAAAACATATTTGGCTTTTCTTGATATCTATATGTTATTCATTCAAAAGAATATTATACATGTATATATATATGTCAAGTGTAGATGTCCTGGCTTCCCCATTTGATTATGCTAAATAAAGATCCAGATAGAAGAATTATTCTACTCGCGCTCTCTTTGCTCTAGTCAGCCGGCGCTTTTTTGTGGCCACACGGCATTTTTCATCTTTAATGGCTTAAAAAAAAACGGGCCGACATGCAGTGGCGTAGCCAGAATTTCGTTTCGGGGGGGGCGGGGTGGTCCAGAATTTTCCCTTCATGTTATATATATAGTAAAACCTGTCAAGATGAAATTGTAAATATTGGTGAAAAATTCCGTTTTACACAAGTTTCCGTGTTATTTGGTGTATTTGTATAGTATTCTTTTCCGTAGCACTATGGAACATTTATGTTTAAGACAGAACTCCGTTATAGGCAGGTTCCATTTTTAAAAGTTTTGTGTATTTATATAAATATACTTATTTATGTCATATGAATAGAATAAAACTTGTCAAAATAGTAATTGTCTATAACAGAATCCTGTCTTTATCGTAAACGTTACATGGTCTTAATATGAATTGCGATACAATTAAATTTGCTGAAAACCTGTCTGAAAAGGGGATTTTCACCCTTCTTTAGTGAAGCATAGTGAAACCTGTGAAAGCGGAATCTTTCTATAACGGAATCCTGTCTCAAATGGAAGAGTTTCAGAATCCCTGCGAGACGAACAATAGATCTTATTGAGGTAGTGTATCTTAGAAGTATAATTAATTACACTTCTTTACATGGAAGCCTGTCTAAAATGCAGCTTTTTACCAGTCCTTGGAATCTTGTCTTGACTGTGTATATATGATAGAAGTATTTCGAGTAACTTTAAGAATTTAGGTATATCCTTATTTAATTTCTTAATTAAAAAAAAAGCATGGATAAAAAATATAAGGCCAATCTCTATAACTGCAACTAATAATACATTCAAGTTACATTAATATTTACCAGTGAAAAAGATTAACTTATGATGTAAAAATCTGAGCGCATGCTGAAGAGTTAAATTTAATTAACCCATTCGCTGTCATTCATGAGTATACTCGTGGCTTTAATTTATTGATTACTTTGTCACCACTATTTTAGAATAAAAAAAAAATGCCTCATTTATTGGCAGAAATTTCGCTGTATTAGTAAAGCGAAATTTATCTTTCTGAATTTATGCTGGCAAACGACCTTCAACAAAAAATTTGAAAATTCTTAGTTTTGGCAGCGAATGGGTTAAATCAAGTTTCATATTACATAACATTTGCCTACAATAAAGTTAGGGCCAAGTGGTTAAGTGTAAAACAGCAATTTTCATGTTTAATTTCTTGCCATTGAATTAAGAATTTGTGCTGTAATAGATATTAGATAATGATTTCACATAAGTGTCAATCGCATGAGCCGTTCATGCGATCCGCCGCGCTCCCCATGGAAATTTTTGAGGTAACCCATATAGCATGGACATTAGCAGAAAGTTTGATTTTTTCTGATATTATCTTGCCGTGACAAATTTGAATTGAGAAATTCGCAGCAAATCCCCCGCAAGGTATACCATTACCCACTTGCATGAGTAGTTTGTTGTGAAACTGATGGCAAGACTGTCTTTAATTCACGAAAGCAAAAAATCTCTCTGTTGAGAGACTCAACAACAATGAGAATCAGCACATACGCAGAAATTGCAGAAATTTTATTCGGTAGGCACCATTTTTTCTAAACGCTATACTTATTAAATACCAAAAAATGCTCGAAATGAAAAGTACAAATATTACCTAAACTTGTTTATGGTGATAAAACCTATGCATGCGCCTTCTGACGGTGCTTTCGCATCAATGGACCTGATCAGGTCTATTGACCCCTTCGAAGGGGTTAAACTTATAGTGTGATATGGAAAGATTACTACTTTGCAGTAAGTTTGCAGTATTTTTGATTACTTGTTTGCCGTTAGTTTGCAATAAATTTGATACAGCATGAATTTAACTTGCACGACAATTTGAAAACACTCATAGTTATATTGTTAAGTAAAAAAAAAATTCAAAAATTGAATTGTTTTTATTAAACGTATTTATCAATTCAAAATTATTTTAATTATTAATTGTTTAGATAACTAATTTATCAATTGCTTGTTTAAAAACTATTACATGAACTATATAATAGTTTTTATAGGGTAAATGCAAATGTATATTTTTTTAATTTTCGGTTATTATAACTTTATTAACTTCATTAGGATGTATAAAAGTGATAAGGGTTCTGAAGATAAACATGTTGTTTATTCATTTATTAGTTAGCTTATAATATTATTTTTGCTCTTTAATTATAATTAATTAATAATTTCTTACTCTTTGCGAATTGTAAATTATAACTCTACTTAAAAAATTAAAATCTGCATAATATCACCTAATACTGTTAAAAGGTATTTTTACGTATTTGCACAATGTTGCATTATTATTATTATTATTATTATTATTATTATGTTTAATTAATTAATTAATTATTACTTAGACTTTATGTTTTTGACTGATTTTTCAAAAAATTCCTATATTATTTTTTGGAAATTATAAATTAAAACTTTTGAATAAAAACTTTAAGTGCTATTAATAATTGCTACTAATAATTGCTATTAATTAATTCCCAAAAAAGTTAGGAATTTTAGTATAAAAATTAAATTAATATTTTATTAAATATATTTTTTATTTAATGTATCCTTAATTTATTAAATTAATAACATTATTAATATACATTACATTTTTTTACTTTAAAATAAACTCAATACATAATACATTTTAAATTCAATTTATCATATAGTAGTTATAAACTGAAATTTATCTTTTACATGTTTATTTATTTTATATTTAAAGTCACCGAAATTTAAAGCTATTAATATAATTAATAATAAAACTAAAATAAAAAATTATTATTTTTTTTTCTGGGAAAGTGGGAGGAAAAGGGTAATATTAAAAATGAATAAATAAACGACAAATACAAACAAGTTGGAAATTGCTCGTCAAACGTGGCAAATGAGGTGCGTTCGTACTATAATTAGTTTTATAATTATTTTTTGCACCCCATATTGTACTGAATGTATATTTTTTTTGCACTTCATAAGTGCATAGCCTGTGACATCATTAAAATGCACTTGCAATAATTTTTTCCCATTCCCCGTAATGTAACGCAAAACTTTTGACTGTCTCTGTAATTAAACTATACACTGATTTTCATAAAATTTCAAATGGCTCGACAAAATTTTGTAACAATTATATATTTAAAATTTCAGACCACTCGGAAGGCTGTAACATCATTAAAATGCACTTGCAATAATTTTTTCCCGTTGGCCGTAATGTAAAGAAAAACTTTTGACAGTCCCTGTAATTAAACTATGCATCCGATATCCATAAAATTTGAAATGGCTCGACAAAATTATGCAACAATCATATATTTAAAATTTCAGGCCATTCGTTTGGGTTGTTTTTGCTCTGTTATATGCGGAGACAGACGAGCAGACGGACGGACTGAACGACGACTAAAGGTGCTACGTATTTATATAATTACGAACGCACCTAAAAACCTTAGTTTTGTCAGTTAAAAATTGGAAATAAAATTAATTAAAATAATACTTACACTATTACATAAAATAAAAAATAATCATCTTATTACAAAGAAATAGGCCCAGTTTCAATAAAATTAGTTCACAAAAATCGTCTGCAATGGGTGAGAAGACTGTTAAAAATGCAACCAATAATTATTTTTAAAGAAAATGAAGCGGTGGGTGGAGTTTTCTGACAACAAAATATTTTTCCTGGCACACCTAATTACCAAATCACTATTGTTTTCCCAATGTTTATAATGGTAAAGTAACTTATGAAAACAAAATTATAACTTTGTATTATAAAAGTAATAAGAAAAATTAAATATTTTTGCTTCAATAAATATATCTCATTTCTGAATTATTAAAGGAGAGGATGTAGAAGAATGATTTGAGGAAATATTTACCTTACAAAGCTTATAAGTGTCCAATTGAATTATTGAAGACATTTATTATTAATCTAATTGTAAGAAGGAGAAAAAATAAGAACAGTTTTTTAAATTATTTAATTAATGATGAAAATTTAAAGGTTCTAAAAAACGTATGGAAACAAGCAAAAAATCATCTATGGCAGTTTATAGTATATATAAAATACCTAATATTAATAACAAATAATACAGCTTAAAAAATACATTTTGTTAAATAATAATAATAATAAAAAGACAATGTCCCCTGTAAAATTATATCACATTGTTCAATCAAACAAATTTTCAGCTCGCTGTGATTTCACTACCACGAGTTATAAAAGTTTAAATTTATCGGACTGTTATATTCAGCTTTTTTTTTAATTTGGGGGTTGGGGGGGGGTGTTAAAAATTTTTAAAAAGGTCCCAAATAATGTTTAAATTACAGCGTTTGGCGGCCCACGACAATTAGAATACGAGTAATAAGGTGGTGGGCACCGAAATGGGTAAGGACCGAAATGGCCAGGGACCGAAATGTCTCGGGACCGAAATGGCCAGGGACCGAAATGTCTCGGGACCGAAATGGCCAGGGACCGAAATGGCCAGGGACCGAAATGTCTCGGGACCAAAACGGTGGAACCGAAATGGCGGGACCGAAATGTCGTGTACCCCGATTTTAACGATACGATACGATACGATTTTAGGCTTAAGGCTGCGTCACTCGAAATACTACCGTCTTCCATGATTACAGGGACAGTCAAAAGTGTTCCGTTACATTACGGGGAATGGGAAAAAATTATTGGAAGTGCATTTTAATGATGTATCAGACTATGCGCTTTATGAAGTGCAAAAAATTATACATTCAGTACAATATGGGGTGCAAAAAATAATTATAAAACTAGTTATAGTACGAACGCACCTCATTTGCCACGTTTGACGACCAATTTCCAACTTGTTTTCTCAGTTGTAGACAGTTGTTTTGATTTCACACCTATGTAGACTATTTTAGGAAGGAAAAAGTTTTTTTTAAATTAAAAATGGCCTTTGACTTTTGTAGTGCAGCTGAACTCTGAACTCATGCACATAATATTGAAACTCATTGTTTAGCCTATTCTACTGCTAAGTAACAGTAAATTCTTCTAATTCTAAGGAAATACTTATCTGCAATTATTCGGCTGAATATTTGGTTTACATGCCGAACCACCGAATACTGAATCAACTATTCGGTATTCGGTCAATCCCTACTTGGTATATGACCTCTCAAAGCATGGCCAAACTCATTTGTGTTCAGATGCAGAAAAGTGGTATAAGTCATGCATTTTTAAAGTTTCATAACTCAGTTAATTTTAGTTTTATATGAACAGGACTCTTTTTGTCTTACTTGTCAGTGTAGTAGGAAAATTTTACTAAATATAACTTATAGGACCGGGGGGGGGGGGGGGTATAAAAACTTAAATTTTGTAATTTTTTAAGAAATGTTTTTATTGACCCAAATTGCTTTTAAAATATTTCTTTGCCTCAATTTAAAACATTTTTTGTAATCTGAACTATATGTCTATGACTAACGATTTAGAAATTAGCCATTGGACACCGTTGAGAGTGGACACCCTGTATATACATATAACATATAAGAAAATTTTTTTGTTGTAAGATATTTTTTTATCAACATTTACTATCTCATGTTAATTTCAAAGGAGCAAGTTTTTTTTAAGTTATATTTTATTAAATAACACACAATTGATAGCTTTGCAATTTTAAAAATTTGTTTGTTATAGGGATCATATATGTGTGTATTTTAAGAACAGATAAAAATATTGAGATCCTAATTAAGACTATGAAGTCATTCCCATCTATAAGACTATGAAGCATTCACAAAGATTGTATTTTAGATCAGGATTGCCACTTATTTCGACAATCAAATTCCTTGCGCTTTCCTAAGCAAAAAATTAAATTTTCCCTGAGTAATTCCTCTGAGAATTTTCAAAATTTCAACGGATAAATTTTGAAAAGTACCAAAATTTAGTAAAATTTCTTGTTTTTAATACTCATTTCTAAATTCCCTCAGTTTTTCCAGTTTTCCCTATACAGTGGCAACCCTGAAAATTATTATTTGTGAGGAAGGTGGAATCATAGTCCCCATTTTGGCATTTTAACCCAATTTACCCAGCGAAAATTGCCCATTTAACCCGGGTTTTTTAATAAAACCCGCCCGGGCTGGGTTTTTAACAAAAAACCCGGGTTTTTTACAACCCTGCTTTTATGTTAGCTGGGCACAAATCTCGCCAATAGCATTTCCCCCCCCCCCCTCCCCTCCAAGCAGTAAGAAGCTTTTTTTTTCATGTGTGTAAATTAGAAATAAGCTATTGGTGTTGAAATAAAATGTCATGGTTTATGGTATTTTTTCTTATTATTTTCTTCTTTTTGTTTTCGTTATTTTGCATTAAAAAAATGAGTAAAAGACTTGTTATTTGGTACTACTTGGTTATCCCATCGACCAAATTCGCCAAATTATACAAATTGACATAATTTTTATTTTAATTAACTAAAGAACAAATAAATTAGTAAAACATTAATAAAAATATAAATAAAAAGTCGAATTAAAAATCAATTGATGACGTAACAAACACATGTATCGTGTTTAATGCCAAGAGATTGTGATATTTACGATCGGCCATTATTGGCATTTAATTTTATAGTTTGGCGATAGTTTTTTGGTTGACGGGATAATCAAGTAGTACCATATATTTTAAAGGAATTAAGTGAAAGGTTTGTGTTTTAAATGAAATTAATACAATACAAATGATAGAGTTGGGAACAATATTTGGTGGTTTTTCACCTGCACCCAGCTAACATAAAAGCAGCGATTTTTTTTTTTTTTCAAAATGTAGACAATGTATCTTCTAATAAATCTAATAAATTGTATTCAGAAGTAGCTCATCCTTATCACATTTCAGTAGTTTTGAAAGCTAGCACAGTGATATTTATGAGATTCTCATACTTATCAAATTATATAATTTAAAATTGAAATTACAAATTTATATTCGTATGAAAGTTTTTATGAAACCAGATCATTTTAATGAATAAAGATGGTGCTTTTATAATCTAAAGTATTAAATTAATTCTAGAAACAAGATTACGCAAAATTATTTCTAGAAAAGCTTTAGTTTTGTTCTTTCAAATTATTTTGAGTTTTTTAATATAATAAAATCTCAATTGTGTGATATAATTGTGATCTTTAATTTTTGTCTTATATTTAATGATATTTCAGTACTTTGATATAGCTTTCTTGGCATAACTCAATTTTAAGAAAGATTAATTTTACTTCTAATATTATAAATAGTCACAAAATTAAAAAAGTGAGCAATGAAAAAAGTTCCAGTCTTATATATATGATTTATATGTCAACATATATTATTTCATACTATATTATTATATGACTTATGTTCAGAGTTGTATAATATAGATGCACGCGTGGATGCCGTGCGCGGAAAATTTTCCGAAAAATTCGGAACTTTGCAGAAAAAAAGTTAAGAAAAGAAAAACGTATTTTTTGTTTTTGTAACTTTTTTTAATACCGAAAATTTAAACTATTCTGTAATTTTATGTACAATTTATATATTTTTTGTCCACAATTCAAAGTTTAAAGACTCATAACATTGTTGTGACATCACAGATCCTTTTATTTCTGTTTCCCGCACACCCCGATTGGTTTTCCATCAGCGACTGCAGTGACTTTTTAGCCCGGCGATGGCAGGAGGTTAAATTGAATTATTTCGTAGTGTTTATGAGTGACTGGCCTTTTGTGCGAAGAGATCATAATATTAAGGATTGGGCTGTTTCTAAATGCATTGACAAAATAATTGAAAGAATTCACCCCTTCCTATCATGGATTTTTATTTTATTATTTTTTAATTAAAATAATTATTCATTAATTAATATTTAATTTAAATAGCAATTATTTTAAACTATGGTTTTTAATTCATATTGTCAAAATAATATAACACGTAATTTTATTAAACATTAAATTAATTTGCAGAAAATTTTTGACCCAATATTTATGTGTGCGGAAAGTTTTTGGTTTTATACAAGTCTGCTTATGTTATAAATAAACTGATCTCAATGTACATATTTATGCTGTAAATAAATATTGAACAAATTACTTGTGTATTAGAAATATTGACAAATATTTCATAAAAAATTAATAATAGTAGTTTGATGAGATTTTAAAATGTAAATAAAGGAATAGTACTTTCAAAAATTTTCTTTTCTCACCAAACTCAATCTTGCTATTTTCCTTATGACTATAACAAATCCTAAGAGCACTAACAAATAAGCACCGTTATTTAAGGGTATTTTTATGTTAGCTGGGCACAAATCTCACCAATAGTATATATTTTTTTCATCTGCTAATATCAGTTTCTATTTTTCGCGTAGTACTTGTAAATTACAAACTGAGTTTTGAGGTTGAAATAAAATATTTTCTTTTATATTATTATTATTTTAAGTGAAATGAGTGAAAGGCATGTATTTTAAATGCATGAAAGGTATTTTTATTGTATCTGCTTTAACTGAAATCAATGAAAGGTTTACATTTTAAATTAAATAAATGCACTATGTCAATATGAATGATAGTGATAGGGACACTATTTGGCGATTTAATATACTGCCTTGCTAACATAAAAGTACAAGAAAAAATATATTGAGTAACTCACCTTTAATTTATGTAAAATAATCTAATGAATTTTATTTTGAAATGTATGAAAAGGCATTTATTTAGTTTCATTCTTTTACTTTTTTGTCACATTAAAATAACATGAATTATTTTAGCATTTCTTTTCTTTTTTTCTTTTTTTTTTTTTTTTTTTAATACTTTCCAAAAAAGTTTGTAAGCAACTTCAGTTCATCTGTCTGTTTGTATTTTAACTTTCATAAGTAAGCTTTGTCTCACTGCAGAATTTAAATATAATAATATTAACAGTTATTATGTTGCATATTTTATACAGTAGACTCCCTTAAATCCGCGACCCTAAAATTCGCGAACGCCTAAAATCCGCATATTTTTTCAGATGTAAACAATGAAATCTACAGTTAAGTTGCAGGAACAAAATTCAAGATGGCGCCGACATCAGCGACTACCGCAATGTTTTTTTTACTAAATTATTTGTTAATAATTTCCTTTTGGCTATTACAGCTGATTTATTACTAAATAAATTTACATTATTTTTGATTTTGATATAAATTAGCATATCTATATCAAAAATTCCAGTGTTCGAAATGGAAAAATCCCCGAACCGGAACGCTATTTTAAAATTATTGTTCACGGAATTTTTTTTTAAATTATAGACAAATTTATTTCTAAACTTACAAAGCAGTATAAGAAAAGCATTCAAGACTCTAAATAGCAATGAAAAAAGTTGCTAAAGTTAAAAGTGCTAAGAACGAATAATAACGTATCGATTTTACGATCGCTTTACTACTAGATGGCAGATTAGGGCTTTTGGAATCTAAATGAATCGATTTCATCGGTAATAATTTAATATTTTTCTAAATTTTTATTTTACATAATTATTTTAATAATTACTTACTTTTAAACTAATAATTTTTTTTAATATTTTACTTATTTTATGGTTTCACATTATTGTAAGCATTCATTAAAATTTCCCTTGCTTAACTACCAATCAAATTTATGTTTAAAAAATGTAAACAAGTCAATGACTGGAAATTCGCAAAATTCTAAAATCCGCACAACCTCTGGTCCCAAGTTGTGCGGATTTGAGGGAGTCTACTGTATTATAAATGCTGCATGCAGAATTTATTGATATTTTGTGGAGGGATTAGTGTTGACAGTTTGAATATTTTATTTATTTAAATAAATAATTTTTAAATGAATAATGTATGTAGTTTTAAAACTTTACTTAAACTAATTTCTTTCAAATTTTAGATGCTTCATATTTACAAAAGAAAAACTAATTGATGTAATATTTCTGAAAATGGCATTTTCAGAAATATTACATCAATTATTAGTTTTTCTTTTAACACCTTTAGGATAAGTGACCGGTATACATGGCGACATTGTTTGCCCTTTCATCCTGTATGACCATGACCAATAGACGTGGTGGCGTTATTTGTACTTACATCCCATGTGACCAGTATATGTGTTGTGAACTTGGAACCTTTTATTTAAAAAAGTTTAACTTACAAAAAATTTATAGTAATCATATTTGAATTTATATTAGGGAAGACCACATTTCCTTCTAATTAGGAAAGCAAATTGAATCAATTAATATTGTTTTAATCCATGTGAATTTTTCAAAAAATTACTGCATTGAAAACGAAAGTGTTTATGTTTATTTCACCATGTATATTTATGTTTCTGAAACGTGATTTCTTTTCTGTCATAAATCTGTAACGCGTCTAATAAAACTTTATTTTTTGTTTATCGCAAAATTTTCTACTGCATTTGGAAGGGTGAATGTATTGATGAACTGCTCAACATTAAACATATGATGTATGCTTTTCATGTGCTTCTGACTAGATTCCCAGTTGATGCATGTTTTCTATTACTCTTTTTTTTTAAAACTTTTATCTCGATTGGAAATAGTTTATCCGTACATTGATTGATTGAATACCAGCTTGGTATTTTCGTTCTATGAGAAGGAAATGGGGAGGGGGTGGGGTTCTATCTTATACTTTTATTTTGTTGCAGTAAATACTGCTACACAGTAAAAAAAAAAAAATTATATATATATATATATATATATATATATATACGTATGCCATTATAGGCGCTTGGAAAATTTGCCTTATTTAAATAAAGCATTTCCTTGATTAAATTGGGCAAAAAAACTTTTGTTTTAAAAAAATTGGTGATGAAAGATGTTTAATATGAAATGCATACATTTAATGTAACAAAATGATAAAGCTTACCTCATTAATAAGAAAATCATAAATGCTTTTTTAATCAAAGAATTTTTCTTAATGGTTGCTCAATTATAACAAAGTTATGAGTTAGTTTAATTATTACAAATTCAGGGCTGTAAAAATACCGGGCGCCAGGTCGCCCGGGCAACTAAATTTTCAACACTGGCACTTAGATATATGTCTTAGGAAATGAAAAATAATTCATATTTATAACCTTGATTATTTATGGATTTTTTTTTCTTTTTGTTCCATGCGCAAAGAAAAAAAATAAATAAATGAAGTTCTCTTTCACTGAACTGGACTCATTAAAATTATTATTAAATCATTTCCAGAAATATTTTCTCACATTGAATGTTGATTTGGAAACAACTGAAAGTATTGCTCTTGACAAATGGTACAAATTTAAGGTACTATGCAAAGACATGAAATTTAGTGAGCTTTTGATCAAATCAATGAAAAATGATTCTAAATTTCCAATTTTATCAAAGTTACTGCAAATTGTATCTGTAACATCTGTGGCAACTGCATCCTGTGAAGGATTCAGCACAATGAATTTTATCAAGAATAAGTTTCGCTCTACTTAGACAACACAAAATTTAAATGATTTATTATTAATAAATTTAAATGGACCTTCTGTAGAAGCATTTGATCCTACAAAAGCAGTTGAATGCTGGTACTTCACATAAAAAACAACAAGACACATGAGCAGTCATAAACATCATAAAAATTTAAAAGCAAATGAGGACAAACAATAAGTTAACAGTATTGGTTTATGGCATATATTATAGTCCTTGAAGTGAATTACATATTTGTACTTTTTGAGGTGTTTAAAGAAGTTTTTAATGATTATTATTTGTATTTTACATCAGCACTTCCAATTTTTTTCTATCAATATTTATAATTTTATGTAACATTACTTTTTTATACAAGAAAAATTTATGTCATGTGTCAGATATATTTAATTAAAAAGAATAACTTGTATGTACTATTATTAACTTATACTGTAATTTCATTTTACAAATTTGTTATCAATAGTAACTGGCTCCTAGATTTTCAAAAAAATTTTACACCCCTGTACAAATTATAGAATCTTATCTAGATATCACATATTTTAAATGTAATATTTGTTCTTGTTTATTTAAAATAAGTTATTAGATTTTTGGATTCAATGATATTACTGTAAGACGAAAAGCCATTTTAAATTTATGTAGACCATTACCGAGTTATAATCGCTATGGCAGAACTGATTTAAAATGGCTTTAGCAATTTGTATTTATTGCTTATTGATAGCCGAAAAGGAGGTCTTTCTTGATTTGGAAAAACATAAAAAAATGTCTCTTGCGAAATAACAAAACATTAAAATATCTATAAATGTAATTATCAATTCTTGATACAATTTAAATTTTCAAAACAAAACACATAAATATAACAATTTCTTAAAGTATTATTTTTGTTTTATTATTCATAAAACATAAAAATGCAAATAATGTTCAAATTTTTCTGCAGTCCACCAAAATTTTCTTATGGACCACCAGTTGTTGACTGCTGCCTTAAATAAAATAAAATTTTATTATTGTTTCAAAATGTGAAAAATGTCTTCCTGCATACATAGTAGGTACTGTTGCTGTAAAAGTAATTTTTCAGGCATTTTTGAATAACAATTTTAATGTATTGTCTAAGTATAGAGGATACCTTGTTAAATATTTCACTAGAATTTTCTGATAAGGTTGAAGAATGTTTCATTATCATGGCACATATTTATTTCTTGTTTTACTATTTTGTCTTTCTCTTTTAAGTTATTTCTAATGTTTTTTACAACATTTTTAAATTTTAAATCCATATTTGTTTGACTTAAAATTACATTATGTGCAAATTACTTAAAAGATGATAAAATATTTAAAAAGATGTTAAATTACTTTAATAATACTTAGTACTTTCAATTACATACATAGTCTTCATCAGAGAATACAAAAATAAAAATACTGCAATTAGCGTCTTGTTTTCAAATTTCACATAGTTGGTGTCGAAAGGACTGAAAGTGAAAGTCAATTTTTTAGATCCGGAAAACATTGGGAAAATAAAAATATGAATATAGAGGGGAATGTTTTCCTGATCTAAAAAATTGACTTTCACTTTCACTCCATTCGAAACCTACTACATGAAATTTGAAAACAAGACGCTAATTGCAGTATATTTTTATTTTTGTATTCTCTGACAAAGGCTATGTATATGTTGAAAGTACTAAGTATTATTAAAGTAATTTAACACCTTTTAAAATATTTTATCCTCTTTTAAGTAATTTGCACATAGTGTAATTTTAAGTTTAACTTTTTAAAGATGAATTTTGCATTCTATTTATTTATTTGATCATATTTGTTTGATTTTTTTTATGCATTTTGCACATATGTTTTTCTTTTTTGAATTTTATAATATTCTCTTAATGTAACTTTTAATGTAATGCTCAATATTATTTAGGTATGGATGCTTTAAATTTTTATATGATAAAATCAGTCAATATGAAGGAGGACTTGCTGAGTTTTGCAGAAGTTATAAAAATTTTGGAATACACATGACAAAAGATAATGGAGTTCGATGTCTTGAATGGGCACCAGGAGCAGAGGCAGTTTATTTGCGGGGAGATTTTAGTATGTATAAATTATCTTTTCATTCTAATTTGTATAAAATTCTTGTATTCAATGAACTCTCATTAGTGTATATTTCAAAGGGATGTGTTTTTCAACTAAACTAACAGAAATTCACATTAAATGATGTAGAATAATACCTGGTGTTGAATAAATTGAATTCAGTTTTTGATAGAAATTAAATAGGTTACCAACTGTTGTGCTAAAAGAAACATCTTTTTCTTTAATTAAATAATTTTAATAAAAAAAACAAGTTCATGACAATTGTTTAATATAAAAGAAAAAATACTCAGGGCATTATATATTATTATTTTCTTTTTTTACAAAAGTCGACTTAAGAAATGAACAGAAATTGCATTTTTTTCTCTCCCATCCCAACTCATGCACGACAGGCAATGATTTTCCTCTTCTCTTGTACAAGTTTAAAAGACATTTTCCATCTCATTCACAAATAAACGGCCAAGTGTGAGTATATTGGAGAAATTAAATCTCTGAAAATTAAAATTAAATCGCTGATTTTATGGAAAGATCATCAGGATCCAGATGAGTTCACTCCAGAAGTGTTATACACTTAGTGCTATTATGTATATATAATGCATGCTCCATTCGCATTTCATGAGCTTGGCTATGACCTTGGCAAAATTGACTGCAACTTGATGTAATCTTAATTATGAAGGGCTGCTATAATCAAAAGTACTACCTATAATTCTGTGGATCTGAATTTAGCATTATAATCAAATTCCTGTTCAGGCATTTTTAACAGGGTCCTATTTTAATGAACAAATATATATAAGTGCATTAAATTTGTAATATAAATTTATATGTGAATGCATTCATTTTATTACAGTATAGGATCGATTATCCGGCGTCACGATATCCGGAACGCTAAACGATCCAAAACCGAAACTTAGTGAAAGTTTTCATTTCATAAAAATTTGCAGTTTTTTTTTTTATTATTTTTTTATTGAAGAGTTAACATGCTTTATAAATCTATATTTTGAATATTTTAAACTTTTTCTCATACACCTCAAGGTATCGTAATATCCCATTAATCTCCCCCCCCCCCCCCTCGAAAAAAAAAATGGCAAAAAATCGAAAAGTAATCGGAGAGACCGCTTACAGGGATTAAAAGTGGCTATCGAATTCTACCGCTTGTTGGAACCCGAAAATGTTTATAAGAATAGTCCAAAGCCTCCCCTGATATTCAGATTTTTCTTTTTTTGTTAACCGAGATAATTAAAAAACAGAACTTAAAAGCGCGCTCTCCCTGCGATCCCACTTATGACGTTCCCGTGAAAGATAAGAATTGAATGTACGTAATCATCGGACGTAAGTTCTCTTTTCGATCATTTTTTATGACTTCGCATCGGCGTAACCTTTAGAAATATGGGAAAACTAACTACATATTCTTAAATTTCGTATTTTTCTGTTTCAAATGCTAAAATTCATTGTAAAAAGTTTTAATTTTAACCTTTTGAAAAAAATTATTTTCCAAACATCACTTAGAATTTCAACGCATTTTCCGCAATCGAAAATCTGTTGGCAAGCTCCGACCTTTGACGTCATCTAAAGGCACACCCACAATTCGGCCAATTATGAAAAAGAGAGAAACTTTCGTTTTACCGTGATCAGCTGCGTCCATCCATGGAACAGTAGAAAAGCAGAGATTGGATAAGACAGAATGGTGATACGGCACTTGGCGTGAGTTTTTTTTTTTTTTTTTTTGGGAAGAGGGGGGTGCTTTCACAGGATTTTTTTTAAAATATCAAATTTGTTTACAAAATAGGGGAGGGTGGGTTAATGGAATATTACAGTAATTATGCATTTCTTTATCTCCACCAGGGCTTGAATTTCAGGGCGGGATGGCGGGATTCGTGCCCAAAATTTTGAAATCCCGTCCAGAAAACTATCGTGGGCGGGAGACTCCCGCCCAGAAAATTTCACTATTTTCTGAAAAATTTTGCATTTTGAAACTACGATCAAATCCCTCGATCGCCTTGCGAATTTCGTGATATTTTCGCGCAACCGATTTTCCCATTGTGCGAGTTTTTTTAAAGCGAAGATTGTTGAAATTCACGATTTTTTTCCCACGATCGATTGACCAATTTCGCAATTTTTTTCCCGCGATCGATTGACCAATTTCGCAATTTTTTTCCTGCGATCGATTGACAAGTTTCGCGTTATTTTCCACATCTGATTGACGAATTAAGGCTGATTCTGTTCCAAATTTCCCGAAAATTTAAGGCATTCGGATCCGAAAATTATGAAAAGTAGGTCATCAGTCTGGAAATTCGGCCATGAAAAGATATAACGGAAAATCCGAATTTCGACAAATGGTTGCCGAAAAAATCAATTTCGTCAATCGTTTGAAAACAAAATCGATTTCGTCAAAGAATCGCAGAATAAACACGAATTTCTTCAAAGGATTGCAGAATAAACTCAAATTTAGCCTGAAAAAACGCGAATTTCATCAAAGGATCGCGAAGAAATGCACATTTCGTCAAAGGATTGCGTAAAAACCGCAAATTTCGTCAAATGATCGCAAAAAAAAACGCAAACTTCATCAAAGGATCGCGGGAAAAACTAATTTCGTCACAGCATCGCGGAAAAAAACACGAATTTCGTTAAAGGATCGCGGAAAAAACGCAAACTTCGTCAATGGTTCACGAAAAAAACGCGATCTTCGTCGAAGGATCACAGAAAAAGTGTGACCTTCATTAAACGATCGCAGAATAAACGCAAATTTAGTCAAAAGATCGCTAAAAAACGTGAATTTCATGAAAAAATCGCGAAGAAAACGCACATTTCGTCAAAGGATTGCGAAAAAAACGCGAATTTCAACAAATGATCGCGAAAAAAAACGCGAATTTCGCCAAATGATCGCGAAAAAAACACTAATTTCGTCAACGGATCGCGAAAAAAAAAAACGCAAATTTCGCCAAAGGATCGCGAAAAAACGCGTATTTCGCCAAAGGATCGTGAAAAAATGCGAATTTCGTCAAAGGATCGCGAAAAAAAACGCGAATTTCGTCAAAGAGAATATCTTTTCCCGCAACAGATCTATGAATTTCGCGATTTTATCCCGTGACCGATCGACTTCTTTTTTTTTTTTTTTTTTAATTAAAAAAACATTTTGCATAATTATTCTGAGTTGATGAATTATATTGCTTCAATGCTATTTTGTCATGTCTGTATTAGTATAATTCTTAAAATGGCACGTAAAATAACTAAATAACAGTAAGTTTTAAGGATTTTCCCCCTCCCTCCCAAACATTTCAACTCCCCTCCATTTATAAATGTTGGGAGGGAGGCTCCCCTCCTTGGCGAATTTGAATTTCAAGCCCTGTCCACGAATTTGTGGAAATCTGCATTTTAAGTGTTGATAATTTTGCCTCTTGTATTTTTCTGTCAACTTTCCATGCAATAAATTCGTAAACAAATCAAAAATAAATAAAAAGTCAACTTTCAATATATCCCCCTCCCTCCCTCCCCAATTATTGGATGAAGATGCAGTTCAAGTTTGTTTCAATATAGACAATAATGCTCCACTTAGTCATCAGATGACATACAGTGAAATTTGTGAAATGATGACTAAAGATGCATCTGATGATAGTAGTGATTATGATGACAAGAATGAGGAGGTAGAAAAAATGTCTAATGAACAAATGATATTTTACACTCAACAATTAATTCAAGGCATGGAACAAAGAAGTTATTTCCATGAACAACAAATAATGTCCTTATATAAAATTTAAGACCAGCTTGTAAAAGAAAAACGTTACAAGCAGCCAACTTTAAAAGGATTTTTCCAAAAAACTAATTCCCAAGCATCTGCATTTGAACCCCAAAACTAAATTTTATTTTTGATCTTGTTCATTTGTAAGTTTTATTATAATTTAAAATTATTACTTAACTTTTTTTTTTTTTTGTAAATAAAAATTAATTAAACTTTTCCTTAATTGGGTTTTATTGAATTAATTCAACAAATGTGTAATACAGTATTTTTGATATTATTTATGCTAACCTGTATTTCATATTTATGTACATTAGAAAACATTTGTAATACAGTATAGGATCTATTATCCGGCATCCCGATATCCGGAACGCTCTAAAAACCGGAACGTTAAACGATCTGAAACCGAAACTTAGTGAAAACTTTCATTTCATAAAAATTTGCAGTTTTTTTTTTTTCATATTTTATTGAAGAGTTAACATGCTTTATAAATCGATATTTTGAATATTTTAAACTTTTTCTCATACACCTCAAGGTACCGTAATATCCCATTAATCTCTCCTCCCCCCCCCCCTCCCTAATGCGGCAAAAAATCGTAAAGTAATCTGAGAGGCCGCTTACAGAGATTAAAAGTGGCTATTGAAATCTACCGCCTGTTGAAATCCGAAAATGTTTATAAGAATAGACCAAAACCTGCCCTGTTATTCAGATTTTTCTTTTTTTGTTAACCGAGATAATTAAAAAACAGAACTTAAAAAGCGTGCTCTCGTTGCGATCCCACTTATGACGAAAGTGGTGAACAGAAAATATATACAGAAAATATCCTGTGAAAAATAAGAATTGAATGTATGCAATCATCGGACATAAGTTCTCTTTTCGATCATTTTTATGACTTCGTATCGGTGTAACCTTTAGAAGTATGGGAAAACTAACTACATATTCTTAAATTTCGTATTTTTCTGTTTCAAACGCTAAAATCCATTATAAAAATTTTTAATTTTAACCTTTTGAAAAAAAATATTTTCGAAACATCACTTAGAATTTGAATGTGTTTTCCACGATCGAAAATGTGTTGGCAAGCTCCGACCTTTGACGTCATCTAAAGGTGCACCCACAATTCGGCCAATTAGGAGAAAGAGAGAAACGTTCGTTTTACCGTGATCAGCTGCGTCCATCGAACAGAAGAAAAGCAGATATTCGGAATCAGATAAGGCAGAAAGGTGATACGGTGCTTCGCGTGATTTTTTTGGAAAGAGAGAGGGGGGGGGGGGGGCTTTCATGGGATTTTTTTTTAAATATCAAATTTGTTTACAAAATAGGGGAGGGTGGGTTAATGGAATATTACAGTAATTATGCATTTCTTTATCTCACGAATTTGCAGAAATCTGCATTTTAAGTGTTGATAATTTTGCCTCTTGTATTTTTCTGTCCGTTTTTCATGCAATAAATTTGTAAACAAAACAAAAATAAATAAAAAGTCAACTTTCAGTATATTCCCCAATTATTGGATGAAGATGCAGTTCAAGTTTGTTTCAATATAGACAATAATGCTCCACTTAGTCATCAGATGACATACAGTAAAATTTGTGAAATGATGACTAACAAGGAAGGTCTCCATACGGGCATACTCAGAAAAATCTGAAAAAATTACAGAATGTTCTTCTCATATGGATATATATGTTTATGAAAAAAATTTTGGCGGAACCCCGATACAGCGTCCGTAAAAAAATAACGAAATTTTCGTTTATTTGGCGATTTATCACCGGTTGGCGATGAAAAAAAAAAAACGGTTTTATGTAGGAAAAAACTTTTTATATTGAATTTGTTTATATAAGTTTAATTTAAATAACTTTAGTTTTGTCATTTTTAGCTTGTTTTAACTATAGTTTGTCATACATATATATTTAGGTGCATTTATAATAAAATTTAAATATCATATTTTACTATTTAAAACAAAATTTAAATTGATTTAAATTGTTTCAAGCTCAAAAATAAGGCAGATAGAACACTGTCAATTTGATTTTGTTGCTATGGAAACGATTTCGTCTTCGATATGGACATGTATGGCAATCAAATGTCAACTGTCTGTAACGTAAAATAGATATTTGCAACTTTCAAAGCATAGAAAATATTTTTAGGGATAAAATTAAATAACTACAGTAACAAGCAACATATATATAATGTAAAAAAATATATAATAACCTCTTTCATTAAGTTTAAATTCATTAAAAACCGTGCATTCTCAAAAACAATTAATAAACAATTTTCAGATGCATTAAAATCGTTTGCTTTGCTTTTGGCGTGGAAAAATCCTGCTCGCCAAATCGCGTGTCACTTTCGTATTTTCGTGCCAAATATTCGAAAGTATTTTATTTTTTACAGACTTTCTACTGAAATTCCGCCGTTAAATTTCACTGATCCCTTATTATATACATGAGTAGTTTCTCTAGCATTTTTTTCAACATATTCTGAGTATGCCCTGCAAGGAGACCTTCCTTGTAAGATGCATCTGATGATAGGCAAGATGATGATGACAAGAATGAGGAGGTAGAAAAAATATCTAATGAACAAATGATATTTTACACTCAACAATTAATTCAAGGTATGGTACAAAGAAGTTATTTCCATGAACAACAAATAATGTCCTTATATAAAATTCAAGACCAGCTTGTAAAAGAGAAACGTTACAAGCAGCCAACTTTAAAGGATTTTTCCAAAAAACTAATTCCCAAGCATCTGCACCTGAACCCCAAAACTAAATTTTATTTTTGATCTTGTTCATATGCGAGTTTTATTATAATTTAAAATTATTACTTAACTTTTTTTTTTTTTTTTTTTTTTTAAATAAAAATTAATGAAACTTTTCCTTAATTGTGTTTTATTGAATTAATTCAACAAATGTGTAATGTATTACACATGTATTACACTGTATACAGTATTTTTAATATTATTTATGCAGGGCTCCCAAATGGTCCCCCTTTTCCCCCCAAAGTCCCCTTTTTAAAAAAAGGTCCCCTTTAGTTCCCTTTTATGTCTTTTGGTCCCCCAAGTCCCCTTTTTGGTGACTGAAAAAATCACCGCAAAATAAAAAAAATTCTAAAAATCGCTAAAAGTTCAAAAATTGTAAGGGACAAAATTTGTTTCAGTGGACTAAAGTGTTGTAACTGGAATCCTTCCACGAATGTTAAAAAATCACCATGGAATATGGACAAATTTTAAGAAACTCATTAAGAAATCTCATTAAAATCCTAAAAATTAAACTATCACAGAACACAAAAAGTTACTATGTTAAGCTACTGCTTTACCAGTCTTCAAAGACAGACCTTTGTGTGATGCCAAAAAAAAAAAAAAAAAAAAAAAAAAAAAAAAAAAAAAGAAGAAAAAAATAGAACGTGTCAAATGGAGAGAAGCATTGAATTAGGAGGAGACGAAAGATTTAAAAAAAAAAAAAAAAAAAAAAAAAAAAAAAAAAAAATGAATTTAAAGCTCACAACTCTGAATCATTTAAAAGGAAATGGTTAGAGTAAAATGCTTTGTTGCATATTTTTAATTATTGGAATGCAATTCCTTTCAAACAAGATGACATAACTCTACAGAAAACTTTCAGTTGAATCAAGAATTAAAATATTTTTTCCTTTCTCTTTATTTTTCACACCATTTAAAATTGCTTAATAGTGTAATTTATAACTGAAAACAATACTACAATACATATTTAAACATCCAAATTATCATAACATGTTTCTTTGGTTTAAAGATATTCTTTCCTTCGAAGAGAAAGCTAAAAATTTTCTGTACTATTACCCAGGGCCGGTGCACACATAGGTTAAACGGGGCAACTGCCCAGGACACCACATCTAAAGAATTTGAAATAACGTTTCCTTGGTATATTTTTTTATCTACATTTGTTTTGAAATGTTTTTTCATGATAAAAAAAAAGTGAGTATTAACTTTATTTCTTACAAGCAAAGTTGATATAATTTTAGGGGAATGTATAGATTTGGTGAAAGTAACTGTGAACGTAAAAAATAAATATTTAAAGTATTGTAAATTATAGAAGATTTTTCAAAATCAAAAATAATTATGCATATCACATGTGAAATTAGTGGTATTTTGGTATATTTATTATCTATATTATATGAGGACGTGAGTTTCAAAACTCGCCTTATCAAAAATTTAAAAGATCGAGTGTTCTTTATAAATTTATTCTTGCATTGAAAAAAAACAAGTCTGCCAAAAAAAAAAAAAAAAAACTAGTTTTATCTTGTATTTCAGCTCTTGTAAAATCTTGATATACAATGAATGCTTATTACCTCATAAAAAGCAAAATCCTTTTTTATGTTCTTGGAAACAGTACAAAATTGTCAGAATTCTCCTATTTATCCTCCACAAGACAAAAGGTAGGGGAGACTTCTCTATTACTACCCACTTTCCATTATCAAGGATAGACTTGTCTTAGCTAGACCTGTTACTCACATGACCAATTTTTGAAACTGAATGTGAAAAAATTATCACAAAATGAAAAAAAAAAAAAAAAACTGCATAAATTTTTTTTAAAAATGCTGTACCAATTCTGGATAAATTGTATTCAAAATATGACAAAATTTATTAAACTGGTCTAAAATATTGAAACTGGATTCCTTTTACAAATTAAAAAATCGCATAAAAATTCGGAAATTGCTGTACAAATTCTGAATAAACTTCATTAAAAGGAGGACAACATTTACTATATTGGGCTAAAACATTGAAACCAGATTCCTTTTACTAATGTGGAAAAAATCGTTGCAGAGCACACATATATACGTACAAAGAAGAAAAAAAAAAGTCTAAAATTCGTTAAAAATTGAAATCTGACGATGCAATCATATAAGGACAAAATTTATTACATTAGGGCTAAAAGTTTGAAACTGAATTTCTTTTATGAATGTCAAAAAATATTGCCGCAAAATGCAAAAAAAAAAAAAAAAAAAAAAAAAAAAAAAAAAAAAAAGCTGAAATTCGCATTAAAAATTTGTGAAAGATTTTTAAAATGTTGTACAAATTTCGAATAAACTTTATTGAAAAGAGGAAAAAAATTATTACATTAGGCTAAAAAATAAAAATTTCATAAAAAAATTTAATAAAAAAAAAAAAAAAAATCCAAAAACCAACTTAGATATACAGGTGGTATCTTCCTGCCAAATCTTGTAGCTCTACATGCAACAATCTGTTTAGTACACAAACTTTTACCTTTATTATTATAGATGTCGTTTTGTTTTCAATTTTGATGGAGAAGCATATTATATCCAATCTATTAAAGGAACTCTTAATTACAATGTCTTACATGAACATATGAGTCTTATATGAGTTATATGAGCATTGGTAGTACTCATATTATGCAGAAATGATTGATAAACATGCTGGTGCAGACAGTTTTTAAATCGAAGAATCCTTTTAAGAGATATTCAATGTTAAAGTTGGTTTCAGTGTTAAAATTGGTCAAAATCATTCCATTAAAAAAGTTTTATAGCTGGACAAAAGCTATGCATATGAATTTAATCCTTTTTTCTAAGGATATATATTACAAGCCTGTGGTATGCAGACTGCATTTATTTTATTTTATTTCTATACTGATTTTTTATTTAAATTTTCATTATTTTAATGGGTATTTTTATTCACATTTAGAAAAAGTTATTATTTTAAATTGTTGCCAATTGTAAAATCAACACAAAAAGTACTATTTCCTTTTAATTAAAAATGTATTTGCATGTGACTATTAAAAAGAGAATGAAAACTTTAGAATAAGAATTTAAAGATCATGTTTTAAAAGAAGAAAATTTTTAAAATTTCGTCACAAAAATTGTATTTACACGAGAATATTAAAAAAGAAAGTTTTAAAAATTAACTTTAATACAGTAAACTCTCTGTAAGGCGGACTCTGTGTAAGACGGAAATCTGTCTAACTCGGAAAGATTTTCAAGTTCCTGCGAATCCATAAACATAGAGTAAAACTTGTCTAAGGCGGAATATTGTCTACTACGGAAAATTTTCTTGGTCCCGATCGATTCTGCCTTAGACAGAGTTTACTGTATGTGCTAATTAAAAGCAGTAAATAGGAGAAATTACATCACATTTAAAATGCACATATAATAATATTTCCAAACAGTTTAAATTAAAAAATATATTTACATGAGATTTATTTAGTATTTTGTGGTAGTCTTTTTTAACTATTATTGTCAATTCTAAGACAGCGCAAATAATAATTCTTCCTTTCAAACAACAAATGTATTTTCACGTGAATGTTAAAGAGAGAAATAAAATTTTGGTGAAAATTACGTCAGATTTAAAACAATATATTTAAAATGTGTTATTTAAGACAATTTTCTTATAACATTGTTAAAAAAAATTCCAAAAGTCAATGACTCTGTTAGATTTGTTCATTTTATATAGGCTGCTTTTCAAATGCTGCTTACTGATCTTATTTAATCACTTGCGAAAACAGCCATTAAATGTCTGAACAGTAGCTGATTATACCTTAAAATCACTCAGTGAAATGGAAATGAATGGAAAACTGTTTACAGTGAGATCATCACTGGTTGTTTAATTATTATTCAAATCTTCCATAATCTTTTTAAAGTGGATCAAATTAGCGTGCTTTTAGAGTCTGCAGTGTCTGAATGGGATTTGTCGAGCGTAGCTCGTAGGGGGCAGAGTCCCCTAGTTTATCAGAAGAAAGTATTGGAATCATGAAAATAATTTTCATTTTTTGATTGATTTACATATTTGGTTGACCTAAATACAATTTGACTGTTTTTTTTTTTTTTTTTTTTTTTTTTTTTTTTTAATCTTTCCCTATTTGTGATACAAAATCTGTAGCTACTCTATCTCAAAACTAAAGCACGGAATTTCATCAAATTCCATATTTAATTAGGCTTCAGCACACATAGGTGCTGATTAGGTTTTTGTACATATGGCCCAACAGATGGCATTGCTATGTTATATTTTTCACAATTTACATGATAATTATACCTTAGCATCGTTAGGGTGAAATTCCATCAAACTTCACATTCATTTAATCCTTGACATAAAATGGTACTGATTAGATTTTGGTGTATTTCATGACAGGTAGCAGGGACTACTGGGTTACAATTTTAATGATTTCTGTGAAAGCCAGATTGCGGCATGTTTGGGATTAAATTTCACCAGATTTGATATGTAAGATTATTATGAATAACTGATGATTCAATATTGGTTTTTCTCACTCCCCACAGGGCTTTGCCATACTAGGCTTTTTCCAATGAACATTATAGCTTATCCTAGCTTCTGTTGTGTAGAAAGAAACTAAATTTTATGTTTGAGGAAAATAATTAATAATATATATATTAATCTAATTTTAATATTCAACAGAAATCGCTATTATGCTGTGCTCTTTTTACTCACTGATCACTGTTATTTTTTACCTTTAAAAAGAAATATCAAGATGAATGCTGAAATATTGAATACTTTCTATATTCTTGCAGTTTGATATTTAAATGTGTTTCTATAAAACTGTGTACATGGTTATCTTTATAATATGTCATTAAACAATCTAACATATTTTCTGGGGTAATTTTAAAAATTTACTTGCATATTTAGGAAAATTAGTGCAATGTTTTTACTCATAATCCTTTTTTAGTCTCCTTTTTTAATAAAAATGGTCCTCGAAGCACCCTTTTTAAATAAAAATGGTCCCCCAAAGTCCCCTTTTTAAATAAAAATGGTCCTCCAAAGTCCCCTTTTTAAATAAAAATGGTCCCCTTTCCCCCTTTTTGAGGACTAAAATGTGTTGGGAGCCCTGTTTATGCTTACCTTATTTCATATTTATGTACATTAGAAAATATTTGTGGTAGTGTTCCGAATTACGGAAAAACCCCTTATCCGGAATGCCCCAGGTCCCAAGGATTTCGGATAACGGATCCTATACTGTACTTTATATTATAGCCAGAGTTGGGCAGTATCGAAAATACATATATTTGAAATACATTTGTATTTTGTATTCTAAACTGACGAAACAAATGTATTTTGGAATGCATTTTCAAAATATTTTGTATTTTCAAAATACTCAAAATACATTTTTCCATATTTCAAACTGTCATGTTTAAGCCACACATTAGAGATTTGCAAAAGGTACACATACTCTCACATGCCAGTCTGTTTTGAATAGTCTTCAAATTAGTTTCTAAGTTTATATAAACACGCTTAACATTTGATACAATGTACGATAAGCATACTGAGGAGTCTGATATTTACTTCTGCAGAAGCGTTTTAGTTGAGTAGTTACAAAAATAGTTTTTATATTTCAAAACATTCAATGGGAATTACAAAAAAAGTTGTGTGATATGGACAGGAAAAATTATTCATTGCTTTGCTACCTATTTAAAATACATTTGAAATGTATAGCAGTTATTTATCACAGAGGCTTGTGAAAAAATGGATAGTACTGCTATAAATGCTTTCAATAAAAATTTACCTAGAAAATTAATTATGATAATACACAGTGTGACTCTTAGACATGAAATATATTTAAATAATGTCTGTGAATGATAATAAAAAAATTAAGGGAGCATACCAGTTATATAAAACAAGATGTTTGATTATTAAACTTTTGAAGGATAAAACAAGTTTCAAAACCCATTTAAAGGGAAGATTTTAGTTTTATACTATTATCTATCTATTTTAACATTTTTCTGAGTTTCTTAGTATTTATCCAATCGAGGTTCTGGTATGATGTCATACCTTTGATTAACTTTAATATAAAAGAAGTTCAATTTATTCTTATAGTATGTAAGATGTAAAAGTTCATTAACTGTATTTACTATTTAAGTATATTAAATACTAGATTTTTAAGTACACACCTGGCATTATTAGAATTAAAGCATTTATACCTTGGCTTTTAACCCTTTAACCGGCTCGGCTGGCGCAAATTTTCCCATTTCTAGGAATAATGTTAAAATGCCTGTAGACAAAAATATTTTAAACAGAATTCTATTTTGAACCCTACATAGAAAGAAGTGATAGCATCAAACTGTGATTTAAAAAATATATAGCATGGAATTTACAAGCATTCTTATAAAAATATTGAAAAACCCTCGGACGGTGAAAGGGTTAATTCAAAACATTTTGACATTTCATCTTTTATTTTACATACAGTGTCTAATCCTGGCTTAGAACATTCTACCTGGTGCACAGAACATAGGTGAAAATAATTTTTAATTAAAATCTCTAATTTTTTTTAGGTTTAACTTTATTTTAATATTTCCTACTACAAAACGCCGATTATCCGAACAAGTCTGGACCTGCCATAGTTCGGATAAGCAAAAGTTCAGATAATTGGACAGACAATTTAAGGGATGTTCCTGACTATACTCAGACCTTCACACTTTATACAGGCTTAGGACTGGCGGCACCAGTTAGTGCTGGTGTGTTTAAAAATTGTTTTTATTTTTTTTTAATCTTTTTTTTTTTTTTTTCGTTACTTTTTATCATTTTCTGAACTTCAGAGATTGTAATTTAAACAAAAAAGCTTTTGAATGTTGCTTGCTTCAAAGAATACATTCTTTTCAATGCTGCCATATCTCGAATTCTTCTTAAATACGTTAGTTGAATAGGACCAGCATTCATCTGCCATCCTAGCCATATCATGGCTGTTTCCAAACATTCAAAAGCTTCGTAATGTGATGGACCTGGGTCCTTTTCAGAGCATTCGTTTTCACTTTCGTCAATTTCTTTTTCATCTTGAATCTCATCCACAATCTCATCATCATTTAACATATAATATTCAGTCATGTTACGTCACTATTTAACCACTCCTTAATTTTGATTTCTTCATAGCTTAGGATACTTCCGGTCTGCTTTATTGTTTTACATTCCTCATTTTGGGCTCTTCTAAATATGAAGGGGAAAAAATGAGAGAAATAGGGTATTTGGATAATTGGAAGTTCGGTTAAAAAAATTTTTTTTGTGATAAATAGGCTGTTTAGATAATTGGAAGTTTGGTTTAAAAAATTTTTGAGAGAAATAAGCTGTTCGATTAATTGGAGTTCCGATAATTGGCGCTCTACTGTATCTTCATAAAAAAGCAATTTTATATGAAAAATATCTACCCTGAAAAATATCCTACCCTAAGTATCTACATCTAACCCTGACTTAGAATATAATAAGAAATCAATGAACATAATATTATAATATGAAAAATATTCCACCTTAAATATCTACATCTAACCTTGACTTAGAACATACTGCTTGGTGTACAGAACATAGGTGAAAATAATTTTTATTTAAAAACTCTAATGTCTTCTTTAGGTTTAACTGTTATTTTAAGATTTCCCACTCGCTACACCAAAAAGCAATTTTATATAAAAAATATCAATTATGTATTCAAATAAAATTTTGAAATTTATTATAAACAATACTATTAGTCACACGCTAAATATTAATAAGCTAAAGAGATCAACAAAGAGTTCACTAATTACTATTCTGATTATTTCAGTGTTAGTTCAATTGTACATCTGTTAAATTTGTGTTTTATTTATTTGTTTAATCTTTAATGAAATTTTAATTTCGTTGTCGATCATTAGCGTGAAACAAATGCTGAGCTTATTTACATTGTTTTAAGGGCAAATGGGTTAATCTTCCACAATCAGACTACATGCTGTGACTCAAGGTGTAATTTTTTTTAAGCATAACAAATTCGTAAATTGAAATAGTTTTTAAACGAATTTTATTTGAAAGAAATTTTTTGATTCAACAGTGTAAAACTTGAAATTGTATATGATGTTTATTGATAAAAAGAGAAGTTTATTACTCAGATTGTTGCCATCGTCAATATGACATCAGTGTTACTCACAGATATGTTTTGTAATATAGACCAGCTATCTAACTCAGATTAAAGAAGACTCATATACTGTGTGGTGTACAGGACATAAACGGAAATAATTTTTAATTGTAAAGTGATAGATTTTTTACATTTAGTATAGTTTCCCAGATTGTCAACCAATTGCACTAAAAGTATTTTTGATACTTTCTTATGAGCCACATGCCAAAAGGGAATCGCAAAAGATTTTATCATTTATAGCAAACTTTGGTACTTCTTAGTTATCCCATTGACCAAATTACTGTAGCCAAATTGTAAGATTAATTGCCAGTAATGGTTGCCATTAATTAATTAATTGTAAGATTAAATGCCAATAATGGCCAATAAAACCATTAATTTGACGTTTTATTTGTATTTTTATAATTGTTTTACTAATTTATTTGTTCTTTCGTTATTTAAAATAAAAAATTATGTCAGTGTGTATAATTTGGCGAGTGGTCTGGCCATTTATATAATTTGGCGAAATTGGTCGACGGGATAACTAAGAAGTACCCAAACTTTTTTATTTCGATTATTTCAGTATTTAAGTGCATAGTTCAATTACATGTCTGTTAAATTCGAGTTTTATTTATTTGTGATAATTTAATTTACTTTAGCAATTTATTTACGGGATTGATAGCACATGGAAACAAACAAGTGCTGAATTGCTTCATTGTTTTAAGTGCAAATTGGTTAATCTTCTCATAATTGGGTCACACAATTATTTTTGAGATGGGTTTTAAAAAATTAACGTTTGATTTTTTTTTTTTTTTTTAATCTATGAAGCTTGGTAAATTGAGATACAGTTTTTAAAGAAATCACACTTGAAAGTACTTTTTTTTCTGTTCGACAGTGTAAAAATTAAAATTGTGCTGTATTTAGAAGTTACAAAATTTTCCTTTTTTTAAGGTCGTTATCACTACTATAGATATGACATTTGATTTGTTATGCAGGGAGATCTTTTTTTGCTTTATAATATAGATTGTTTATGAAATAAATAGCACAGTGATGATATAAATTAGCTGAGCAAGTTTTTCAGGCCCAAAACTGCATTTTGATTCTTTTCAAAGTTTCAATTGAAAACGAAAATTGAACATTTCAGAAGGAAATTTTAACCCATTAATGTAGTATATAATATGTATATAAATACGTTTAACTCAGTTAATCACAAAGACAATAATTCTGTGTATGTGGGTAAATGCATGTGTTTGTTTAAAATAGAATCAAAAATATTATTAAATCTTTATTTTGTATAGTTTTATAACTAATAACCAAAGACATTGATTCATTATTAACTCATTTAGTTATTTACATATTAAAAGTTTAAAAACTGTAATGTTCATTGTACAGTAATGCATCATTTCAACTTGTTTAGTATTTGGCTTTTAAGTTAATTAAAAAATATATCAAGAAACTATTTTTTAAGGTATTGGGGTTTATCCATTCCTTGAAAAAAAAAATAACTATCCATTTCTAATTTAAAATTATTATTATTTCTGTAAGAATTTACAAACATAGTATTTATATATTTAAATACAGTTTTATAATATAAAAAATGAAGATCATTGGAGATATGCTGGGCTGTGAAGATAGCTTGCCATACACTCAGAGTTGGCTAAGAAATTTTTGTGAACTAGTTACTCATTTGAAATTTGTTGCCCAAGTTGAAAGAACATTTTCAAATTTATCTTTTATTCATTCTGACACTAAACAAATTTTCTCTTGAAACTTCCATAAAACTTTTATTTTGGTTTGCAATGTTAAAAAAAAGAAAAGACTGATGCAGTAATATTGTGCTCTGTTTGACTTTGAAATATGTCTTTCTGTCGATATTTTACTTTAATAAAATAAAAATGTAAATTTGTCGTTTTATTTTTATGGTTATGTCATTTATTATTAATTAATTAATTATAAATACTTTTAAGTTAAAAGTCTTAAAAAAAAATTCATTAAGGTGCAAAGTGTAGAGGGTTAAAATTTAAATATATAGTGCCATTCTAATTTTATTTTTCCACTCTTCCTCATTTTTTCCTATTTTTGCAACTTTTTTTCTCTTTTTGCCTGGTTTTTTCCATTTTTTGTTACTGTCCTGGCAAAATGCATTTTTGCCGGCAAAAAGAAATATACTGCATACATAAGAAATAAGATATATCAGGCACCGGATAGATTTCACTATCATATCAAATTGGATAGGTTGGGAGCTAAGGTATAAACTGTTCTGACAAACTATAATAAAATATACATATGTGCATCCTATTTGGATATACCATTCCCGTTCCTATCTTTTATCGAAGTGAAGTTCTGTATCTGATTTTCATAATATTTGCGAATGGTGTCTGTTTAACTTTTATTTTTCTGATATATATATATATTTTACCTACTTTATTTTATTCCTAATTGATTATGTTCTTAATTACAGATGATTGGAAAAGAACTACACATCCTTTTAAAAAATTGGATTTTGGGAAGTGGGAATTGGTCATTCCTCCTAATCCTGATGGATCTTGTCCCATACCTCATAACAGCAATATCAAGGTTTGTATTTAGATTTTTAAGCATAACAAAATAATCTTAAAGTATTTTAAATTACATAGACACAATTTGTACTTAATAAGCTCTTTTAACTGCTTTACTTGGGCAAATTGTGAATAGAGTAAATTGTATTCCACAATGGTTAAATATCTAATGGAAAAGTAACATGTAATAAAGAAAATAAGTTACTTTCAAATTATAATCGCTGAAGACTTCGTCTCCACAAAATTTAATGATTTTTTTAAGAACAAACAACAAAGAAAAAAAAATCCTAATTAAAAAATAAAAATATTTACAGTGAAATACTGTATTAATTAATATATTTATATTTATCTTAAGGTTAACATATAATATATAATTATTACATGTCTTACCTTTGTGGGTGTCATTTTCTTTAGATTAAATCACAGTAACTGTAGTCAATGCCTCTAAAAAAACTAATAACTCCGAACGACATTGACAACGTTCAGTAATCTAACTCGCCACTTTCCTTTTCTCAGTAAAACATTGCAATAGTTACAAAAAATTTTCAGTTTTCATTTTAATAGTAAATAGTAATAATAAGAGACATGAAAAAGCTGGTTAATATAGCCAAGAGTTCGGATTTAAAAGAAGAATAATAAAAGTTTTCTTTTATGCTCTTTCATTTCCAAGTGAGATTGTAAAGAAAGGAAAATTACCGATTTCTTCCAGTAAATGTTCTATCATTTTTTTATTGTTATAAAACTCATCATTTCATCAATGTTAAGTTATAATTTGTTTTAGTAATACTAGATGTTGTTAAGTATTTTGTAAATAGCTAATTGTAATTAATCATTCAAATATTGTTGTCAAAAATTTGTTGTTCCGAGTGGATCGTATTAAGCTGCATCTACTGTATATCATAATTAAAGGGACGTACCCTTTGGACTAATATTTTTGTTTCAGCATTTTATATCTTTTTGACATATTATTAAATGGTCTTATAAGGAAAAATATTTAATAATAAAATGCAATTCTTGCCATAAAATTTGAAAAAAAAAAAATCTTAAAAAGTTGTCTTTACATTTCTTAATCATTTATATTACTGAAAAATTTACCCTGAATTTTATCAAATGCACCTCAAAGATCATCCATAAGAAATAATGAGTCAATTGAAAAGTATATTTTCAAGTTTTAGCATTTTGATCATATTAAATATACTGAAAAAATCCAAACTGGGAAAAATGTATTTAAAGATTGCAACTCTGAATCATTTTATTTTTAAAGGATATAGATACAGTAAAGAGCCTTTTTTTATTTATTTTTAATTATCTTATCTCTATGACAGTTTGAGAGAATACGTCAGAATTTGTTTTAAGCAAAAAATTAGAAAATCGATGGTTTTGTAAATTTTCACAAAAAGGAAGAGTACTTGAGTTCTCTTAATAAAATTTCTATGTAAAAATAGTAACATCTTGAATTATAGAATTTTCTACTGTTACTTTAAATCAGTGTATTAATTTTGTTTTCTCTTATAGCTTGTAATTTTAACTCCATCTGGTAAAATGGAAGATCGTTTGTCACCATGGGCAACTTACGTTGTGCAACCTAAAGATTCAGTAGTTTATGACCAAAGGTTTTGGAATCCACCTTCAAATGAGGTGGGTGAGTATACCTTACTGGTATATTTCTTTTTGTGTGTTATATTTAATAAGATTTGTGGTTCTTTTCTCTTTTTTTATGATTTTAATTGCTTTAATATTGAATTATCTTTCAATTTAAACTTTCCGACTCTCTACTTGACATATAATTTACTATGACCATTTCAAAGATTTTCAGAAAAATCATATATATATATTTTTATTTGATTTCAACAATGCTAAAAGTTTTTGAAGCTAAAAAATAACAATGCTGAAAAAAATTATGAATTTATTAATGTTATACATTGTATTGTGTTTGTAGAGAAATTTATAGCTTTTAAACTATCAAGCCTCTTAGATGTAAATTTCCAACTGGGCGAAAAATATCCGGACCAGGATTCGAACCAGGGACCTCCTGGCTAAAGCCACCAGTGCTCTGCCATCTGAGCTATCCCGGACAAATCTGGTGGAACTTTTCACCCAGCTAACCTTAATGATAGTATCTAGTATCAAGCATCTGTTCTTGAACTATCAAATTAATTTTTACAAATTTGATATTGTATAATTTGCTTTGACTGTGTGTATGTCATATTTTTAGAGAACTAGCAGACTCTGTCCCCTACGAGCTTTTCTCGTCAATGCTTTAATTTGTTCGGCTTAAAAGAGATCATGGAACATTGAATTATAATTAAAAAACCAGTGGCGATATACCTGAAAAATGGGTTTCCATTTATTTCTCTTTTAATGAAGGATTTTAAGGCAAAAAAAGCTGCTGTGAATTGCTGTTTTCATGTTTGATTAAATAAGATTAGTTAAACGTCTGAAAATCAGCTAATATAAAATGAACTAGGTCAACAGAGTCTTTGCTTCCAGGTATTTTTTAACACAGCTATAAGAAAATGATTTTAAATCACACGTAATTTTAACAAAACTTTTATTTTTGTAATATTCACCTAGAAATATTCTAATTGTTAGAAATGAAATATTATTATTTCCGCTGTCTTTGGCAACAGTAGTTAAAAAGATTATCTTGAAATATGAAATAAATCTCACGTGTACATATAAATATTTTAATTTAAACTGTTTGGCAATATTATTTGGCTATTTGAAATAGGACGTAATTCCACCCGCATTTACTGCTTTTCTCACATATTAAATAATTGTTTTATAGTTTTTTTTTCATTTTAAATATTCACGTGTATTAACAATTTTTATGACGTAATTTTTAATATTTTCCTGCTTTTAACACATAATCATTTAATTTTAATTTCATAGGTTTTATTTCTGTTTATAAATTTTCAGTTTAAAAAAAAAATATTATTTGAGGTTTTGGGGAGTTTTTACAATTTTGGCAACAATTTAAAATAATAACCTTTTCTAAAATATGTAAAAAATATCTCTGGAAATGCTGAAAATTTGAATTTAAAATGGAAATAAACCCTCAAAAAATTAGTCAAAATGCAGTCTGCACACTGGGAATTTATAATGTATAAAATGATCTGAAAATGATTAAATTCCTGTGTATAGTTTTTGTTCCTATAAAACTTTTTTAATGGAATGATTTTGACCAACTTTAACATTAAATATCTCTTAAAATAATTCTTCGATTTGAAAACTGTCTGCATCAGCATGTTTATCAAACATTTCTCTGTAATACCATCGATTTTCATATTTTTGTATGCAGTAGTTTTCTTAATATTAACGAAGAAAGATACCAGGTCACAAAACATTCAAAACCGGTGGCGGTGACAGGGTTAGTTACTTTTTTTTAGAATAGAGAGATTTTTAGAAAAATTCCAAATGGGTGATCTTGGAACATCCAAATTCCATCTGTTATGGATTTTCTGTATTAGCTCTGTTTTTCCATTCTCCATCACATACATTACTATGGAAAATGGACTTGTCTCTTGACCTCCAATGACAGTCAGATGTAATCATGTTTTGCCTTAAAATTTTTACCCATGCATTGTAGGAATGATCCCTGGGAGGGGGGAATGTCCAGAGCAGCAGTCAAACATGTCAAACTATCTTTGACTGCAATGCTCTAACCATCCCAGTTGGAATTGAATGAAATTTTCTTGTAAGATTTCATCAATTTATGATTGAAATGTTATGAAATAACATTTTCTAAACGTTCAATGATCAATTAAATCTAAAATTATTCCAATTAAAGTCATAATTAATTATTGTACTGATTTCTTTGAATTTTAAAATAATATTTATTTTAACAATCTTCTCCTATTTCACGATCTTTAATTTTAAATAAACAATAATTTCTCCTCTAAATATTTTATCTATGATAAAATACATCTATAACAAATATTTCAATTCTTTAATTTTAAATCTATTATTTTTATTCAATTTCCCATAATTTACATAAAAAAATAATTAAATCTCATTTAATTAATTTTTTTTCTTTTTTTTGCGTGATGATGTTAAAATCTTGATGAACAAGTACATTGTTTGATCTATTTATTGTTTATAAAACTAGGGGGCTCTGCCCCCTACGAGCTATGCTCACCAACCCCCGTTCAGACACCGCAGTCTCTAAAAGCACGCTAGTTTGATCAGCTTTAGAAAGGTTTCGGAAGATTGAATAATAATTTAAACAAGTAATATAATTTTTTTTTTGAAGTCAGTTCCTACTTAGGTTATCAAAGAAAAATTTAATATAATCCTTTAAGCTAATATTGTTTTTTGTTGCATTAAAATATTTCAATTTGTTGATTTTCTATAAGCAAGTAAACCCTATTGTTTGAAAATGGAAGTCTATGGGAATTTGGCGAAATATTAGAGATATCGCCAAGTTGGCTTCACTTTTGCGACTCATTTGGTCACCAATTTGGCGATATATCGGCATGTTGGCGACATAACAGGGTCCCCCCTATGGTAACGCCCCTTATAGGTATGCAGATGCATTAAATGTTGTTCAATAACCAATGGCCATCATTTTTTCTCCCATATAAAACTAAAATTAATTAAAATTTAATTAATGAATTAATACCTGAAAAAACTGTATTGTCATCCACTACAAGATAAAAAAAAAAATGCATTTGAACTTGAGTGAGTGAATAATAAGTATTTTATTAATGATTGAAAATTTAAACAAGATATATATAGAGAGAGTGTGAACTAATAGTTGGAATTGAAAAAATAGTGGTAATCTCCCTATAAACGGGTTTCTATTCATTTCTCTTTGATTGAGGAATTTTAAGGCCAAATCAGCTGCTGTTAAAAGATACAATGGCTGTTTATGTCTTTGATTAAATAAAATCACTTAAACATTTCAAAATATGCTAATATAAAATGAATTAAGTAAACAGAGTCTTTGTCTTCCGGTATTTTTTAACAAAGCGAAAAAAAAGAAAGTTCTTTTAAATAATACATTTTAAAAGTTTATCGTTTTTAATCTGATGTAATTTTCACCAAACTTTTCTTTCGCCTTTTAACATTCATTTGAAAATACTTTTGTTAGAAATGAAATTTTTTTGCGCTGTCCTAACAAAAATAGTTGAAAAGATCTTCTCAAAATATCAAATAAATGTCTCGCGCAATTTTTAAATTTAAATCTCTTTTAAAATTCACGTGTAAATATAGTTTTTATGAAGTAATTTTCAATAAGTTCTTGCTTTTTATACCTAATTATTTAGTTCTATTAACACATATTGGACAATTGCACCATAAAATATAATAAATAAACACACAATCTTGCTCAATGGTGCACAAAGTATGAACTTTGATAAACTAACATTTAATATCTCTAATTTAGATTTTTTTTCTCTAATTAGATTTTAAATGTTAGTACATTAAAGTTCGTATTTTGTGCACCATTGAGCAAGACTGTGTGTTTATTTATTTAATTCTAATTTGAATGTTTTTTTTCTGTTTATAATAGTCACGTGTAAATAAATTTTTAATTTGAAGCAAACGTTATTGTTTGCGCTGTTTATACAGTTGGCAACAGTTTAAATTAATACCATTTTCTAAAATAAGTAAAAAATCTCTCTCGAAATGCTGAAAATTTGAATTTAATAGAAATAAAACCTCAAAAAATGAGTCAAATTAAAAAAAAAAATAACTGCAGTCTGCACACCGGGAAATTCTAATGTATAGAATGATCTAAAAATGATTAAATTCCCATGTATAGTTTTTGCTCCTATAAAACTTTTTTAATGGAATGATTTTGTCCAACTTTAGCATTAAATATCTCTTAAAATAATTCTTCGATTTGAAAACTGTCTACCTCAGCATGTTTATCAAACATTTCTCTATAATGCCACCGATTTTCATATTTTTGTATGCAATATTTTTCTTAATATTAACAAAGAAAGACCTCTGGTTACAAAAAATTCAAAACCGGCGGTGGTGACAGCATTAGTTACTTTTTTTTAGAATAGAGATATACATTTTCTTCAATGAATTTGTCTTTTTCAAAAATTTCATACTTTATTGCCAAAACAGAATCATATTCTGCAAATTAAATCTTTTTCTGTCATTGAATGTACTACCCAATTAAATTTTCAGTCAGTTTTTTGATTCATGATTGCAAATTCAAACGTTTAGCTAAATTTCTGTGGCATTGAACAGCAGCACATCTGATTTCCCGAATGACAGTTGTCATGAATTCGGTTGTAGCATCAGTATGCAATCTATAGAATTACACTTGAAATTAGATCAGTTTAAAAATCCATACCATGGAGGAAAATACACTTCTAGCAACTATCGATCTTAGTCAGTAGTTTAACCAAATTCTTTTTTTTTTTTTTTTTGTTCATCACTATGTCCTGGGAAGTCGATCTCTTGTAATAGTAAGCTAGGTTTGTTGTTTGTTGCTTTTTTTCCCTTTTTACATGGCAAAATGAAATTAGATCAGCAAAAATATTGCTTTTTTGATGAAAAATATCAAAATTATTAGATTACCTTGAAGTTGAAGACTGCTAGATGAAGAAGTGTGATGTGGGAAAATTAGATGTTTTCTGTCAGCAGGATCGTCCATAAGGCATTATAATTATACCAGCTTGCAGCTGATTCTGCTCAAATATACTAGCAAGATGCACTTGTAAATCTTCTATTTTAATAATTTGTTTTGTCCAGTGAAACATCACAAAATGGTCATATGGAGATCACTGAAGTGCATTTCATTTTTTCTATAGATTATAGAGTGTATAATATGTATCATTCATTTACAGAGACACAGAAAAGAATTTGGTTAAACTACAGACTAAGATTGATAGTTTGAGTTTTAGATTTCTTGAGTTTTATAAATATCAATAATGTCATTTTTAGTAATGGAAGCATGTTTCTGATAGATGGATTGTGATGAAGCAACTTGAATTTTATGTGATAGAGAGATAAAATAACTTAAATATTGAAGAAATTAACTATGTATATAAAAGAGTAAATAAGGTATCTGAAAATGCATGTGAATTTTTTTTTCTCTCACCAAGAGCACTATGAAAATGAAATGCTGCTTGAAGTATTAACCCATTTGTGCCTAAATTTTTGTTTTCTCAAATTTGTTGGTAAAATCACATTAAAATGTTGCAAAATGAACTGGAAAAATACTTTAAAAAAATCATGTTAAAACCTTTTTGTATTTATTTGATAAAATATAAACATACTAAATATGGAAATATACATAATATTTGTAAAAGTATAACATGCATAATTATATGTTTTGTCTAAATTTACATCAAATAAGCTTTTAAATTGTATATTATATACGATAATTAGTATTTTTAGGAATTACTAAAAAAATATAGCTATTTCTTTACAGAGACTAATAACATTATAGGTATTAGTAAAAATAAACTAAGAATAATCGTATTTGAGGCTTAAAAACAATTTGTTTCATAATCATCTTGAAAAGAACTTTATATAAATAACTGTCCCCTAAATGTCTAATAAAAATATGTACCTGTTTTTGCCTAGTGCCCTATATTTTGTATGTTACAAAAATGCATAAAAAATAGGCTTAGGAACATATAATTTCACAATTTGAAAAAATACGTATTTCAAAGAAATCAACAAGCTAAGATTATGGCTTATACATTTGGATAATTGGTGGAAAAACACAAATAAACTTACTTTTCACATATCGCCATTCGCCATCTTTAAAAATAAAAGATCTATAAACTCTGAAAAAAGTCTTCATTTTAAGCAAATAAATATCCATCTTATGCTGTCATCTTTTGGTAACAGATAAAGACATTTATAGATAATTATTTCATACAATTTTCATATTATAAAAAAGAAGAAAATTATACAAACTTATTAAAATTCGAAGCGTACCAAAACTGGGATGCTAGGCATAAATGGGTTAATGAATTTTCCTACGTAGCAAATCATACAGTTTTTATTTGATATATATGGAAATTAAAATTTTTTCATTGAAAGAAATTGCACTTTGGTTTAATATGTTATATTATTAATATATTTGATATATGTTTATTTGTAGAATTTCTGTGCATTTCCTATAATTTCTATTTAAAAAATTCAAAAATTACCATTAAATATATAATATTCTTAATTTTACTGACTTATTATATGTCTTAAAAAAGTTCTAAAATTTTAAAAATACAGTTGAACTTTATTTAACAGATCTCTTGATATTTATAAAATAATTTATAAAATAAAAATTTTGTTAAATGGTAATTCAATCAGTTAGCTTTTCCTGAAATAAAATATTTACATATCTTTCTTAGCTGTTTTAAATAGCGTTGGGTACTGAAAATAGTGGTAAAATTAAACATTTTTCTAAAATCCCTAAAAACCACATCATTAAATTTATCAGTGAGACTTTTAACCTCTCGCTGCGCAATCCGAGTTTTTCTCGGGCATGCATTTTTCCATCTAATTAATCCTCCTTGATTATTCCCACCAGTTATTTTTTCTTTTTTTGTAAATTTTTTCTTGTTTAATTGGAACATTTTCCAATTAAATTAGACAAAAATTTTTGTTTTGAAAAACCGGTGGCAAAAGAAGTATTTTAATTATTCTGAAGCTATTTTAATAAAAACAATTACGCAGCGAGAAGGTTAATATATGTTATATATATTTGACTTATATAAACAATTATGAATGATTGTGAAATTCACACCAAATTATTAAACTTCTTATAATTTGATGACTGACAAATAAAATAAAGATTTTTTTTTTTTTTTTTTTTTTTTTTTTAACAATATATATATATATATATATATATATATTTTACTTGAAAGCTGCTAGAACTTTGAAAATTTTGGTCTGGAAAAAAAAAAAAAAAAAAAAAATTAAATAAAAATTCACGTCTGTTCTTTAGACATTTTTTCCCATTTCATTTTTCTTAACAAACAAGGTTTCAAAGAAAAACTCATTAAAGTACAAATTCATTAAATAGACATTACACTGTATTGTTTCATATATATATATATATATTTTCTTTATGTGTATGATTCTCCAAGTTTTTTTTAATATCTGACTGTTTCTTATTGTTTATTTTTTCCTATCATTTAATTAGAAATATGTCTTCAAAAATAATAAACCAAAGAGACCCTCTCATTTAAGGATTTATGAGTGCCATGTGGGTGTATCTACGGAAGAATATGGTGTAGGCAGCTATCCTTATTTTAGTAAAAATATTATTCCTAGAATTAAAAATCAAGGTAATTTTATTTTAAATTACTTTGTCTTATTTTATTAGTCATTTAAAAAATTATATGTTAGAACACTATCTATATTTATTGACTTTGTTTTTGCATCTTATTTTGGCATTTAAAATTCAGTCAAACTCTGTTAATACAAGAAGCAACAGATTTATAAAATCCTCATAATTACTGTTACTCATAATATCCTTAAGATAATGAAAATCTTAAAAACACATTCATAATTCAAGTAATTACTGCTATTAATGACTCTAATTGTCACAATATTTATTTAACATAAAACGTTCTCTCTTACCTTTGTGATTGCATTTTCTGTAGATTTTTTTAGACAAAGTCACAGTACAAAATTCACAACCTCTAAAGAACTAGTAATTCCAAAGGCCAGTAATGTAACTAATAATTTCCCTCTTTTGTGGAAAAACTCAGCTGACATTACAATAGCCACAACAATTTTCGAGCTATTGATTTTACAAATCCTTTTCATTTTTACGGTGCAGTAAAAAACACGAAAAGGCAGGTTAATGCTGCCCAGAGTCTGGATTTAAAGGAAGAAACAAAGGTTTTCTTTTATTCTCCTTTCTTTCCGTTGCTCAGTTTCAAATTTTACAAAGTTCGGTATTTGAAATGTCCTAATATATTCCTTTACATTTTCTTTGGTGGGGGTCTCCCTGAAGGTTCAATTTATTTCTAGTAAAACTGATAAATTACTACATTGTGACAGACAGTTGTAATGCAGAAACATTATTGCTGACAGAGAACATTGTTAGATAAAAAAGGGGTTTATTTCCTAATTCTGTCCTACTTTTCACTAAAAATTCCATTGAAACAAACAGATGTTTTGCTCGTATTAGACATAATTCTGCTTTTTTAGCTAGTAAAAAGCGTGAAAGTCCAGCCAAAGTAGGAAAGTTTGCAATAATAAATACTACAGAAATAAGATTTGGTACATTTGTTCATTTACTGATGACTATATAAAAAGTTTTGATGGATAAGAGAGGAGGGCAAAAATGAGGTAGGGTCAGGTGGGGGAAAGTGGTCATAAAAACAACTTTTCTAACTTTCAGAGGATATAAACATAAGAATTTCTGTAATGTTTCCTAAAATTTTGGGTGTTATTTTACATCACATTACTCTAAAGTAGATCCATATCCATTTCAAATATATTTTTGGGGAATAACACCTTTTTATTTTTTCAGGCATGTTTTTATGACTACTTTACTCCAGGGAGTAGGATAAAGTGGTCATATTGAAAAAATATAATAAAAAAATTAATGATTAAGCAGTGAACTTTTATTATTTACAAACATTTTATTATAATTTAGCTGCCATTTTATTTTATTAAAGTGTAAATTTGTCATGTCCTTTATTTTTAAAATTTGGTTCTTTAAGGATTTTAATCAGATCTGATTTTTCAATTTCATCACTATCGTCTGAGTCTGGGTCAATAGCTTCTATATTTGGATTTTTAAGATGCTTTAAGGAAAATCCCCATTTTTATCAGCTATTTTCCCCAATAAATTGCTTTATTGATTTCTTCATTTCATATCTTAAATCCATACTTCTATCCATACCCATTCCAGACTCATCAACATTGAAAAATTTGTCAGGACTTTCTTGTGGTCCATTTTCTTGAGTAATACGAGCATATGTATTAGAAAAAGTAGTTACTGTATTAGTTGTTAAATTAGTTGCTGTAACTTTTGTAATGAATTTGGGTTTATGTTTAGTTAATTCATTTGTCCGTCATTTTGCATTATTTTTTCGATAATCAGATCCTGGTGATTTTCTTCCAAAAGGACTTTCTCTATTATTTAGATAGTTAAAATATGTGTAAATTAAGTTAGATATATCAGAACGATCAAATGGATATCCATATTGTAAAAGTAATTTTAAGTTCTTAGCAATACAAGATTCTTCTTCTAAAGTCATCCATGGTTTTCTTCACGGATCTTTATGCTGCAGCAGTATATATGGACTGCTCCTTTTCACATCTAACAATGTTAATTGAAAACTAGCATAGAGTAATTATTGTGATTCTTTTTCACATATGAGGCATGTTGAAACTACTAAAAATAGTTATGTTTTAAAAGTTCAGTAAAATATCAATCAATAAATAGCACGTTTCTGAACCTATTTAAAATCAAGCCTAACCTTTTTTAACCCCATATTACAAACTATTAAATAATAATTATTTACAGTTAGTTTTTAATAATTACTAGTATTTAATAAACATGCGTTGTATATAATGAATAATTTAACTTAGATCAACCATCTATAAGTTAAGCCTAGCCCTATGACCAGTTTACCGTATGTAACTAAAATTGTTATGAAATAAAATATGTCATAAGTATAACTTAGATATGAATGAAAATATGTTCTTGAGATATGTGTAAAGCTTTCTGCATTGTCAACTTAACAAAATTTAGGACAAACAAAATGCAGCCGAAAAGTTAATTCAAGAGTTAAAAGAACAAGTTGTAACAAAAACAGACAAAATGAATGCTCAGTGCCAGAAAGATGTTGCTACAAATGTTTTTTTTTTTTTGAGTGAGAAATTTTGATCATTGTTTGCTGAACCAAAAAAAAAAAAAAAAAAATATATACAGTGCGTCTCATAAATATAAAGACACTGATATTTTCGAAATAATATTTTAATAATTCAGTATGCAAAATTATATTTATGCATGTAACGAAAAGTATGTGCCAAGAAAGCATTTTACAGTAAATTGAATTAAATAATTTCAACTCAAAAATTGATAAATGTAAATAAATTTGCTGTCTCATAAATATAAAGACATTTTACATACTTTTGAATTACCGTCCAATAAATAATCCATTCTTATTAATGACAGAAAATATTATAGATGGCATGTTTTTTATTAAGTTGTATAACTATTTTGGCTTTATATCAAACCAACTTCGTTCTATTTCCTTTTTCAACCCAAGGACGTTTGATAATTGTCTTCCAGATGCATATACACTGTGAACGAGAGTACCATAAAGATTCTTAACTGGATTTAAATCAGGTTTACATGCGGACTACACCGTGACATGAACATTGCTATCGGCAAACCATTTTTTTGTGACTCTTGATGCATGAATCGATGCATTATCCTGATGGTACATATAATTCTGACCACTAAGAGTTTCAGCAATTGGCAACAACTGACTATCAAGCAGTTCGATATATTCTTTAGATGTCTGTTTACCTACCAGAAAAGCAATATCCGTAGTTCCATTAAAAGAGAAGGCACCCCACACCATAACAGATCTTCCCCCTTTCTGCCTACTGAAGAGGGTTCGAGATTAATGTCTTAAATTGTGCAAGTAGGAATTCCAACCATCTGTGCCATCCAAGTTAAATCTCTTTTCATCTGAAAAAATGTCTTGCATCCATTCATCCCTCCAGTGCATATGATCTTGAGCCCAGATTAACCTCTGTTTTTTGTGTTCTTTTTTCAGTAAAGAAAATCTGCACGTATGTCGGCATACAATGTTTTTTCTTTCTTTTATACGACGATGTACTGTATCCTTTGGGGCCATACCATAAACTCGTTGAGAAACTTATCGGAGTGACATTTTTTTGCGACGAAACAAGTCGCATGATCTTGTGATCGAGTCTTTCACTAGTTTTTCTCAGTCTGCCAGATCGTTTTCTCGAATATGAATTGTAAGTTTTGATAAAATTTTATAAAGTGCAGCTCTGATTCTCCTAGTTTTTTTTTTACATATTTGACAAACTCTTAAGCCATAAGCTTTAAATTAACGTATTTTACAAATTTCAGTGTTCCACGGCATCATTGCAATTGAAACAAGTCAAACAACTTTGCTTATTTGGGTAAGTTAAAGTGTATTTCTGCGCATGCGCATTAATTCTGTATGCGCACATTCGAAAAAAAATTGCATGTGAAGCAGTTTCAAGTTTGTCTTTATATTTATGAGACAGCATACTTTTTTTTAATTTTTATTATTCGAGATGAAATTATTTTACTTAAATTAAAAGCCCTATAAGAGATTCATTTCAGTGTTCTTAATATGAGGTATAAAATATCATTTATTTTAACTAAATTAATAAAATGTAATTTCAAAAACATCTGTGTCTTTATATTTATGAGACGCACTGTATATATATATTCAAATATCTATATTAATCAGGATATTAGTCTCTTTTATGAATTATAACCACTTTACCCCACCTGACCCTATACTTCTTTTTTGTTTTTTGAAATTTTCTCAGAAACTGTGAGTTTTCATGTAAAAATTACTCTGGCATAAATTAAAGAGCATAAAATTTTCTACAAATGACAGGTGTATATAGTAGGACCTCTGTTATTTGTCAGTCATGGGACCGGGCCCTTGACGGATTTTCTGTTTAAAAAAAAATCATTTTCTTCTCAAATTTATTTACTTAATGTCTATTCAAATTTATTAAATATTGTCACTAGAAGGAAAAAAAAAAAAGAAATCCCTGCAATATTGCATGAGATAATGGCAGGTAAGTAGATAATGAAAGATAAATATTCACCATTAATGAAACATTTATTAATGCAAAACATTATAACTGCGAGTATAAAACATGGATAAAACTAAAAGTAGGTACATACTAATTTATAATTAAGTAGACATTATGTAATTATGAAGTAGATAAGTCTTTAGGAGGAGTCATTATAGGTGACATGATTTGGCTTAAGAAAATGGCTACAAGAATGGAAAAACAGTATCATTTACTGAACACATTTGAAATGGCCATTCCAATTCCCTTATCGTTCAGGATATTCTGATATTCTAGATTCAGGATATTTTAGATTGCCTTATCGTGTTGGCAATAATCATTATTTTCAAGTAATGAGCAAATTCCTTCCATGGCTTTCAGCAACATAGTCTGTTTTGGCTGTCCTCGTTTACTTCCTCCCTTGGCATGAGATAAAATTTTTGTAAACAATCATGATGGTAAATTCCATCAACAGCAATTAAATAAACTAACTGCATTACTAATGCAAAGTTTAACTTCTTCTCCCCACTGATCATTTCTCATTTCTGCGTCTTCGAGGACTTTTTGTGTCATGATTGGACCCTTTATTTTTAAGACTCAAAGCTCATAAACTACTCTTCACAAAGGAATTGGTTTCTTTTTTTTCCTTTTCTTTAAACTGTTCATCAATCAAACTTGGGTACTCATGGCCACAGAATAGCCGGTTGTCCACTGGTTGGTGGTGTAGCATTTCTGAGCGTTCTTATTGCTGCATTAATGTTAGCAGTTCTGGTGTAATTTTTACGCCCAGCTGCTGAAATTTTTGGTCCTGTCTTTGAATACTTGCCTTTTTAACACTTTCCAACAAAGTTGAAAATAAATATACTCAGATTTTCATACAATTGATAAACATTTAGGGTCACCTATGCATGCTTGGTATTGTATATGAAGTATGTGATATTAAAAAGCAGAAAAACCAACGTTTAAAAATGCACAAAAAGTACATGAAAAGCAGCAAACAGCTGTTTCGAATCTACTAGCGAGATTCTTCTTCAGTGCAAGATAGGGAAAAAAAAAAACAGTGTGCTAGAAAAAGCAAGGCTAAGCTTTGCTTTTTCTAGCACGCTGTTCCTTTTTCCCTATCTTGCACTGAAGAAGAATCTCGCTAGTAGATTCGAAACAGCTGTTTGCTGCTTTTCATGTATTTTTTGTGCATTTTTAAATGTTGGTTTTTCTGCTTTTTAATATTGTTGCACAAAGGCTTTATTTGCTAATTTTATATGTGGTATTGTTCATTTATAGGGGCACCCAAAAGAATTCCATTACATTATGGTAAATGGGGGAAAAATTGTTTGCAGAGTATTTTAATGACATTATGCTATTTCAAATGTATTGAAACTGATATAAATCACTGAATGTTTCGCTACAAGATGATTAACGATAGAATAGTGCATTCATAGCATTTATCGTTCATTTACAGGGATACACAAAAGAAATCTATTACAGTACTGTCTTTGAGTAATAATGTCTGGAATTCCATTTTCAGTTTCGGCATGCGCTTTTAAATTTAACAATTTTTTTTTTTCATTTTACTAAGGAATTCACGTGCCATTCTCCTTATTAGCAGAAATCGCTGAAGGGGAAATTTCAACTAACATATATATGTATTTCTTAATTGAACTGAATTTTGGCATGCATGTAATTAATAGACACAAATCTATATACAGGGCTGCTCAAAGAATTCTGATAATTTTCTGATTGGACAGCTGAAATTAGTTTTTCAAGTGTGTTATGCGTTTCCATATGGTTAAACTAGACATAATATTTTAACTTATTAAACGGTGCAGTTTTATTACATTATTCTCAATGTATTGGAAAGTATTTCATAATCTATGCTTGAAGAATGAATTTTTCTTTCTTGTTTAAACTTGCAATCTTCTTTTTCACCAACTCGCACTACACCACCTCTTGAATCATCAACATTTGCGTTACAAATAAATAGGACAGGGGAATTTATTGACTGCCATTCTTTATTTGTCATCAAAGTTAAATTCATTGCCTAAAAAAGGCACAAAAGGGTTTAAACACTTAAAAGTTACCAGAATAAAAAAAAAAAAAATCTAAATTTAGTTTAGAAGTTTGATGAATAATGCACTATCCGGGATTATTTTTCTAATAAAACCTTCTTCAAGCGAATGGGGAAAAAACAGAATTAGTTTCATTTTCTTCAAAGAAATTGGTTACTCATGCAGGGAGTTCAACTGGGATGGTCTCTGAATGCAGGTAAAATTAGAATTGAGCCTATGGGAATAAATTTTGTTCCATGAAAAAATGGTCGTTCAGAGAGGTTTCATTGTAAATAAATTTAACAAGAAAGTGATTTTGTTTGCTGAAAATCCGCGAAGGTTCTGGTCCAATGACTGACGGATAATCGAGGTATCACTGTATATATCTGTCATTTGTAGAGAATTTAATTTGTCAGAGTAATTTTTTCAAGAAAACCAACAGTTTCTGAGATATTTGCAAACAATTAAAAAAAACCCCAACTTGGTTTATTAGTGAGAAATTTCTGGGCTAGGACATCGGCCAGGGGTAGCTTAACGGTAGAGCAACAGCACGTTACGCTGTCGACCCAGGTTCGATTCCTGGCCCCGGCTAATTTTTCACTCCAGTTGGGTTTATTGTAATTAATTGTATTTATAGTCTGTCTTAATATATGTGTACCTTTAATAAATTAAAAAAAGTACCTTATTTTTGCCTTACCACCTTACCATTCACCTCTTATCCATCAGGTCTTTACATCAGTAACCATCAAAGAACAACTGTACTACATTTTATCTCTGTAGCAGTTAATATGGCAAACTGTCCCAAAATGTGCTTCTTTGCCCGGAATATTAATATATAATGATAAACTATTTTTTTCATGCAAAATGCTCGTTTTAACAGTGTTTTTGTTTTAAACATCCTCATATTAAATGAGTTTGGCTGTAACTTCATGGAGGATCTTCCTTTCATAATATTGAGAACAATATTTTTGCCTAAAAATACTTAAAAATTATTGCCTTTTTAAAAAGTTTGATACATGTAAAAAATGGATAACAATTAATTTAACTGTGAAAATTGCTGCAATTGTATGCATAATTGGAATATTTTTGTGTTTATTTAAAAATCTGAGAACCTGTTTGTAATTTTAGGGTATACTGCAATTCAATTGATGGCCATTATGGAGCATGCTTATTATGGTAGTTTTGGTTATCAAGTGACTAGCTTCTATGCAGCATCAAGGTTTGTTCAGTTTTATATACATTTTTTAATTTTTTAAGCTAATTTAATGAGCCAATTTAAATATTTTGTTTCTTATTAAGAGCATTAGAAGTACAATTGATTTTATTTCTTATTCATTTGGTTGTTCCTCATAGATTATAATGCATAACTTTTCTTTAAAATAATGCAATATAATATGTAAGCATATGCTGAATAATAATATGTGTAGGCAGGGTTGGCACGGTTTAAAAAAAGTGGTTTTAACCATGGTTTAAACAACAATTTAAGCAAAAAAAGAAAAAAAAAAATTGGTTTTTTTAGAACAAATCTAATATAACATTTTCCTTTTTTTTTTTTTTTTGTAATTTAAGTGTTTTAAATTATTGATAGAAGTAATTTCTACTTTTAACACTTCATCTCTGCAGTCAACATGAGACATAACAAGTCTAGGTCATGTTTCTATGCATGTAGAATGAAAATTTTACATGCATGTGCTAACTTGCATGTGCTGATGAAAATGTCTGATACCCTAAAAATTTATTTTAAGAAAAGATAAAATTGACAATATTCAATATTTAGCATAAAGTATTTTCATTTAAAAAATTCATATTATTTTCAGTAGTTAATAACAAAATACAATGATCTTTAAGATTTTAGTCAAGTTGTATAAAGAAAATTTTCTTGATTGGGGAGAGATTGGAGAGAGATTCCTTAAAGAATTAAAAAGAGTAACTCAAGGTATGGAGTTGAATAACACAGCTTGCAAAAATTGAGTGCTAGTTATAGAGCATTTCAGTAATATCAATCAATCTTTTATGTTACTTGCTTAATCTAATGTTAAAAAATGTTGACTTAGGCACATGGAGTTATAAATGAGAAAACAAAATAACCAGAAGTATTTGGATATTAAAAAAAATAATAATAACAACAACCAAAGAATAATATATTATATTCATGAAACTGCATCAAATATTTATTGATTATTATATTATTAATCAAATGATTCTTCATACGGTTTTCAAGGAATCAATGTTTCTTCTTTCAGTTGATGAGCAGTTTATTCTTTGAACATAAGACATAGCTGGTACTAATAATGTTTTAATTCGAAATCATGATTTTAATTTTCTACATAACTGACTGTAATTATTTAATTGGAATATTTTCTAATGCAATTATATTACTTACGTAATATCCAATAGTGTTTATTTTATTAACAGATATGTATCTGTATGCAACAGGAAATGATATTTTTAAAAAACCCTGATTTAAACCAAAAAAAAAAAAAAAAAAAACCTGGTTTAAACCAAATAAACTGTTTTTTTTTCTTCAAAAAAACCTGGTTTTTTGCCAACCCTGTGTGTTGGTGAGGAAATCATTTGTTAATTAAGCATATCTAGTGACTTAACCCACTGACCGCTGAGCAAAAGGGCAAAATTGTAATGTTGTTTTCTCTGTAATTTTTCATAATACTAATAAAATATGTTTTTTCCAACATAATTTCTTTTTTTACGTATAGCCATATAAACCTTGAGAATATTAATCAGAACTTAATTTCTTATTACTGAATAACATCTGTAGAATTATTCTAACCTAAATAAAGCCTTAACGGCAGTGAAACCTGCAGCGTAGTGAATGGATATATCAGCTCGCAGCAGTGAAAAGGTTAAATGCAGGGTTAGAAATTAGGAATAACTCTAACTAAGGCATTAAATGATGCTTACAATTTCTTTCTACATGTCAAACTCCATTTCATGGTTGCAATTTTGTGTTATATTATATTTTCTCATTTCTTTTTGAAACCATGTTAACAATAATATTGTTTCTATTATTATGTGTTATTTTCAAAAGAGGGGGGGAGGGTGCACATATTAAACACTTTATCTCTGTGTTAATCACTGAAACAAAATAAAAACTGGCTTTCCATCTACTTATAATAAAATCTGAGTGCAGGATACCATTGGAGCCATGCCGGTGCGACCCACTCTGGTCTGCAAATCGACCGTAGCTAAACGCCATGTTAGGCTTAATGAAAAACCTATCCTAGCATATGACAGCTAAATGATAATTTTTTCTATTTGAAATCATGTCTGTTCAGCATATTTTCACATAAAACATGTGTATCATATCCATTTATAATGTATTAAGTTCTAAATTAAAATTAAGCTATTATAAACATAGAAATCAGATCTAAACAGATGATACTGTTGCCATTCAGATTCAAATTCCAGCAAATTTACAACTACAAACCAATGAATGACTCTCTGAATGCTTCATTAAAAAAAAAAAAAAATACAGGTTAAAGCCGATGTTGGTCTTAAAATATTTGTAATAGTTTATTAAAACCTTTAAATATTTTAACTTTGTTTAAAACCTTCAAAAACTATTAAAGTTCTAAACAATTAAGTTCTAAATTTAAGGGCCAAATCATCATCAACAACAAGTTCTAAACTAAAAATAACGGATAACTATCGCCATCTGGTGGAGAAAAGATATAACTTTCGATCTAAAAAGGTAAAAGGGTCCATCAAGCACATTACATTACATATATTTTTAATTTATTCAGAATGATTAATCTTTTCCCCAATTTCATATTTCCTGTGACATTTGTTTTCTGTCTTATATGACAAAGTAAAAATTATCCGAATTTGAATACCTAAAACTTTCAAATGCATTTACAATAAAGAATTATTTCAATGGCACTTTAGCATTATTTAAAGGAAAATATTATGAATTCCTGAAAATTTAATCTTCTAAAGCATTTTTCGTGAATTTTTGAAACAAAATTAGAAGATTTACATAATCATTTAATAAATTTTAGAAGGATTGAAGTGAAGGATTTAGAAGGATTCATTAAATTTGAATTTATAAGGATTTTGTGTAATATTTATAGCCCCACTCAAATCTTTTATTTTAAATATTTTTCTTAGTATTTTGTAGGAGTTAGGAAATCTACAAATATAATGTTCTTACAATAGAAATATAAAAACATTTCTGAATTGAAAAAATCACCCCCCCCCCCCCCCCCTCCAACACCAAGAAAGCTGAAAAGATATAAAGGCCAAAGAAATCATCCTTTAAAAAATATTTTTATTCTGTGTAACCCATAATGCTTTTGGAACATCATAAAGTAATCGATGTATTAAATTAATTTTATAACAAGTTATTTTAATGGTATTTATAAGTACCGTCAGTAGGCCTGGGCCTTAAATCGATTTAAAGCTTACATCGGAAATCCGATTTAAACATAGGTCTTAAATCGATTTAAGCTAAAATAGGGAATCACGATTTAGCTAATGTCAAATTGTGATTTAGCCAATGTCTTAAATCGCGATTTAGCCATTATCTTAAATCGCGATTTAGCCATTGTCTTAAATCGCGATTTAGCCATTGGCTTTAAATCGATTTAAAACAAAATACTGATTCTGAGCTAACATCGGAAAACCGATTTATCTACTTTGATGTATACCACTTACATGCCAAGCTGGTGTTAAATCGATTTAGGAGGATCCGATTTAAGCAAACATCGCAAGCCTCAATGCTTTCCGATTTAAGACAAACAAGGCAAGCTGGTGTTAAATCGATTTAGGACGATCCGATTTAAGCAAACATCGCAAGCCTCCATGCTTTCCGATTTAAGAAAAAGACGATTTAATGAAAACAAGGTAAGCTGGTGTTAAATCGATTTAGCAGGATCCAATTTAAGAAAAAGGCGATTTAAGAAAACGATGATTTAAGTAAGAATTGATATTAATTTATTTATTTTGTAAACAAGATTCAGAGTTTACGAGATTGGAATGTGTATTTTTCAGAAATTAAGAACTTATATAGTGGAAAGTTGAAAGGAAAAAGTAAAGTTTAAATCTTAAAATCCAAATTCATCGAATTTCAATTTATATGCTAATGCAATCTTTTGATGATAAATTAAGTTTTCACATATTTGAATAATATTGCAATATGTATTTTTTATTTTCCAATATTCTGTAATTAATTAAAATGTTTTAAAGTAGAATCCTGCATTGTTTCAAAAGATTGTTTTCCTGAAATTCATTCAGCATTTATATGATTAAAAATAATAATAATAAAGTTTTATATTTAAAATCCAAACTCATCGACTTGCAGTTTATACTTTTATGTATTCTTATGATGAAAAATTAATTTTTTACATGTTTTAGTAATATTTTAAAATTTATTTTTTATTTTCTATTATTTTGTAATTAATGAAATTATTTTAAAGGTATAGTCATGCATTGTTTTGTGTATCACTATTTGGCCGTGATCCACATGAAATATTTTTCTTTTACTAATAATATTTTTTTCCTGAAATTGATTGAGTATTTATGGTTGGAAAAAAAAGAATAAAGTTTCATATTTAAAATCCAAATTCATCGAATTTCAGTTTTTATTTTTATGCATTCTTTTAATGAAACATTCATTTTTCACATGTTTGGGTAATATTTTAATACATATTCTTTATTTTTTATTATGCTGTAATTAATTAAAATATTTTAAAATAGTCATGCATCAGATTTGACAACCGATTTCAATGCCAGTCACATGGTTTGAGAATCTTGCTGAAATTGATTCACTATTTATATCCAAATTCATCCATTTTTAGTTTATATTTTTATGTATTATTTTCATGAAAAATTAATTTTCATATGTTTAGGTATTATGGGAATATTTTAGTTTTAATTTATTATTATTTTGTAATTAATTAAAAATACTTTAATAAAGTTCTGTAATGAGTCAAGTAACTTTATTTTTACGGCAGAATGAGGGAGGGCTGGAGGAGGCATTCATTAGATTTTTCTGCAGATCTGCGATTTTTTGCTTTTTTGACATTTTGTTATCATTAAAAAGAGATATGTTTTAAGATTATATTTTATTACTAATCTTAAAGAATGGCAACAACCACGAAAAAAATCAGCAATTTCAGTGATGTGCTCCAAGGGTCACACTTTCAATCCTTCTCCATCCGCTATATAAATGTCAGCATTTATGTTAAACAAATCTTATTTTAATCTAAAAGTTAAAAAGATATAAAATTGCATCTTATTTCTCATATCTCTCCCCCCCCCCTTTTTAGGTGCGTTCGTAATTATATAAATACGTAGCACCTATAGTCGTCGTTCAGTCCGTCTGTCTGTCTGTCCGCATGTAACAGAGCAAAAACTACCCAACCGAATGGTCTGAAATTTTAAACATATGATTGTTGCAAAAATTTGTCGATCCATTTCAAATTTTATGAAAATCGGATGTATAGTTTAATTACAGGGACAGTCAAAAGTTTTTCTTTACATTACGGCCAATAGGAAAAATTATTGCAAGTGCATTTTAATGATGTTACAGCCTTCCGAATGGTCTGAAACTTTAAACATATAACTGTTGCAAAATTTTGTCGAGCCATTTCAAATTTTATGAAAATCGGATGTATAGTTTAATTGCAGAGACAGTCAAAAATGTTCCGTTACATTACGGGGAATGGGAAAAATATTATTGGAAGTGCATTTTAATGATGTTACAGACTATGCACCTTATGAAGTGCAAAAAATTATACATTCAGTACAATATGGGGTGCAAAAAATAATTATAAAACTAGTTATAGCACGAACGCACCTCATTTGCCACGTTTGACGAGCAATTTCCAACTTGTTTTTTACTACTTTTCTCATCATGGTAAATGAATAGTTAAATTCATCATTGAAGTCTTTTAATATGCTTCTGTTTTACCTCAGTAACTTTTTAAATCTGTGTCTGTAAAAAAAAAAAAAAAAAGTGTATGTAGGCTGTTATCAATGAAGTGCTATTTGAGTGGGCTAGGGGACCCCCCCCCCCCCCCTCCTTAAGGAATTTATATTGTAGCATGCATAACAAGTCAGAAAAAAAAATCATTTTCTTTTATATTACTTCTTATAGAATGAGTTTATAAAATGTATTACAATAGGTCACTAATTTTTAAAATGGAAAAAAAAAAACTAGTGTTTTGGGACATTCAAAGCTTTTTTATGTGCAAAATATACCTCTTTTCAAAATTATTTGACAAATTAAAAGCCAAGTATGCTAAATAATACAGGAGGGGGGGGGGGGGCACATAAAGATCGTATTTTGTTACTAAAAATTAAAAAATAGGCTTCCATATTCTAAAATGTAAAATCTGTGTTAAATCGCGATTTAGCACTAAATCGCGATGTTGGATGGATGATAAATCGATTTAAGAAATTTCTACATCGCCCAGTCCTAACCGTCAGTAGATAAAGGGTTAAAGGGACAATTATTTCTGTACCGAGGCCGTGTTAATTCCCAACAAATTATGTTTCTTGCTAATTCTTTTGCCATCAACTTTTTGTTGTAATCATACTTTTTTTTACAATGCATTTCATCAGATTTGAAGACATTGCAAATAAAATGAATATTTTTTATCGGTACAACATATTTTAATTATCTTGCAGATAAAATTATAAATTATAACATAGTTTGTAGCAAAAAAAAAAAAAAAACCCACTAAACAACAAATTTTTAATGTAGAGGGAACCTAAACAAGCATTTTCGTTATAGAATGTGTAGCTGGAAATGGCGCGTTTAAACACTGGTGACTAAATTACAGTTTACATAATTTCTTTGTTCTAATCATAAAAAATATAAGGATAATAATTTTTGATTAACGAAATGCATAAGGCATCTTTTTTTTTTTTAAGTCAGAACAATATTTTTTTAACTATTGTTTTGAAGATTTATCATTCACTTTCCGTCATTTTTGACGGGGATTATATACTAGTTAAAGTATAAAACCTGATTAAACTACAATATTTAGATTCTAGAAAAATGTTTAACTTATTCTTTTTATAAAGCTAATGTACATGCAAAATAGATTATCAAGCAATTATGTTCATAGAAAGAAAATTTGAGTTTTTAGATACAACCAGGGGTGAGCCTGGTTTAAAAAAAATCCTGTGCCTGAAAATACAACAGAAAAAAAAAAAAAAAAAGCTAGCAAATAAATGAATCTTTGGTGGCCAATTTATGGTGTGGCCCTTAAAAATACTCACAAATCCTATATAAATACTTTTTTTGGAGTAGGAGGTAAGCACTAAAATTAAAATTAAATTATTGCTTGCTGACAGTACGAGTAAAGCTGCTATCAGATTCACCAACTTTTCGAGCAATCAACTTTTTTAACCCCAACTTTTTCTCGTTCAAAGAAAGAAAAAGGTTACAATTGTCGTTGCTAAAGTTGGAGGAAAACCAGTACTACTAGTACCAACTGTTAATATTTATCACCTATTCGTATCAATCGCTTATCTCTGGCTGAAATGTTGAAAGTTAGGGGCAAAAGTCGCGGCTAGTGCAGACTTTTTTAGAGCTGTGGATAAAAAGTTGGGGATATTGCTGTTCGCTATCACACTGGGTGTTCAGACCATATTTCACGAAAAGTTGGAGGAAATCAAGAGTTGGCTCGAAAATTGCTTGAAAAGTTGGTGAATCTGATAGCAGCTTAACTGACACTCATATCTGTTTCCTGTTTTTGCAATTTATTAGAGGCGAGAGATGAATAAAAGAATTCTGATTTTTTTGTAACTGAAAAATAACATAACAGAAAAAATGATTGTCAGAACAAAATTATTTACTGTTTCATATCACAAAGCTGGGCATCCGTTAATGAAGTTGGTGTCTTCTAGTTTTGCAAATTCTTTACATACGGTGCATAGCATCAAGTTATCATCATGAATGATCCATGGGTGCTCTTTCTTCCATTTTTTAAAGGTCCAGTTGGTCTCTTCTTTGTGAATTGTTGTAGAATTCACATTTGTAGAATCCAGCAGTTCTTTATTTTCTTCGCTTATTTTCAAACCGTTACTTGTAAATAGTAATGTAAAGTAGAAAGATACACCGCTTTTCGTCATTTCACATGCTCACCTCCAAGTTATAAATCTGCACTGCATTGGATTGAAACTTCAATTTGAACCATGCTTTCGAACAAGGTGTGCAAAAATTTTAGGGATGTAATCTCTAAGGTCAGTTTTATCAGTCATTGGTTAAAGTGAAGTCAACTTAGAGGGAATTGAAAGCTGCAAGGTATCTAAGATACAAACCACTCACTGTCCAATCTTTTATCGAAAACAGGTGCTCTTGAAGTTCATGGAGTGGGGGGGAAACTTACGCTAAAGTATCAATAAAAGCGTTTGTTAAACAAAAATTCATGTGAAAGAAAGCTAAGCATTAATTTTGATGACTAGGCAATAATTTGATGACTAACGGCTGCTAATTTCTAACCCTGTGTAAAATGTAAGTATGTGAAAGTGTTTGATAAGATTTTTAATATATTTTTTTAATTGCAAAAGATAAAGAATAAAGGTATGATCTAATAGTGTTTGTACAAATGTGTAAATTATCAAAAAAAAAAAAAAAAAGTGAATATATGTTAATTGATATTTGTTTCGTTTTTATTAAATGGATTACAGACAATCCTGTTATGATTAATGTATCTGAAATTACTATTCCCTTCCCCTTTCCGTAAAGTTTTCTTTTCTTTTTTTGTCTCAAAGATTACATATATCTCATTACATGTTATATTACATATTATCCTGTAATGTAGAATAATTAAGGAATTTCAACCTTATTCACTGGGTCATTCACAGCTGATTATTTTTTTCATTATTTTGTTTATTAATTCTAAACATTAATAATCAATCTTGAAGATTAGTCAAAATGTACCTTGAAGATTGTTTTGAAATGGAATTAGACAATATATATTTATATATATATATAAAAAAAAGAGCTCTCAGTAACAGCCCTGTATTTACTTGTATCTTAAATTTTTTAACAATATTTGTAAAATACAAATATCAGATACAGATATTTCAGTATCTTTTTTAAAGTAAAAAAATACTGAAATATATCTTTATTGCTTAGTAATATTGATTTTGATATTTAATTTATAGAATTAATGTAATATTTTTCTTTATATTTGATTGTCCTTCAAATCTAAATTTCACCAATTTCTCAAGAAATTTGATCCTCTGATTTTTCAAGTTTAATTCAGAAAAAATTAGAATGAATAATATTGTCACCCTTTGTTTTTTAGTCGATATGGAACTCCTGAGGAACTTAAGGAGCTGATTGACAATGCTCATGCACATGGATTATATGTCCTACTAGATGTTGTCCATAGTCATGCATCTAAGAATGTGCTTGATGGATTAAACCAATTTGATGGTACAAATGCCTGCTTTTTCCATGACGGAGGGAGAGGTGAACATAGCCTTTGGGGCAGTAGATTGTTTGATTATTCACAGTAAGTTTTGCTTGTGATTTTATTGTAATATCATTGTTATGTAACTTTATTGTAATATCATTGTTATGTAATTTTATTGTAATATCATTGTTATGTAATTTAATCTAGAAGTTGTCAAACTATTATAACTAGTTCTCAAACCATACAAAATAATCTTGTGTAAATTTACCATATTTCTGTATTAATGGGATCATAATCCAATTATATATCATGATAATTAAAAAAGAGTATCTATAAATTAATTACTGGATTAAAAAGTTTAATTAGAATATAATTTTATAATACATGCAGAAACAGATATTTTTAATGTGCACAGCAATTATGGTAACTTGCTTTTATTTTTGTTTGAAGGGGAAAAGGCATTGCCTAGTGAAAAGAAATGAGCGTTCTTTGATTATAAAAAGCATACCTGCCAACTGCTACGAAAAAATCGTAGTTGCTGCGATTTGAACCTATAAACTACGATGCTACGAAAATCGATGTTAAACTACGATTTTTTTAAAAAGACACTAGCGCATTTTTTTTTTTTTTTTTTTTTTTTTTTTTTTAGTTGCGATTTTTATACCGCGCAGCATTATTTTTTAGGAGTGATTTCCAAAATCTTAAATTATTGATTTCCGAAAGTTTTAACATATTGGTCATTAGTCCAAAAATTTGGACATTAAAGAACATAAGGAAAAAAAAAAAAAATCTGGACCGCAAAACATACTTCTTAACATAAAACCCTCTTTATGTATATTAACAATGTGTGAATCGTGTTTCTGTAAATATTTATACAGGAATTTCCTTCCTCAGAAACAGGGGTGCCATTTTAAAGTCTGCAATTTTTTTTTTCTTTTATTGAATTTTCCCAAATTAGTTTGTGAATCGATCGCGGAAAAGATTGAGAATTTCTTCAAATGAACGTGTAAAAATATCAGGTATCTCAGAAATAAATAATGATTATCTTAGGTCGCTAAATAAAATCGCTAATTTCGTTAACAGTTCAGAAAAAAATTGTGAATTTCGTCAGAAGATTGCGCAAAAAATTATGAATTTCAATAAACCATCGAGGGAAAAATATTGCAAATTTCGTCAAAAGGTCGTGGAAGAGTAGTGAATTTTGCTAATTGGTTGTGAAAAGATATCGAAAATTTTGCCGATCGGTTGCGATAAACTATCGCGAATTTCGATAAATGACCGTGTAAAAGAAGAAAAAAAATAATCAATTTCGTCAATTGGTCGCAGAAGAAAATAAATTTCATTAAAGGATCGTGGTAAAAACGTGAATTTTGTCAAATTATCACAGAAAGAAAACGCGAATTTCGTCAAAAGATCAGTAAGAAAATGCAAATTTCACGGAAAGATCACTTAAAGAAAACACTAATTTCGTCAAAGGATCGTGGTAAAAAACACAAAATTCGTCAAAGGATCGCTGTAAAAAATGTGACCTTCGTCAAAAGTTCATGGTAAAATGTGCGGATTTCAACAAAGAATCGTGATAGAAAAATGTGAATTATGATCGTGGAAAAAAAAAATTTGTGAAAATCATGAAATGATCGCGGGAAAAAAAATCTCAAATTTCGTCAAAATTTACTGCACTGGATTAAAAAGTTGATACCAGGCTCCCTTTACAAATGTCAGAAAAAAACAAGCAAAAAAAAAAAAAACGCTGCGAAATGACAAGAAACTCTAAAAATAGTATAAAGATTTTCAGAGGAAAAAATTTACTACATTGAGTTGAAAGACTGAAACCTTATTCCTTTCGCGAATGTCAAATGATGGCTGCGAAACACAAAAAACCAACCAACCAACCTCCAGATTAATTTTATTTTTGTTGCTACGATTTCTCATTTTCAAAGGTTGGCAGGTCTGAAAAAGCAAAAACTTTAAAAACAGTTCAAAGGCTATTTGGACTTAAAATTTATAAGGATCCAGCAGAACAATCAAGCCAGAAGATGAAATTTCCATTTGCCAAGTTACTTTTGGCAACCAGAAATTTGAGGCTGGCATGTCAAAGACACAAAGGCCATTTGGACTTAAAATTTATAAGGATCCAGCAGAACAATCAAGTCAGAAGATGAAATTTCCATTTGCCAAGTTACTTTTGGCAACCAGAAATTTGAGGCTGGCATGTCGAAGGCAGTAATAGAAATTTGCAATTATTTTTGGATATCTAAAGAACATTTTGAGGTACTTTTCCTTTATACCAAATGCCATTGTCACTAAGTATAGTTGACATCACATGAAACATTTGAAAAAAATTAACTTGGTTGAAATAAAAGTGACCATTTAAACTAGTCTGATGTGGGAATTCCAAAACTTTCTTCTATCTCACACAGTCTCATTTTTCAAACAAATCATTGAATTTCGGCACCTGCCCTCTTAGATGGCTGCAACCAAAATTCCCAACCCAAAGAGTATAAAAGCAACACCTGTTGTGCAGTATACACCCAAGCCTAATAAGGATTTATTTATGTGAAAGTGCAACAGAATATGAAGCTTTATTAAATTCTGTGCGTTAGTTTTTGAGATATAGCTATCGTGAAAATCATGAAAAATGCAGAATAGCAACACCAACTGTTATATGATTTACAAGAACACGAATCAGCACCAACTTATGTGTCAAGGTCTAATGGAATATGAAGTTTGATGAAATTCCGTGCATTAATTATTGAAATATGATTATTGCTAACATCGTGTAAATCCTGAAAAATGCAGCATAGCAGTATCACCTCTTGGGCAATTTACACCAAAACCTAATCAGCAACAACTGAAGTTAATCTAAAGTTTGATGAAAATCTATGCATTAGTTCTTGAGATAGTGCTATTGCAGAAATCGTGACAATGCAGCATAGCAGCGCCACCAGTTGCACAATTAATCAGCGACAACTTATGTCAACATGTATCTGAATCTGAAGTTTGATGAAAATCCGTGCATTAGTTCTTGAGATACAGACTCCCACAAAATTTTTGTCACATATAGACAGGCATTTTCTAAAAACATTCAGGTTTTTCTAAAATCTATAAATCCGTCGGAAACCAGAAGTAAAAATTTTTCATGAATCCAATACTTTCTTCTTTTAAAGATAGAAGAAAGTAAAAATACAACATTGCAAAATTACCGGCTTTCACAAACTATTTTATTATATAAGTAAAATACATATTTAAAAGAACAAATAAATACTATACAATAAGTTAAACTACAGGTATGAAATTATACATGTCTCTAATCCTTGCAATGAACATTTCATTTGCTGAAGAAAGACGTCATCACCTGAACTCTGTGAGATAGTTTTGTAAGTAATGATGAACAGTGCTATGCTGTCTAGGATTGTAAATAATGATGAACAGTGCCACATTGTCTTTAATTATGCCATTTTACGATTTCACATGATCTCTCAGCAGATTGGGCATGGCATCCAGTATTTGGGACAACAAAATTATACTTGTGAAGTACTGTGAAATGTTCATAGCCAGCATCTTACAAAATTTTTTCTTTGTTTCATTCCATATTCCTGAAACAATTTTATTGCAGCTTCCTCATCATCAGGTAACTGCCAAATAATAAAATCCATCTCATAATTAGCAAAAAATGTAAGTTATAACTTAATAAAAAATATTTCCAATTTGATAAATATCAAATTAAGGTGTTCCTCAGGGTTACCATTAAATAATAATAATAAAAAGGGATTCAAATTCAATAAAAAGCGAGTCATAATATTAAATGCAAGTCACAACAATTTTATTGTAGCTTCCTCATCATCAGATAACTGCCAAATAATAAAATCCATTTCATAATTAGCAAAAAATGTAAGTTATAACTTAATAAAAAATATTTCCGATTCGATAAATATCAAATTAAGGTGTTCCACAGGGTTACCATTAAATAATAATAATTAAAAGGGATTCACATTCAATAAAAAGCGAATGATAATGTTAAATGCAAGTCCCAACAATTTTATTGCAGCTTCCTCATCATCAGGTAACTGCCAAATAATGAAATCCATCTCATAATTAGGAAAAAATGTAAGTTATAACTTAATAAAAAATATTTCCAATTTGATAAATATAAAATTCAGATGTTCTGCAGGGTTATCATTAAATAATAATAATAAGGCATTCGTGTTCAATAAAAAGGCGAGTTATAATGTTTGGCACGATTTATGATAAAAAACTTTTGCACGATAAAGGTTGAAATGAATGATATACACTGGTTATCAAAAATTAAGGAAAAGTCACAAAATGCTAATTTTCAAGTACGCGAACACTCAAAAGGAAATAATATAATTCGATTAATTACTATCTCTACAACACAGCTAGCCCATATAACATCTCATTCATGTCATACATGGTCACAAGTGTCACAGTCACTATGGTGAAGCAAAAAAATAGGAAATTCCATACATCTCATTATGAGTCTCAAATGATCACTATATGTGACTCCACTGAGACGTCACTGTGACTGCTGCTTTGTGACGAGTCACCATGTGACTTTACAATGTAGTTGCATCGTGACTCTCATGTGACTGTGATTTGTAGACTCAATTTCAAAATCATCGTGAACGCTGCATTATGATAAGTTACCAATTAATGTCACATTAAAGCCACATGATGACTTTCAGTTGACAGAGAGACTACTGTGAAGTCACCATTGTGCTCTTTTGGGAAAAGTCTCCATGTGACTATAATATGTTCTTATTTGGTGACTTATCATAATGCAACGTTCATGATGACTATGAAATTGAGTCTCAAAATGACAGTCACATGAGAGTCACAATTTAACTACATTGTAAAAGTCACTTGGTGACTCGTCACAAAGAAGCAGTTACATTGACTTCTCAGTGGAGTCACATATAGTGATCATTTGAGACTCATAATGAGATGTATGGAATTTCCTATTTTTTTGCTTCACCATAGTGACTGTGACACTTGTGACCATGTATGACATGAATGAGATGTTATATGGGCTAGCTGTGTTGTAGAGATAGTAATTAATCGAATTATATTATTTCCTTTTGAGTGTTCGCGTACTTGAAAATTAGCATTTTGTGACTTTTCCTTAATTTTTGATAACCAGTGTATATCATTCATTTCAACCTTTATCGTGCAAAAGTTTTTTATCATAAATCGTGCCAAACATTATAACTCGCCTTTTTATTGAACACGAATGCCTTATTATTATTATTTGAGACTCAATTTCACAGTTATCATGAACGTTGCATTATGATAAGTCACCAAATAATATCATATTATAGTCACATAGAGACTTTTCCCAAAAGAGCATAATGGTGACTTCACAGTAGTCTCTCTGTCACCTGAAAGTCATCATGTGACTTTAATGTGACATTATTTGGTAACTTATCACAATGCAGCGTTCATGATGACTTTGAAATTGAGTCTACAAATAACAGTCACACGAGAGTCACAATGTAACTACATTGTAAAGTCACATGGTGACTCGTCCCAAAGCAGCAGTCACAGTGACGTCTCAGTGGAGTCACATATAGTGATCATTTGAGACTCATAATGAGGTGTATGGAATTTACTATTTTTTGCTTCACCGTAGTGACTGTGACATTTGTGACCATGTGTGACATGAATGAGATGTTATATGGACTAGCTGTGTTGTAGAGATAGTAATTACTTGAATTATATTATTTCCTTTTGAGTGTTCGTGTATTTCAAAATTAGCATTTTGTGACTTTTCCTTAATTTTTGATGACCAGTGTATTATCATACATTTTGACATGGTGTTGTTGTAACAGAAAAGTATCCATTTTACTTACTTTTGCCAAAAATTTATAATAATTATTACTTATGCTTTTCTTTTTCTCCTATTAATATTCAAAGAAAAACTTTTCAGATCCTTTGATTTTATAATTATCCTATGATTACCACATATGCGATTTTATCTTTAAATATCTCTCTATTCTAAAAAAAAGTAACTACCGCTGTCACCGCCGCCGGTTTTGAATTTTTTGTGACTGGAGGTCTTTCTTCGTTAATATTAAGAAAACTACTGCATAGAAAAATATGAAAATCGGTAGTATTATACAGAAATGTTTGATAAACACGCTGATGTAGACAGTTTTCAGATCGAAGAATTATTTTAAGAGATATTTAATGCTAAAGTTGGACAAAATCGTTCCACTAAAAAAGTTTTATAGGAGCAAAAACTGTTCATAGGAATTAAATCATTTTTAGATCATTTTATGCGTTAGAATTTGCCGGAGTGCAGATTGCATTAATTTTTTTATTTTGACTAATTTTTTGAGGTTTTATTTCTATTTTAAATTCAAATTTTCATCATTTCTAGAGATATTTTTTTACATTATTTTAGAAAATGGTATTAATTTATACTGTTGCCAACTGTATAAACAATGCAAACAATAATGTTTGCTTCAAATTAAAAATTTATTTACACGTGACTATTATAAACAGAAAAAATCATTTGGAATTAGAATTAAATAATTATGTACAAAAAGCAGGAACTTATTAAAAATTATGTCATAACTAGTCGGATGTACCAATCCCAAAACTTTCTTCTATCTCATACATGTTAATGTATCAAAATTCGCTATCACACTGCCAGAATTAAATGGCAATCTATGCATCTCATGAGGATTCTAAAGATATGAAATTCCGTGCATTAGTTCTTGAGATATGACTATCGCTGAAATCGTGTAAATCCAGCAAAATGCTGCCTAGTAGCGCCACCTATTGGGTGATTTATACCAAATCCTAATCAGCAACAATTTATGTCAACGTCTGAGTGAATCTGAAGTTTGGAGAAAATCCGTGCATTAGTTTTTGAGATATGACTATCGCTGAAATCGTGTAAATTCAGCAAAATGCTGCCTAGCAGCGCCACCTATTGGCTGATTTATACCAAATCCTAATCAGCAACAATTTATGTCAACGTCTGACTGAATCTGAAGTTTGGAGAAAATCTGTGCATTAGTTTTTGAGATAGAGCTACAGCGAAAATCGTGAAAATTCCTGAATAGCAGCGCCACCTATCGGGTGATTAACACCAAAACCTAATTAACAACAACTTGTGTCAACATACAACTAAATCTGAAGTTAGATGAAAATTCGTCCTTTAGTTCTATAGATAGAGCTATTGAAGCAATCGTTAAAAAGGCAGTACAGAAGCGCCACCTGTTGGGCGATTTACACCAACACATAATCAGTAGCAAGTCATATCAAGGACTAACTGAATCTGAAGTTTGGAGAAAATCCGTGCATTAGTTTTTGAGATAGACCAACAGCGTCTACAGCGAAAATCGTGAAAATTCCTGCATAGCAGCGCCACCTATAGGGTGATTAACACCAAAACCTAATTAACAACAACTTGTGTCAACATACAACTAAATCTGAAGTTAGATGAAAATTCGTCCATTAGTTCTATAGATAGAGCTATTGAGGCAATCATGAAAAAGACAGCACAGAAGCGCCACCTGTTGGGCGATTTACACCAACACATAATCAGTAGCAAGTCATATCAAGGAAGAACTGAATCTGAAGTTTGATGAAAATCCGTGAGTTAGTTCTTAAGATAGAGCTATTGGGGAAATCGCGTAAATCCTGCAAAATTCATCATAACAGCGCCACCTGTTGGGCGATTTACACCAAAACATTATCAGCATCAATTCATATCAAGGACTAACTAAATCTGAAGTTTCATCAAAATCCGTGCATGAGTTCTTGAGATAGAACTATTGCAAAAATCGTGAAAAATGCAGCATAGCAGCGCCACCTGTTGAGCGATTTACACCAAAAACTAATCAGCATCAATTTGTATTAGGGACTAACTGAATATCAATTTTTATTAAATTCCGTGCATTAGTTCTTGAGATAGAGCGCCCACAAAATTTGTGTCACATACACACAGACAGACAGACAGACAGACAGACAGACTCACAGAGTCACAGACAGACATTTTGTAAAAACATGTTTTTTGGAATCTCTGACCCCTAAAACGTGTAAATCCGTCAAAAACCGGAATTCGAAAATTTTCATGAATCCAATACTTTCTTCTTGTAAAGATAGAAGAAAGTAAAAGGTATACACGTGAATTTTAACAGGGAAAGGATATTGTAAAATAATAAATTCATTAACATGCGTTAGAAGTCTTAAATAGGAGAAATTACGTCATATTTACGTCACATTACAGTTATTACATAAAATGAACACAAAATAATATTGCAAAACAGTTTAAATTTAGAAATTGCGCTAGACATTTATTTGATATTTTGAGAGGATCTTTTCAACTGTTTTTGTTAGGAAAGCGCAAATAATATTTCATTCCTAACAAAAGTATTTTCACGTGAATATTTAAAAGAGAAAGAATAGCTTGGTCAAAATTACGTCAGATTAAAAACGATTAATTTAAAATGTCTCATTTAAAAGAACTTTCTTTTCGCTTTGTTAAAAAATACCAGGAGACAAAGACTCTGTTTACTTAATTCCTTTTATATTAGCTTATTTTGAAATGTTGTTACACGTGTCTATGTCATCAAGTTATTTTTATTTCGACGTTTTATTTGTATTTTTATTAATGTTGTACTAATTTATTTGTTCTTTCGTTATTTAAAATAAAAATTATGTCAATTTGTATAATTTGGCGAGTGGATTGGCGATTTATATAATTTGGCGAAATGGGTCGACGGGATAATCAAGTAGTACCGCAGCGGATTTGGCGTTAAAATTCCCCAATCAAAGAGAAATGAATAGAAATTCGTTTATAGGGAGATCGCCACTGTTTTTTAAATTATAATTCAATCTTTCGAAATCTTTTTAAAGCCGATCAAATTAGCGTGCATTTAGAGTCTGCGGTGTCTGGACGGGGGTTGGCGAGCATAGCTCGTAGGGGCCGAGCCCCCTAGTATTAGAATAAAATGTTTCTTATTTTAAAATGAAATGCTACTTTAAATTCAATGCTATATTCCATTGACTTTTTGTAATAAAGTTCACCCTGTGCATTTAATTTATTTTGTAATATAATGTTGCTGTATGTATGTTTGCATGTTGGTCATGATCGCATATGGTTTTATTAAAAGTTTGAGAGATTCTTATTGAATCATAAATAAAACCTAAATATTTTTATTAATAGATAATGATTTTTATGCTTTATATAAGTCTATAATAAATATTACAAAGAAGGTAACCGAGTAAGCATCAAATAATTATAAAAAAAATACGTCTGAATGTAATCAGTTTTCAACTGGTATAAAATTGTGATGATGGCCAATGAGTACTTTGTCTGCCGACTGTCTTTTGCCTTTAAATTTCAAGCCCTAAATTAAGTGGTGGTTGAAACAGTTTCAAGAAGCCAGGCATGCTTTGCACTAAAATGGTATTAGTAGCCTTTGCATACTGAAGAGGATGTTTTTACTACAAGGGAAAAGTTTAATTGCAGTTCCAGAAAATATTTTCATCGTAGTAGCCTCCACTTAGGGATTCCTAAGTCCATGTTATATAAAAGTGTTCATGAAAAATTGAAATTTACTGCATATAATTTACAAATTGTTCAACAGAATAAACCGAGCATCTTATTGTTCAAGCAACTTATGATGTTCAATTGAACTTCCCACTTGTTGTAAATCATTTCATAAAAAATCTGAGTTGCTGAATAAAATCCAGTAATATTAATATATTTTTACATATTTATTTACTTTATTTATTTTTACACATATTTTTTTAATATTAATATAATTTTAACAATCTAAAATTGATAATATATATATATATATATATATATATATATATATATATATAATATTTTGTTGCTTATTCCCCATTTTGGCAACAGTTCTTTATTCAGTGATTTATTTATGGATATCTTGTGTAGTATTATGCTTTTCTAATATTTATTAAAATAGAATTACATCTTTAAGCAGATATCTTTTGAATATAATGAAATTTTAACAATCTAAAATTGATAAAATATAACAATGTTTTTTGTTTATGAGAATTTGAAAAAATCCGAACATTTTGCAATTTACTAAACAGAAGTTTAAATGACATGCCTCGCTATTTTAATAGAAAAATGCTTCAATTAAAAAAATTGCATTTTTGAAATAACATAGTGAAACAATTTAAAAATCTGTCATAACTTTTATGTGGTCTATCTTTATTTCATCCGTTAATGTTGGATGATATTTGTGCTGTTTTAGTCATTGGTCGTATAAATTAAATTTTATCCTGAAAATATTAATTTTTAAGATTATTAAAGAAAAGAGAAAAATAAGTATAAACAGTGGTCGTACGGTCCTTGAAAGTCCTTAAAAATGCTTACATTTTTTCAAATAGAATTTTTGGTGCTTAAAAATACTTATTGTCATGCAAAATCTGCAAAAAGTCCTAAAAAATGCTTAATTTTATTCTTGTTTTATTTCTTAATCAGGGGTGAAACTCTTCTGCATTTCTTTGAATTTCTGATTTTAAAATACATCTTAACCCCCCTTGAATCTCCTTCTTCTCAAATTTCACTTCCCCCTTTTGATCATTCCTCCACAATCCCAAAGTTTAAAATCTTTAAAACTTAATTTTTGTAAACTTTTTCTACTCTATTTGTTACTTTATAGTGAATAAATAATCAGCCCTAAATTTTTTGACAATTCATTTTATTAAAATTTCATCTGAATTTCACCCTCTCAAAATTTTGCTTCCCTGTTTTTATCTCCCCACCCCCTGCCCCACCACAGTACTCAAAGTTTAAAAACTCTTTAAAACTGTTTAATTAAAAAATAATAAATCTGCTCTATTTGTCATTTTATTGTCCCTATAAATAATCAATCATGAAGATTTCTCTTCCCACCTGAAATTGGCATTTTCCCTTTGCTCTGCCCCCCCCCCCCTCCCACTTAAAGAGTACTTGCAGTTTTTTATGATTTCTGCAATAGTTCTATCTCAAGAACTAATGCATGAATTTTCATCAAGCTTCAGATTCAGGTATACCTTGATAAATATTGGTACTGATTATGTTTTGGTGTACATCACCCAACAGATGGCACTGCTATGCTGCCTTTTTTACGATTTTCACAGTAGCTCTATCTCAAGAACTAATGCATGAATTTTCATCAAACTTCAGATTCAGGTATACCTTGATAAATATTAGAGCTGATTATGTTTTGGTATAAATTGCCCAACAGGTGACGCTAACTATGCTGAATTTTTCAAGATTTTCGCAATAGCTCTATTCGAAAAAGTATTGCATGGATTTTCATCAAACTTTAGATTCAGTTAGAAGTTGACATAAGTTGTTGCTGATTAGGCGCTGTCATGCTGCATTTTGCAGTATTTATGCAATTTTAGCAATAGTCTTATCTCAAGAACTAATGCACAGAATTTCATATCTCTAGAATCCTCATGATGGGCATAGATTGTCCTTTAATTTTAGTACTCTGATAGCGAATTTTGAAGTATTAACATGTATGAAATAGAAGAAAGTTTTGGGATTGGCACATCCAACTAGTTTTTTTCTTCTGCTGTATTTGTTGTTTTAAAATTTTCTAAATTTCTACTGCCACTCGCTGAAATTAGTTGTTTTCTTCTGCTGTATTTGTTATTTTAAAATTTTCTAAATTTCTACTGCCACACGCAGAAGTTCTCCCCCTTCCTGGCCATTTGAATGTTTAAAATTTGTATTTACAAAAATGAAACTCGTTATTAAAGAATGCATATTATAATTTAGTAGTTTATTTAATTAGGTCCTTACATTTTTTTTTGGTTTGGGTCCTTGAAAGTCCTTGATTTTTATTTAAAGAAATGTGTACAAACCCTGATAAATGTTAAAAAAAAAAAAAAAATCATGCTTAATATATTGACTGAAATTCATGTTTTTTCTCAAAAATTTTCTGTTTCAATACATTAATTTGGCATGGGCACCAAACTCGAGGCTATTGTGTTTTATCATTCATAATATCGCTATTTCTAGTCAGATTACAGGAATCCAATTTTGAGTTGTAAATCAATTAAATCTATATAAACTAAATTTTATCATTTTTAATCATCAATTTTATTTATTTATTTTTTCTTTAAAGGTGGGAAGTGCTAAGATTTTTACTTTCTAATTTGAGCTGGTATATGGATGAATATCAGTTTGATGGTTACCGTTTTGACGGCGTCACATCAATGTTATATCATCATCATGGTGTTGGGGCAGGATTTAGCGGAGATTATAATGAATACTTTGGAATGTCCACTGACACTGAATCCGTGGTGTATTTGATGATGGCTAATTTTATGTTGAAATCACTGTATCCTGAAAGCATCACTATTGCAGAGGTAATATTTAAATAACTTATTGTGTGATAATCTTGAACTCGAAACTGATAGTTACCTATTTACTCATACCTAAGATGCATTTTCCCCGTCCAAAATTGAATGTATTAAACTGAGTGTGCTTTTAAAATTGATTACAATCAATATGTGTGTGATATATATTGTAAAGTGATTTATATATTCTTTTCTTCCATATTTTGTATAGACAACATGTACTTGACCCTTTTCTTAGCTGGCTGACTTTCTTTGCCTGCCTGTCTTGGATTTAAATTTTTTTATATCATTTTCATTTAAAGGACGTGTAACCAATTCTATTAAAAGCAAGTTTCCAGAAATATAACTGATTTAGTTTTTATAGTTCCCGATTTATAGTGTTATATGTTCATAAAAAGGCTCTTTAAAGCAGCAATTTGTTCACATTATAATGCAAGTTTAAACCTAGAAAGACAGAACTGAGCAGACAGACAATTCCTACGGTAAAATATCTGGGAAAGTAGACAGAGTGATGTATATAAGCAATAAATACAAGTTTCTTTAAAAATGGTGGGAATGAATAAAACTAAGATTTACCATACTTCATAAGTCTCATTATTATTATTATTATTATTATTATTATTATTATTATTATTATTACATATTTGTTTATTTATTTTTTAATTTTCTCCTGTTTCATGTACAATAATTAGAGATCGACTGAAAATTCATTTTCGTTTTCGGCCCAAAATCTGAGTTTTGCCGAAGATGCTGCCAAAAATTTAGCCAGACCGAAACTCGACTGTAACTATCTGTATTCAAAAATCTCGTTTCTTCCTTCGGAAATTTTCAAAATTACTCATTGATTTGAACTGTATCGGCTCAAATGAGACATACTTTATTTATTGCTATGAACTTCACTGTTTATAATTATCAGTCATGACTGACTCAAGATGTGTGTTCAAATTATAAAGCAAGAAATACCTATATGACTAAACTTTGAAGGCTCTTTTCACATGCTCTTTAAAAGATTTAACTGTAATAGAAATTTTTTAGTTTGAAACCGCAGAAGTGCTTTGAATACCCTTTGAGTATAGTATAACAGGGTATAACAGTATATTCTAGCATAAAAGATGATCATTTACAAAAATCATTATAAAAGATAAATCGAGATATGTATACCTAAAACATTTTTTTAATTAGATGAAATTCGTATAAGAATATCATTTTGTGTGATGTCTTAGTTATATTTTATTGTATATGAAAATCGAAGTTTTTGTCAGGGGCACAGAGAGAGCCACCTTGAGCCACATGTATACTTACACACATAATTAATTAATAATTATGTCTATTTATGTATGTATTAATTATTAAAAAATTTTTGGAACGTTTTAGTTTTCAGACGAAAATAGGAAGATTACCGAAATTCGGTTTTGGTTTCTGTTTCGGTCTTAAAAACCTGTTTTGGTTGATCCTTAACAATAATAATAATAAAAACCTTTATTTTCAGAAATAAGGTATGTTTTAGATTCGGGGGCATCTTAGATTTGAGTAAATAAAATATTTGTATATTTATAGATTTTACACATTTGTATTTGGAAATTTATACATTGAATTTTATAATTATAAAATTTAGTTCCTTTTTACAGAAATCCTAGCAAAATTGAAGAAATGGACTTGACAAAAAAATATATACATATATCGTATTTACTTTCTTGCAGCCTATGCGCTGTTCCATATGCTCAAGCAATTTGTCCAATATTAGCTCAATTTATTTACACCAGGCAACCGAACCCAGGTTAAAGATTCTAATGTACTACTTTGTGTACAAAATGTATATCAAGATCATTTTTTAAAGAAAACACTAATAAAATTTTTACATTTAGCATATTTTCTTAGGTTGCCCACCTGCTACATTGGAAAGCATTTTCGGTACTTTTATATTAGTCACATACCAGCGTTTTTCACTATTTATTTTATTGCAACCTTTATCATTCTTATTATTTCAGTGTTTAAGTGCGTAATTTGATTACATACCTGCAAATTCATGTTTTATTTATATATTTGTAAAGTTTAAATTTAATTTGGCAATTTAGTTATGGATTATTACACAGAAACAAACAAATGCTGAATTAATTGCATTGTTTTAAGTGCAAATAAGTTAATCTTACATAATTGAGCTGCACACAGATTTACAAAAGTCATTCTTGAATATTAGTTTAAAAAACAAAAAATCAGTAAATTGAGATACAGTTTTGAAACAAATCCTATTTGAAAGTACTTTTTCTTCTTCTATTTGATAGTGTAAAAATTAAAATTGTGGGATGGTTAGAAGTAAAAAAAAAAAAAAAATGCAGTATAAGAGAAATTTATTGGTTAGGTCATTGCCACTGTGAATATCAGCGTTACTTACAGACATGTTGCTTTATAATATAGATACAAATACAAAGGCCTTTATCCAGTGGTAGGATTCAGCCAGTTTGCACTGGTTTGGTAGAACTGGTTTTTAATTTGTCTTGAGTTCGGCAAACTGGTTGTTAAAATGACAGTTCAAATGTGAAAATTGCTTTTATATTAATTTACTTTCTTTAAATGTTTATCTGCACAACAGCATTTTCTAAACATAACACTGTGACATTCTGATTTATTTTGTGTAATAATGTTTCATTTGAAAAAAATATTTTTTTTTTCTTCACCAGTCCTGTAAAAATTAAATTTAACTTTAAAAAAAATTGAAATTCTGAAGATTTGAATAATTTTGGGATCCAAATCGACAACCTGGGTCAACCCTAGTTATATTGCATGAATTAGATTTCATAGTACATTTCCAACTGCATTGTTAAAAAGTGTTGTTCTTCATATCTTAGGAGTTATTTTTGTAAACATAACAAATTTTAAATTTTATAAGATTCTCCTGAGTTCTTATGAAGTAAGTTATGTTTAGAGAAACATTTTCCATGCTTTAACAAATGGGAAAACATTGTATGGTTTAAACGTGGTGAGTAATGATACTTTGTACTTTACGAAATTCCAGCATTTTTTGTACCAAGAAATAGTAAAAATTTCTAAAATTCTAAATATCATAAATTGAGGAGTTTTAGCCGTTCTAAAATTCGTTTCACTTTTTGTAGCATGAATAATGTTTTTCTAAATATGTCATAGAACCCAAGGGAACGTTTAAAAATTTACTAACTTTTTTCAATAAAACTGGTTTTGAAGATGATGAAGAACAACATTTAAAATATTTTCGATATAAAAGTAGTCTAATGATTTAGGAATTAGCTCTTAGTGAGCTATAAGAAGGGACACCCTACATATTTTATAACTGATATTGCCTTGACGATTGTATATTTTGAATAAAATTGCTCGTCTTTCAAAAGTACTGTGAACAAAAAGTATGTTAAAGGACAATATTTTTATAATAAAGGATGAAAACTTATGAATTCCTTCAGAAACTTGAAAAAGTATCAAATTCGTAGAAGACCATAAGTATTTTGGTGAGCTTGAGAACGTGTTTTTAAAAATAACGTAACAAATAAAAAAAATGAGAGACTACTGAATTCCGAACATTTAAAACCAAATTGCAGTCAATTTGAATATAGGAATAAACTACAATTTTCCCCCCATCAGATTACTGGAATGTTTGAAAAGTAATGCTTCCATGGAAAGCAGCTGAAGAACTAATATTTATATTTAATAGCAGTTATAATTAATATTAATGATTATTGTTTTTTTTTTTAAATTATTTTAAATATTTTTCTAAAACTATGGAGCTTTTGAAAGTATTCAAAGGCTAAAAATATTGTCAAAATAATTGCTGCAAGTTCAGCAGAATAGAAAAAAGGGTTTTCAAAGATAAACATAATATGGTCTGAGAAGAGAAGTCGACTATTTCTAATGTATCAAACATTATGACGATTAGTCTAATTGGCCTACCTAAAAAAAAATGGATTCCTACTTTTGTAATAAAGGTATTTTAAGAAAGGAGCACACATCCGTTGATGTTTGAGTAAAGGCAAACAAAATTGAAAGTGAGGACACTAAATATTTCAAATAACACATGTTTTTCAATATTTTAAAACTCTTTTCTATACTATAATGTAGATTTTTGTACCTACTTCATTGTTTTATTTAAGCATTAACTATATGAAATTTAATACTTTTTCAACATCATAAATATAAATTTATTTTCAGTACAGGATACCCAAAGCAATTCTAATTTGTTTTTGCTGGTTTCAATCCGAAAATGTATGTGTGTTGATGCCATTCATCGCGATTGTTATCCATGGATAGTTATTGTAAGAAAGGTTTTTAAAAGAGGTTGCATGTTTTTAAAGTGAGCTAAATTATTTTTTTGAAACAAAATTTCCAGGTATATCTTCTCCACATGCGCATTATTCTTACTACAAAAATAGTTTTAGAGGCATTTGGGAATGATTATAGAAGACGACATTGACGAATATATCGGTGAAAATGGCGACTTAACCTAGAATAAAACTCACATAAATAAAAAATGCCGAAATCAAGCACCTTTTACTCACAAAAGTCGATTTATCGAGATTATTGCAAATTAACTTTGAGTTATAATAAATACATTAATACAATAATTACAATACATACATTAATTCTTAAGCTTAAATTTCTGCTATTTTTGTATTATGCTGGTTTGATGCATTTTCTGATAGCGATTTTGATTGCGTTTTCATGATTGCCAAATATTTATTAAATAAATTACATCCTTGTATAGGGAAACATATTTTAAGAGAATTTTTTTTTTCACCTACTAAAGGATCAAAGTTTTTTTTAACAGTGTTCTTATAATATTGGAAAGTGTTTCATAATCTATGTATTATGCTTCATTTTCCTTTCACGATTATACTTCAAAGATCATTCTGGCAGAGAATCAGTTGTTAAATTATTTGAATCCCACCACTGCCTTTATCTACTATTATATGCAAACAGAAGTATTTTATATGATATGTGTAATCAGGAGTAGTTTTTTTTATTACATACTACATAAACAACTTCATACATATAATAGTTCATAAATTTTGCCTTTATAGCTGTTTATGTAACTTAGCCGCAAATCTCACTTTCTTAAGCCTAAACTGCACCAACACCCTATAAAAAAGGAGTACTAAAGTGTGTTTTATTAGAATTTTCTCTCAAAATTCATTCAGAATTTTTGTTATTTTCATTTTTTATCCCTTGTCTGATTTTTAAGGATATTTTCATTTTTTATTTATTTAAAGAAATTTATGCTTTTTAATTTTATATTATATACAGTTCACAAATATGTGAATTCTCATTACTATGTCCAAATTAAAAAAAAAAAAAAAACTTTTTGGTTATTGGCAGGTCTGGATTTCTGTTTTATGTGTGTATTGCGGGGCCAAATCAAATTTTTAGCCCATCTGTCATTCCCCCTATTATTTCTTGCAAAAAAGCCTAGAAAGACAATAGTAGAAAGCTAATAAAGAAACATATAAGAGAATGATAATTGCATTTTGATGGGAAAAGAAACAAAAATAAACTTTTATGTTGTTAGAAAGGATTAGAGGTCTGCACGGCCGAAATTTCCAGGCCCGGGCCTGCCTGACTCATCAAAAGAAAAATTCGGCCCGATAAAAAAATTAAAAGTTCGGCCCGAGCCCGTAGAAAAAGTAATATTGGCCCGGCCCTCTAAAAATCTTAAAAGTTCGGCCCGAGCTCGGCCCGGCCCGGAAAAAAGCTAAAATCTCGGCCCGAGAAAAAAAAAAAAACCCAGCCCGACTGAATTTTTTACAAAACATTGATTTTTACGTCAAACTGGTTAAAAATTTGTCTCGTACGAGATAGCTCTGACCAAAAATATTTATCTTAACTTTTTTTTCTCATGTTTATAATCTTCATTTTTAAAGAAGTGACACAGACTGCGATATTTATTTTTTTTAATGAATCTCTATTTCTTGTATGTAAATGTTTAGGTTATCATTAATACTGTTAATCCGTATTCCATGCATTAACATACATGTATTCCATGTATGCCAAAAATCTGAAAAATTCTATACAGTAAAATCTTCTAAGACAGAATTGCGTAGAAAAGAAAAAAAAATGCATTATAGACAAGTTCCATTCTTAGCAAGTGTAAATGTATCATATATTATTTTCTTACGTATTAGTATATCAATTTTGCATGGATCAACACGCTTTTCAGTTTAAAACAGGGTTCCATCATAGGCAGGTCCCTTTTCACACGTTTTACTAGTGTTTCCCCTAGGCGTTTTCGTGAGGGTGCAGCGCCCTGCCCGTTTTTTTATAGCTGTAAATGCGCCCTGCCCGTTTTTATATAACTGCAAACGCGCCCTGCCCGTTTTGGGTTTGCAAAATTTTGCCCTCGGCATGTTTCAACTAACGAATCTTAACAATACGTCGCGAAAAAATCCGGAAATTTGCAATCGATCGATGGATCTGAAATTCTAGAATTGATCGCGGGGAAAATATTGCAAAATTAGTCTATCGATCGTGAAAAAATATTGTGAAATTCGTCAGTCGGTCGCGCAAAAATATCGCAAAAAAAAAAGTCTGTCAATCGCGGGAAAATATTGTGAAATTCATCAGTCGGTCGGAAAAACAACTGTTTCAGCCGGACGCGGGAAAAATCGTGAATTTCGTTAATCTAACGCACGAGAAACAAAAAAAATTCTCCAATTGCTCACGGGGGAAAAAATCGTGAAATCTGTCGATCGTTCGCGGAAAAAAATCGTGTAATTCGTTTACGTTAGCATGAAGCAAAAACCGTGAGTTCCGCCAGTAAGCCCCGGAAGTTACCCAATCGGTCCCAAGAATAAAGCCTGCAAAATTTCCTAATTTGTAGAAGGAAAGTATTGCCAATTATGTTAATCGATCACAGGAAAACAATCACGAAATTCTCCAGTAGGTCACGGGGGGGCGGGGGGGGGGATCTCGAAAGTAGTCGATTGGTCGCCAGAAAACCCCCTCAAAATTTGCCTAAAAGTTGCTAGAAAATAACGCGAATGTCATCAATCAGTCGGAAGAAAAGAAAATCGCGAAATTTGTTA